>CM052978.1:3282122-3814622 GCA_028554685.1 Agrotis ipsilon
AAAATTTGAGATCTTCACACAGCTTCAACATTCAAGGCAAGGCTCCTAGCACTTATAAATAACAATGTTTCATACAAATTAACTCCAACTTAACTACCAACTACCAAAAAAAAAAATACCAAGTCAACAAAAATTATTAAAATGAACACATCTTAAAAGGTCACAAACAATAAGCCAAGCCGCAAGGCAAGGTAGACAGTACAATAAAATATCAACTTTTAACTTGAAGAACTTTGAACTATTATATACCATATCATAATAACGTGTATTATTAATTTTGTATATTGACAGTTTATATTATTGCTACTACTGGACAACACAAATGTATTTTCAATAAGTAAGTTTAAGTATTTATTTCTGTTCAGGTGATTTGTAATCTTATGGAAATAAATGAATTCAAACCGTAAATTATCAACACCAAAAACAACCCCTTATGGATTGATTTTCGCTATATCCCGTCTTGAGTACCACCTAAGCCCTGAAAAGAACCCTCATGTAAAATTTGAAACTCGTATTAACAAAGTTTCATACAAACTATCAACACCAAAAACAATCCCTTAGGAGTCGAATTTCGAAAAACCCCTATTTCATTAGTAGCACATAAGTACTTCCTAAAAAGAACCATGCAAAATTAGTACAGGAGTGACCTCTTGCTTTTATATATGTAGATTCACACACACACACACACACACAGACACACACACACACACACACAGACACACACACACACACACACAGACACACACACACACAGACACACACACAGACACACACACACACAGACACACACACACACACAGACACACACACACACACAGACACACACACACACACAGACACACACACACACACACACGGAGTACCCAGTACATCGGGGGAGGGGGAGGGGTGTTTTGTTCCGTTCCGGCGGGGTCTGTCTTAGGATTATCGAAATCGATTTGATATCTGGGGGCCAATAATAGACTTATTATGCACACAAAGTTTCAATAGAATAGCTCTAATACTTTGGATTTTATTGACATCTAAAATACACGGATTTCGTCACTGATATATTGACACACTGATGATCATCAAAATGTTTGGCTACTTTCTGCCTGAAATTCGGTATGTAATCTGTAACAATATTCTTTAATAGGAAGGTACAATTTATTCTAAAATATAAAATACAATTTAGATAATATAAAACACAGTTCAGCACTTCACAGTTCACAGTAGTACACAGTTCAACGTTTAACAAACACTGAAGGTTAGGCTTTAGAAGTAGCCTCAGCAGGTTAGGCCTCAGGAGGTGGACCTCAGTTGTGTCCTCAGTAGGAGAGGTCTCAGGAGTGACCTCAGTAGGAGAAGTCCCAGGAGTGACCGCAGTAGGAGAAATCCCAGGAGTGACCGCAGATGGAGAGGTCCCCGGAGTGACCGCAGCAGGAGAGGTTCCAAGAGTGACCTCAGTAGAAGAGGTTCCAAGAGTGACCTCAGTAGGAGAGGTACCAAGAGTGACCTCAGTAGGAGAGGTACCAAGAGTGACCTCAGTAGGATAGATTGCAAGAGTGACCTCACAGGAGTGACTCAGAGGGTAAGAGGAGATCCCTCAGTTGAGTGACTTAGAGGGTCGTATAGACGTCTGCGATCGAGTCAAAGCTGTTGACCATTCAACAGTCCAAGATAGAGAGAACTGTTCTCAATACAATAGTCCAAGATAGAGAGCACCTGTTCTCAATACAATAGTCCAAGATAGAGAAACCATTCCTCTGACGGCCTCCGCTTTTATATCCGTCAGATTGTTTTCGTAATTTCTTCTTTTCTATTTTCAAATATTAGTTTCATCAAAGGTTTGGACATATCAGACCAAGGAGGTCTGCGTGCGTTTACATAATGTAAAGTTATTTAGTACAAACATAATAATTATAAAAATAGAAAATACAATATTTCGAAGAAATCAATAAAATAAATTATATAAATCAAAATGTAACAAAATAGACTAATAAGCTATAAGCTAAAACAGAAAAATAAAAAGAAACTGATAATTGACATTTGACATAAGTGTCACAAGAAAATTACCAAGTAAACAAATTACAAAAACGATTATAAAAGGAATGATAAATAAGATGAATAGTATGATGGATGCCGTAAGTATGCATAAATACTATAAATCTCAGTTCAGTATACAACCAACAAGAAAATTCACAAACCACTTTCGCCCCCCATCCCCTAAAATGGGGGTTGGAAGTTTGTATGAGACCTTAAGATGTTAGGATACCTACTGTCAGCGAATTCATATTAACGAATTCATATTCGTTCAGGATTCTACTAAAGAATCCCTCACTTTGCTCTGGATTCAAAAAAAGCGCCCTCGCCGTTAAAATATTATTTTGCTCCCTTGTCATACGACTGGCCCGTTGGTCTAGTGGTTAGTGACCCTGACTGCTATGCCGGGTTCGATTCGCACCCAGGACAAATGTTTGTGTTGTGAGCATGATCATTTGTTCTATGTCTGGGTGTTATTTATCTATAATATGTATGTATTTAGAAATATATAAGTATGTTTATCAGTTGTCTAGTACCCATAACACAAGCTCTGCTTAGCTTGGGACTAGATGGCGTTGTGTGATAGTTGTGAAATTACTATTATATTATTTATATTATACAATCTACTATTTTTTCAGGGTACCTCCTGGACACGTAAAGTGGGGATGTTTTTTTTTTCTCGTGTACCCCTTAGTGTGGGGTATTATTAAATAGGACTTTAAAAATTGATAGTTTCCTTCAAGAAATTTGTGATAAAAAGATTCGTTTGTTAAATATTAAGGTTTAAGTGCTAAATTTTTGCTTGACTCGAGTGTCCCGCCCTCTACCAGCTAAACGGGTATGTTTGGGTTGTGAAAATTATCACTACTAGTACGCTTTACGTTTTGGAGTTTTAAATCTTCTTTTCGCTTTATGTTATCGCGCGCTGGAATAGGATTTAGGGTAAATCATTCAATCAATTCCATCATTTTTTTTTTCATACCAACATTTACTTAATTCATTAAACAAATCGATAAACAAACTACTCTAATCCAGTAGCAATTGAATGGTACTGCATTTGAACAACAGAGGGCGTTTATTTACAAACACGTCAAATATTCTTGAAAAATTAAGAATTTTCTTAGATTTTATGAAAAACGTGGCGAGAATTAAGCGCTTCGAACTAAAAAATACATTGTTAAATTCCGACATCCACGCGAACGAAGTCGCGGGCACAGCTAGTCCCTAATAATTATTTAAGCAATTTAACTAAGTTAACCACTGAAATTGAAACTAAAGAAACCTATTATTTAATGTACATAACATAACGAAAAAACTGAGATACATTTCATTTGCGCCGGAGCTGGGTAAATTTTGTATGGTCCGTGACCCTTCTTCTTTAGTAAATTGATATAGTAGGAGTTGATTTAAGATATAAGATACTTTTTATCCCCAAATAACGCGAAGGAAGTAGTATACAAAATGTAATGTTCAAGTTTTTTTTTTTCAATTTCCAATTCACTTTTTTGGAATGTGTAGTTCGAAAATAAGTAGGAATGTGTAAAAGTGTATAAAATAAAAGTTGTACGTAATTTTATAAGCTTTCATTGCTTAGAAGACTTCTTATCTCCATGACGCACCGTTTAAAAGATATTAGCGAAAAACTGAAACATGGAAACTTTAACCCCCCTCCCCCCACTCCACCTCACCCCCTAGATGTCAGGACTTTACAATACCCTGAACAATTTTCTGAAGTAATTGCTTAGGGCCTTGCTCACGCACTCTACTTTGTTGGATGGAGTATTAGTTATTCGCAACATAGTAGTGCACAGAACCCTTGAAGAAGACAATGCAGACAAGACTACAGATTTAGATTAGCTGGGAACGGACGAGGTCGACTCAGGTAAGTGGAGTAGTAAGTGTGTGTTTTGTTTACAGGTCTTGCAAGAACCAGAGAGCTTACAAGCCTGAGTATCATGACCAAGCCTCAGACAATTACAACACAAATTAAGTATTGTCATCAAGGTATTTCCATCTTCAGGAGTTTTTGATTTGAATGCGGGATACTCATACACACGATGCTTGCCAGAGCAAACTAATCACTCTGCTTTAGAAGTAACAACATGAGACTGAGTCTGCATAGTGTTTTTGTTGTTGTGAGAGACTGACTTGTGAGTATTAGATCCTCGTTTGGCAATTAGATCTTTAAAGTTAGGTTCTGTTTCAGTAGCCATTGCTTAAGTTGTCAAGGAATGGTGAAAAATAAAAAAAATAAAAACTAAATCGTAAACAATACGCTCCTCCTTCCGTGGTCCGCGAAGAGCTCAGCTTCTCCTCAGCGAAGGAAGAGACCAGCACCGCAGCTCAACTGAAGCTAGGGAACCGCAGGCGCAGAGAAGCAGCGCGCTGCAGGTCGTTGACCTCGCACCACTGCTTTCGCTGGAATCAACGTCATGCAACTAAGCAGAGTGCGGTAGGCGTGCGTATGAGGGCAGACATGCGTCTTATTAGTGATGCAAAAATTGTGTGGCTGATCGGGATTTTATGTTATAGTACCTTTGATTCACAAAGGACTTTTCGTTAACACCACGTGCACGTGCAATTGTGAATGATGAAAAATGCAACGATATGGCGTGATAAAATTTAGCTGGCGCAATCCTTCTATATAATTAGGCAGTTAGCGGCACGCTCAGGGTTATAGGGATATAATAGAAACTGATCCCCTAAGTATAAACACAGATACGAGGACAGAATTCGGAAAATGAATAGGAACGGGCTCACATTAGGTAATGATGATGGCAAACAAGCAAGCACGCAGGTAGTGTCCAGGCTCCACAGCTTTTTCCTTGGCTGATAGGCGGCTCCAAGACGTAGGCACCTCTCCGGTCTTCTTCTCCACGCGGCCACGTGTCCTGCCACGGTCGCCATTTCGCCAACTTTGTTCTTGATATAACAAAGAAATGCGTTGTTTACATTTGTGATAAATGAATAAATAAACGCTATAGATTTGTTATAAATGTTGTCGAATTTGTATAAATTGTTGTTTCCCGAGTTTGAATGGATTTATAAAAAAGTGAATCCATGGACTATTGAGAGTAATAGGTTGATTGATTCACTGCAATGGCGGCCTGTCTTCCCGGCGAGCTGTGTTGCCGGGGCACGCCATTGGTCGACGCGCGCACGACAAAGCGGAGAGCTCCTATTGGCCGTGGCTGCAGCACGCAGTGTTGCCAGGCGGTGGACTCGTTCAGAAACGGTTGACTCGTTCGTATCTTTTAAATATAATCTATACATATAATAAAATAGTAGGAAAGTCAAAACAGTACATTGAATTTTTTTTTAAAAGAATACTTGGGGTGTGATCTACAATCGATACCGAAGCCAAAAATATAGTTTTTAGAATTTTTGTCTGTCTGTTTGTCTGTATGTATGTCCGGGATAAACTCAAAAAGTACTGGACGGATTTGAATGATTCTTTTTTTGTTGTATATGTATTAAGTCTGGCCAACACATAGGCTATAATTTATTTTGGAAACTTGAACACCTGGCGCAGAACCGCAACAGACCAGCTAAACTATAAGAGATACAAAAATGGTACCATAGCAAAAATTGTTTCACGTGATGAGCACGTTCTGATAAGAGAATAAATTTGAAGATCTGAAACACCTGATGTGGAACTTCAACAGCCCAGCTGAACTATAACATATATAGGAATAACGTCTTAGCAAGAGTTGTTCAGCCTGATGAGCACTATCTGTTATCGTATAAAATTGGAAGATCTGGAACAGCTGATGTGGAACTCCAAGAGCCCAGCCACACTATAACAGATATAGGAATAACATCTTAGCAAGAGTTGTTCAACCTGATGAGCACTCTCTGTTGTCGTAAAAAATTTGAAGATCTGGAACAGCTGATGTGGAACTCCAAGAGCCCAACTATACTATTACATATATAGGAATGACGTCTTAGCAAGAGTTGTTCAACCTGATGAGCACTCTCTGTTGACGTATAAAAATTGAAGATCTCGAACACCTGATTTAGAACACCGAGACCCCAGCACTACCTATAACATATACAGGGATGACGTCTAAGCAAAATCATTCCGCCTGATGAGCACTTTTTGTTGATGTATAAATATTGATGTATAAATATTGAAAATCTGAAACACCTGATGTGGAAATCAAAGCTATCACTAATTTCACTGTATATTTATAAAATAACATAAGCTGGGATTACCGTAGTAAGACCCCTCTGTGAGGAGTGGTATATAGGCATTACGGCGTCCTAACCTTCCGCGTGACGCAGGTCCTCACTGGACACGGATGTTTCGGGAGGTACCTGTGTCTTATGAGAAAGGAGGAAACCCTGGAGGACACAGTCGAGCATACGGTGCAGGATTGCCCCGCTTGGGCGGAGCACCGACGTGTCCTCACAGCGGCGATAGGCTGAGACCTCTCGCGCCCGGTATTGATCGCGGCCTTGCTGCGGGGCGAGACGGAGTGGGAAGCGGTCGCCTCCTGCTGTGAAGCAATCATGCTCGCGAAGGAGGAGGTGGGCCGCGTGAGAGAGAGGACAATCTCCTCCCTCCGCCCCACTCGCGGTGTTTGACGCCCACGGCGACGGCATGCGCGGGCATGCGGACGTCGAGTAAAGGGCAACTCGCTGTCCGATCATAGACCATGCCCGGGTCGACGGCGCGTCGTGTTCCACGTGCGCCTCAAAGAGTGTCAGCATAATGACGGGGCCCCTCTCAGCGGGCCAAAGCCTGCCGGGGTCGCTGGTCTTATTCCATGACCGTGACCTCAGAACATAAAGGGCTATTGAAGGACATCGTGGATTTTAGTCAGTACAAGTCTGACAGTAAGGGGTGGGAGGACTCATTTGATGATTTTACCACGTAAAAAAAATCTGGGATTACCTCCACGCAGTGAAGGCGGTAACAGTTTAGGACTGATTTTCGTTAACGATGAATCATCATCATCAGCCTATAATGTTCCCACTGCTTTGACACAAGCCTCCTCTCTGAGAGAGGGAGTGGGCCATAATCCACCACGAGGGCCCTGTGCGGATTGGTAGATGTCACGTGTCTTCGAATTTTTGGTTCTAGAACATGTCGGTTTCCACTCGATGTTTTCCTTCACCGTTTTAAGGGCAGTGGTGATGAAATAAATTACACAAAGTAATGCGCCTGGCTGAGTTCGAACCCACCACCTACAATTCGTAAGTCGGGACCGATACCACTGGGCCACCACTGCTCTAGCGATGAGTGTATTAACAAAAATTTTACTCTACTGGCCAATTTCCCATTAATTTTTTAATCGGACTCTTGGAGTTGGGTGTCAGAATTTTCAGATCTTTGATTTTGACGACCCCGCTGTCGCTGGCATAAGCAACGGGATCCGCGTACGAAGTCGCGGGCAGAAGCTAGTTAATAAATATAATCAAAAATTGATATTTATTATTGCCAGACCATTTCCATGGGCCATTCCGCGGAACAATTATTACTATGGCGCTATTTTTGTTTCTCTTAAGGTTTAGCTGGTCTGTTACAGTTCTGATTCAGGTATTCAAGTTTCCAAGATAAATTATAGCTTATATTTTGCCCAGACTTAATACCTATACAACAAATAAAAATCAATTAAATCCGTTTAGTAGTTCAGAAGATTAGCGTGCGCAAACATAGAGGTCAGAAAGGTCACCAAGTCCTCGAGATCTTCGATTATTCTATCCTTTATGTGGCAATTAAAGCCTTACTCTGTACAGCTCTCTAAAAGAGAATGGGCAAAAATGTATGAAACTTGGGACCATCTTCCAATAGCAATAAGATGTATGTCGTTGGATAGGGCTTTTCATTTGGAACAATAGTTGTTAAAGAAAGCTTTGTTGTTACAATTGTCCGTTTGGAGTTATAAGACTTTTAAGTCGAACAATTTTTGGCTGTCTACAGAATTACGTGTTTTAACCATAGGGGTATTATTAGGGAATCGAAAGCCGGTTCTACTTGGAAGAACCGGGTACTTCGGGAGAGACCGCTAAGGAATTTCAGGACAAAAAGAATTTTTTTCCATAACATCAGTCATCATTTTTAGCGTCCGTGTCCTAGCTGCGTTTGCTGCGTTTTGATGACCTGTGTGGGTGACGAAATTATTAACATAATTATGTCGGGTATGCCACCTTCCGGGAGAATTGATCCAATACATTTTTTCTGGGGGTTCTCGTCTGGCTAACGGCGAATATTTGCATGTTTTTTGTAAAAATATTCAAAAATGTAAAAAGATGAATAGAGGAAAGAACTAAATAACTGTAAAGCATAGTATTTATTCAGATAAAAATCAAACAGCCAACTTTTGCATTTAACTTGGGTTTGCTCCTGTTTCTTTTCAATAGAATATCAGAGGTGGCTTAAGTAAAGTCTACTAGTTTACCCAGAAAATGTATATTCACTCTTACTTTGAAGACATTCGAGTTGTATGCCTTCTGGAACACAGACGCAGGTAGTTCGTTTTTAAGAAACAAGTTTCTTGTTTGCTCACTGGGAGACTTTTTTTGTCGTGGATAAATCATCAAGTGAGTCCTACCTACCTAGGGCGGAGCGGGAGGAACTCTCAGACTTCGGTGGTCGAAAATCGTTACTCGCGGCGCGGCGGCGGCTGGATCGTATGCTCCACCGAATCAAACGGGAGATCCTCGCAGTGGTGACACCCAAGCCTTTCTTGCTTCCCAATCAGTCACAGGAACCTCCCGAAACTTCCGTGTCCGGTGAGGACCTGTATCGATGGGTCTTACCACCGCGATTGTGGCGTAACCGCTCACTGGCAAGATTGAGGTCAAATCTGTTCGCTCCACCATGGCCTCTCTGTACATTCATTTACTTCATCCCCACTGATTTATGGAGTGGGCAAGTATGTCTATAGTACTGTCTTCTTCTTATCCAAAAATACAAGACTGAAGTGTCTTAGAAATGTGCAGCAGAATAAGATTTGGAGAGAATATTGGCTAATGTAAAACTCCGGAATCAATAAACATAAGCTCAGAGAATCAGCCATCGCCATCAAAAACTACACTACTCTGATAGATCATTCACTAAGATCAACACTAAGTCTGATATTCGAGAATAATCTGTGGATTAGCAAGTTTTCTTCTCAGTCATATAAATAAAAGTACTCTGTGTCAGTCATCTACACGTGTATCCGGACATGTTATCCCGTTTACTAATAACACGTACCGTGATCTTTAGTCTGTACTAGTCGGACAGCTTCTACCTCTTCACCCAGTGTGTGATGACATGGTGATGAAAACCTATAATAATAATCTAACCTAACGTAACTTACATACAAAAAAAAGAAAAACCCCATCGATGTTCTTTAATATTGAAGATTACAGTCAGTCTCTTTGTGGAATATTTTAAGCATATAGGTAACAATAACAACATAAAATAAAATTACTTCTTCTAACTTAGGATAATATTATTAACCCCCGACGGAAAAAGAGGGGTGTTATAAGTTTGACGTGTCTGTCTGTCTGTCTGTCTGTCTGTCTGTCTGTCTGTGGCATCATAGAGCCCGAACGGATGAAGCGATTTCAATTTAGTTTTTTTTGTATGAAAGGTGACTTACCTGCGAGTGTTTTTAGATATGTTTGATGAAAATCGGTTGAGCCATTTAGAAGTTGTGGGGGTGAAAGTGGGGAAAGGTAACCGAGGGTCTGCAAATATACTCGAGTTGGGTATCAAATGAAAGCGTACTGAAAGGGAATATTGATGACTTAATCGGGAGTACTCTTAGCAACATAAAATTATATAAGTATGTACCTGTAAAAAGTATAAAATAAAAAATAAATTTAAAATTTAAAAACCCCCGACACAAAAACCAAGTTCCCTTTAAAAAGTAAAAAATAACAAAAATACGTCGCGTTGGGGGACTGCAAAAAACAGGAGATGATAAATAATTTGGAGCAGTCCCCCAACGCGACGTATTTTTGTTCGATGGCTTAGTTTCTCTTTTTTATGCTACAATATAACTTAGGATAATATTATATTGTAGCATAAAAAAGAGAAACTATAAGCCATCGAACATAATAATTCATTTATTTGAAAACTAGCCGAGTCAGACTTAAGGCTATTCACTATATATTATCCTAAGTTATAGGAAGAAATGATATTTTGTTGTTGGTCTTGCTAAGTGAAAAATTATAATAATATTATGATAAAAATATCGCTCAGGACGCTATTCAAGGTGGCTGACATTAAATCACGACCGATAGTTGCGAACTACCTGGTAGTTCACCTTTTCTCCATGATTCTACCGACATCGCCCCATGGGAAACGTCAGATTATTAGTTCTTCATGATTCTAACAGTGTTACTTTCAATTGAAAAAAAAAAACGCGCTTGTTAGAATGTGGATATATGTCTGTATATGTGGGTATTTATATATATTTAATAACCAAGCTTTAGATATCAGGATAGTTACTGTGAAATATCTCTAATGAGTTATGTATGGGAATGCGTTTTGTGAAGAAAAGCACAGAAAGTTAATACTAAGCATTTATTATCAAGCTACCTCCTTTCGCAAACCCTAGGTCCTCGTGGAGAAGAAAGGAGAAAGAAACTCCACGGCAATATACATTATCAGTACACACATTTATGAAACACAAAATATCAGTAACATTCTTAGTATAATACATAATATCAATTAACTTACATTTTCATCAGAACATTATGACACACAATATAACTTTCAGCGTCACACTTGAATTTTCTATTATTACATCACTTTAAATAACCAAGACACCACTTCACTCGTCTTAACTCTTTGAACAGTTGAATAATAATGACCATCAATGTGAGGGTACATCTACTTTTATAAACTTAGTACTGTACCACTTCCATCAAATATTACCGCCATTATTAACCAATCACAAATCATCAAACATTGTAGTTAATTAATTAATAAAATGGGCAATAATAAACAAATCCTGTGCAGTACAACTATTTTAAAACTTAATTAGATAATTTAGAAATTCAGTATTTATTTGTAACCTTAACTTATTTCGATATATATTCGAATATATTACTATTATTAATTACATAGGGGCTATATACTATATCTATCACCAGTGACGGATTAAGACTATTTGATGCCCTAAGCAATTGAAGATTTTGGTGCCCCCTATCCACGGGTTTTTTTCGTGGTTAAACACCTATGTCTAATGGGTCCTCCCACCCAGGGCGGGACGGGAGAGACTGTCAGATTTGTACTGAATAAAATCCACCGTGATCCTTCAATAGCCCTTTACGTTTCATGATTACGGTTACTTGATGATATAGTCCGGCGAACCCGGCAGTCTTTAGCCCTCTAAAGGGATCGTCAGTTTGCTGACAGCTCTTTGAGGTGTGCGCGGGACACGACGCGCCGTCGACCCGTGAACGGACGGCGAGTCACCCATTATTCGTCATCCACATTTT
This sequence comes from Agrotis ipsilon, assembly GCA_028554685.1. Classification (NCBI taxonomy): domain Eukaryota; kingdom Metazoa; phylum Arthropoda; class Insecta; order Lepidoptera; family Noctuidae; genus Agrotis; species Agrotis ipsilon. The sequence goes on from CM052978.1 coordinate 3,293,589, forward strand.
CCCTAGGGAAGTACTTCGTGTAGTAAGTAAAACAGAGCCGTAGGGAAATGCAAGGGCGAGCGAAGCGAGCCCGATTTTTTTTATGCACCTTTCTTCTGTATGCAATAAATGAGGCAACGAAATCTACGCATATTGGATTAGCGAGCGAAGCGAGCTAGACAATTTAAGCAGTTTCAGTAAGTTTTTGATAACGTGAGAGTGAGTGTCCATTTTTTTTGTGCTTCTTCTGGTGCCCCCCAAGATGTGATGCCCTAAGCAATTGCTTAATTTGATTAAGGGTTAATCCGTCACTGTCTATCACGCTCGAGTATTTCCAAATGACGTTTTTTTTTACAACTTCAGTAGTCTCTCATTTCCTAAAGCCACGCTCAAATTGTCAGATTATTGACATATATACACTCTTCTGAACGTAATTAATCTACCTTTTCTTAATTTGACGCAATCGAGTATTTCTGCGGATCAATTTTTTTTACTAATCTGACGGGTTCTCCCGACCATACCCCAACATATGAAGGGTTGATACTTGGTACAGATACATTAAAGGGTGCAAGGATTCTCCCTTATAATAATCTGACACGCTAGAGTCACTGCAGGAATCTCTTCCTGGGCTCCCCAACTATAATGTAATCGCTTGCATTTATGTAGAAAAGCGAAAAAGTAATTCACATTATTAAACAACAAAACAATGATCTTAGATTTTATTTTTCTGTCTTTTAAAACACCTCTTAGTTTTCTAGCTTTTACTTTATACAAATTCGTATCATCATCACACCCTCCCTCCCTCCCCCCCTCTTATTTATTAACTAGCTGTGCCCGCGACTTCGTTCGCGTGGATGTCGGAAATTACCAATGTATTTTTTTGTGCGAAGCGTCGGGTAAAAAGGTCTCCCTCCAAAATCCCACCGTATCCCATCGTATCCCATCGTATCCCATCTTATCCCATCTTATCCCATCTTATCCCATCTTATCCCATCTTATCCCATCTTATCCCATCTTATCCCATCTTATCCCATCTTATCCCATCTTATCCCATCTTATCCCATCTTATCCCATCTTATCCCATCTTATCCCATCTTATCCCATCTTATCCCATCTTATCCCATCTTATCCCATCTTATCCCATCTTATCCCATCTTATCCCATCTTATCCCATCTTATCCCGTCCTGTTCCGTCCTGTCTCGTCCTGTCCCGTACTGTCCCGTCCTGTCCCGTCCAGTCCCGTCCTGTCCCGAGCTGTCCCGTCCTGTCCGTCCTGTCCCGTCCTGTCCCGCCCTGTCCCGTCCTCTCCCATTCTGTCCCGTCCTGTCCCGTCCTATCCTGTCCTGTCCCGTTCTGTCCCGTCCTGTCCCGTCCTGTCCCATCCTATCCCGTCCTATCCCGTCCTGTCCGTCCTGTCCCGTCCTGTCGCGTCCTATCCCATCCTATCCCATTCTATCCCATCCTATCCCATCCTATCCCATCCTATCCCATCCTATCCTATTCTATCCCATCCTATCCTATCCTATCCCATCCTATCATAATCATTAGATGAATTTTTATTTGAATATGTAGCAGAATCGAAGCTAGATCGCGCTATGAACTACGCGTCTTGGTGTGAACTGACCGTAATTTTACTTCTGAAACACTTTATATTCGAATAACTTTTGATAGACTGAACCGATTCCAATGAAACAAAAACTAAATTCCTCTCCAAGTTACGCTTAATCGTTGTGTATAAAAGTTATCTACATAAATTTCGTACATTTTACGTGATACCTGGACAAATAAACATACAAACAGACAAACAGACAAACAGACAAACAGACAAAAATTCTAAAAATGCTAGAAATGGGTTCTATTGGTTGTCCTTTAATACCCTGGCTAAATTTTTTGAGTTTTTTTTTAATGTACAAAAATAACTTTTCTACAGTTTTATTATATGTATAGATATATTATTTATGTCTTTACAATAGATGTAAATAAAAAATCTGCAGGATATTTTTATTAAAAAATCTGTTAACTTTTCGTTGTGTATTGGCTATTGGGCATTTTATGAAGGAGAAATCTACAGCAATAAAAATAATGTTTTTTTATTAATTCTCTTAATTTTTTATTTCTAAATTGTCTTTTAAAATTACATAATTTATATCCTGTAGATTTGAGATATAATTTAAGAGGGAGTCGCTGGGCCATTTTTAACCGACTTCAAAAAGAAGGAGGTTATCAATTCGACTGTATGTTTTTTTTTTTTTTTTTTTTTTTTTTGTGTGTTTGTTACGCGATTTCTCCGGCGATTGTGGACCGATTTTCAAAATTCTTTTTTTGTTCGAAAGGAGATGCTTTCGGAGTGGTCCCATATTCACCAAGTCAAGATCTGATGATTGGATCCTGGAGAAATCGAGGGCAACCCTCAAATTTTATAGGCCCACATATAGTTTTTCGCAAATATTATGAAGTAATTTAAGTATTTGCGTGTGGTAATCATAATCTCATGTAGCTGAGCTGATGATGGAAGGTACAACTCCTTAACAGTAAGGAGTAGGCATCGACTGATTTAGTTTGTGTTCGCTTATCTCCGGAAGTACAAGTCCGATTTAGGTCATTCTTTTTTTGTTATACTAGGTATCGTTCAACTGAGGGAACACTGCAAGTTTCATCAAAATCGGTTCAGTCGTTTTTGAGATAGGGAATTTTATTAGCTAATTTTGTACATGAGCGATGTTATTACCGGTGCTACGGATTACAAAATTCTAGTGCACATGTAAGAAAATGATGTACCTATTTGACAAGAATTTGGGTTGAATATTTAAACTAAAAAGAGTAAAATAAAAGCTTTTTCAAAAAAAAATGTAACCGCCTTCAAAACCAACCACTAAAAAAGGGTAAAATAACCTACAAAATAACTTTTCTTTCGGAAGTCGGTGGTAAAAAAGACAATTAAAAAAAAAAACACCGACTTCCGAAAGAAAAGTTATTTTGTAGGTTATTTTACCCTTTTTTAGTGGTTGGTTTTGAAGGCGGTTACATTTTTTTTTGAAAAAGCTTTTATTTATTTGCGTATTACCGATATTTTAAATTACATTCAACATACCCCTTAAATACTTTTTTTATCCACTAACATAATGCAAGCGTTAAAACATGTAACATAATATTACACGTGGGTCTTTTTCTTCTTCAAGGGGTGTGAATGTTATATCGGGAATATAATCAAGTTAGCAATTTGTTTGCTCTTTGATAGCGCTTGATAAATGATAAATGATATTTATTTTGTAAGTTGGTTATAAAAAACACTTTTACACGTCATAGTCAATATTTTTAAAGCTAGATGAGGCCGGTGTTTCGTAACTGACTACTCTGAGAAGAAACAGCCGAAACAAACTCAGAGGTCACAGTCTCTTTTAAAGTCCAGACATTGTTCAGGTCATACGAGGACCATGCGGGAGTCTGAGACGGTCTTTTGAAGAAAGAACCACACAGATTTGAGTGGACCTGTCCAGTCAGTGCAAGCATTTGTCGGTGATCGTGTAGCTCGACTCATACCACAAGGAGCTCAACGACACGACGAACAATACCAAAGAAAGGACATTTGGGTAGGCCGCTTAAAGTACTCAAATTGTCAGACAATTATTATTATGATTGAAGAGCAAAACTTCCCCACATTCGTCCTCGCATTCACAATGATAAAATACACAAACAAACAAAAAAAAAAAAAAAAAAGAAAAAACATGTCAAATTAATAATAAATAAATAAAAAATTCAAAGTCACAAAGTAACTCACGTCAGATTGTTAAACGATAAAAAAATTAAAAATGTCAGATTGTAAAAAGGTAAAAAATTAAAAATGTCAGATTGTATTAAAAGAAAGGAATAAATAACAAATACAGACAAAGTGGTAAAAATATGAAAACAACAAAAAAAAAAAAAAAAAAAACTAAAAGACTAAAACAAAGTAAAAAAAAAAAAAAAACATTCTACAATACGATAACATGATTATAACAACTACATTCAGTGAGTAAATTCAATTGGAGCAGCTTAATCCCAAGCTTTTTTGTCTTCAAGATAATGGTTTACATGATAATAGGCTTTCTGAACCAGTTTACGTTTAATAAATGATTTGAATTTATTTATGCTCAGTGCTTGAATAGAACTCGGAAGCTTATTATAAAAACGTATACACTGACATCTAAATGTGCCCCCTATTTTTTTGAGCCGGGTAGCTGGAACCATGAATTTGTCCTTATTTCTTGTATTTATTTTGTGGAAATCACTGTATTTTTAAAAAAGATGAATATGCTTATGTGCGTACAAGAGGTTTTCATAGATGTACTGAGCCGGCACAGTCATTATATTAATCTCTTTAAATTTTTCTCTGAGGGAGAATCTGGGACTTAGTTTATAGATGGACCGAATTGCCCTTTTTTGCAAAATAAAAATTGTTTGAATTTCAGCGGCATTGCCCCACAACAGAATACCGTACGACATTACACTGTGGAAATAACCAAAGTAAACTAAACGGGCTGTCTCCAAGTTAGTTAATTCACGAATTTTCCTAACAGCAAATGCCGCAGAGCTGAGCTTTTTTGACAATTTGTCTATATGGGGGCCCCACTGAATTTTAGAATCCAAAGAATACCGTGGTATCTTCCGGTTTCAATTCCTGATCCTTGATTTGTACACTGGTTTCTACTTGTCTGACATGAGGTAACATAAACTTAATGCATTTAGTTTTTTTCTCATTTAAGAGAAGATTATTACAGTTGAACCAATTTACTACTTTTGCAAGGGAACTATTAATTTCGTCAGTAACTAGCTGCTGGCGCTTAAGTTTAAATAAAAGAGAAGTGTCGTCTGCAAACAACACTATATCATGATTATCTTTTATGAGGTGAGGTAAATCATTTATATAAATAAGAAACAAAAAGGGGCCAAGAATTGAACCCTGGGGTACCCCCATTTTTAGTACAGATCCGAGAGATCTTTTGCCGTTAACATCCACTCTCTGGATCCTTTCACTCAAATATGAAGTAAGAAGATCCAGAGCGGCGTTCCGGATTCCGTAGTGGTGAAGTTTCCTGATTAATGTTTCATGAAGAACGCAATCGAATGCCTTGGACAAATCACAAAAAATGCCCAAAGCATCACATTTGTCCTCCCATGAATTATAAATGTGCCCTAACAGTTCAACACCAGCATCGGTAGTTGAACGACCCCTTGTAAAACCGAACTGTTTATTATCAAGTAATTTATGTTTATTGAAAAATGTTTGCAACTGATTTAATATGAGTTTTTCAAAGATTTTACTAAAGGTTGGTAGTACAGAAATAGGTCTATAATTAGTGGGGTCTGATGTAGTACCCGATTTAAACAATGGTATTACTTTACTATATTTCATTAGATCAGGGAACTCTCCACGGTCAATACAATCATTAAAGATTACAGCTAAAGATGGTGCTACAATGTTTATAATGGACTTAGTAATGTCCACTGAATGACCCCACAGATCGGCTGTCTTCTTTACATTTAAAGTGTGAAAAGTTTTGACGATATCTTGACAAGTTACATATTGAAAATTAAATTCGGAATCACAAAGAGGAACGTTTTCTTTTAGCAAAGACTCAGCAGCAGCAGGTGACGAGTTTAGTGACTTGGTAGTAGATACAGGAATGTCAGCAAAGAAACACTCAAAGGCGGTGGCAACTTGATCATCTGAATTTAAAATAATATCTCCAATAGCAAGGCTGTAGTCACTATCTCTGTTGCAAGTCTTTCCCGTTTCACTATTAATAATGTTCCACGTCGTTTTTATTACATTGGCACTGTTTTTAATTTTTGAACTCAGGTAATTTGACTTTGCCATACTACAAACCTTTTTAAATAATTTTGAATAATTCTTAACATAAAGACTAAATTTTTGAGTATTAATATAAGTTCGCTCTTCATATAGCTCGTACAGTCTCTTTCTACTCTTATGAATACCAAGGGTAGCCCAGTCGTTGAAAGAAGCATTACTTTTAACCGAGATTGTCTTGGGAACAAATGTAGTATCAAATTCTTTACAGTATGTATTAAAAAAATCACTATATTGTTGGTTGGGGTCATTATTACTTGACAAAACTGGTAATTTACACAAAAGTTTAGTTTTAAAGCTTTCCAAACGACCTTTGGTTTTAGGGTTAACAATTATGTCTTTTTTAATTACTTTTTTGTTCACATTTGAAATAGTGACAAGTTGACCACAGTGATCTGAATCTAACAGGTTTATAATTGCCTTGTGTGTTGGTACAACATCGGTGTATATGTTATCTAGGCAAGTGGCACTGGTGGGGGTTATCCTAGTGGGCTCCAAAAATTTATTTTCAAGATTGTATGACTGGAAAAGGCTGATAATTTTAGTAGTTGACCCAGAATTTTCTAATAAATTAATGTTAAAGTCCCCACATACTATAATTGACTTATTTGAACTACATATTTTGTGCAATACTTCATCCATAACCTTCTCAAAACAGTCATACAACCCTGAAGGGGGTCTATACACGCTTAATATGACAAACTGCTCCAATTCTATACACGCTATTTCAATAGTCCGCTCAAGAGACAGGCTCACAATATCTTTGCGGTCTTTAAATTTGAGATTATTGTTTACTAAGATTAATGCACCGCCATGTATAGCATTCACTCTACTGAATGTACTACCAACCTGGTGACTGCTGAAGTTAAAAATGTACTGATGACTTTTGAGCCAATGCTCCGTTATGCAAAGAATATCTATACTGTTATGATTTAGGAAAAGCTCTACTTCTAATTCTTTGTTTAAAAGTCCTTGAATATTTTGATGCACCAGGTTGATATTGTTAAGATTTTTACAACTTTGATCTGATTCATTATCCGGCTTCCTTAAATAATTGCAAGAGGTTGCCTCTATTGTCTTAATCTCTAATTTAAATGATAATCAGATTCAGCAACTGTCAACAAATTATTTAAAGAAGTACTGAATCTAGAATTGCATTGCTCAATCGAATCAAATTGTTTAGCTATGTTCTTGGCTGTAATAGAAAAATAATAAGTTAGGGACATAGATAACTGTTTTTTACAATACCTTGAAAGATAGTACTTGTCTATAAGATATCTATCTTTTGTCAAATAAAATTTGTTACCAATATAATTGTTAATGTCAATTAAGTGAAATAGATCATTATTATATGTCAGATTGTGCAATGTCTTATTGATATTAAATCTAAAGTAATTTTCTTCCTGTGGCAAACTTTTACTATAAGGGAATGTAAACAATACAATTTTTCTCAAGTGTAAGTTAGACAATGTTGTATAATATTGCAGTAATTCCCCTTTGTTCAAATTTCCTCTGTTACCTATTAAAATTAATAAAGTAGTATCTGGGTTAAAATTAAATTTAATAATTTCATTCATTATGTGATATAAAGAGCATCCAGGCATACAATTGTTTATTATTTTATGTCCTGGGTATTCATCTGTTACTAGATGACCTAGATCTTTTCCAATCTCATCACAAAACATAACTATATCATTCTTACTTTCTTTACATTGTCTTGTCTCAGCTTGTGATGAGTACTACATGTAAAGTTTCACAATTGTCAATTTCACAGTTACCTCCAGAAGCATGGACAGTAGAGAGGCTGTTGATTAGTAATGTGGTGAATGCTGCTTCGAATCGCTCTGGTGTTGGGTTCACGTTGCGGCATCCGTGGCTCCTTATGGACTCAAAAAAGTTTTCTATTGGGTCTTGATTCAGATGCCGCAACCAAACTGATGTTATACCATATTTTGTTTGTATTTTTTTAATAACATTTTCAATCCGTCTAATGTCCATACCCAATTGTTTATTGTGGGAACATATTCATCGTTTGCTGTTTTTGTATTAATAAATTTCATGTCTTTCATTATAACTTTAGACTCCTTCCATGTTGCATGATGGATAGAAGTAGCCGTCACAGGTCCTAGGAGAAGTTTGCCGTGTTTCTTACGTTTTTCGAAGCTTCCGTTCATGGAGTCAAAAAGCTTGTCTAGAACAGCAAGATTTCTGCAGTGTCTTTGGCTCCTGCAGGAAGTATACCCTTATCTGTGAAAAGGTATAGTTTGTTATATAATGTTTTATGTATGATCAGCGTAACAGTACAACTATAGTAATTCGTATTATATATACCTAATTAATAATATAATAAACTATAGTATACTAGCGGCCCGCCCCGGATTCGCACGGTTGGAGGACCCGGTCTAAAATTTGAGATTTAAACTATCCTATCTCTCAAGTTGGATCGAACTGCACATGGTGTGCGAATTTTATTATATTCGGTTAAGTGGTTTAGGAGTCCATTGAGGACAAACATTGTGACACGAGATTTATATATATTACTAGCGGCCCGTCCCGGCTTCGCACGGGTGGAGGACCCGGTCTAAAATTTGAGATTTAAACTATCCTATCTCTCAAGTTGGATCGAACTGCACATGATGTGCGAATTTTATTATAATCGGTTAAGTGGTTTAGGAGTCCATTGAGGACAAACATTGTGACACGAGATTTATATATATTAAGATAAGATTAAATAATATATAATGACCTAGGTATAGTAATTCGTATTATTTGTATTTAATACAAATATTAAATACTTACTAACGATTACAATTTTATTAAAAAAAAATAGTGAAGACAATACTTAATTGTGCAGAATGATGAACTTTACCTGCTAGATAGCCCATATTCGGTGTCACAGTTTGGCTGAAAACTTGTAGCATTTTTCACTTTCATTCTAGGAATATTGCTTGGGTCACAGTGAGCATCTGTCAATTTGGGCACCAATCGGATTCCTTTGTACCCTGGGTTTTTATTAAATGGGGTGGGTCATACAATGGTATGATTTCTTGTCCATTTATAATACAAATGTTCTCTCGAATCTCTTCTCCCTTTCTCAATAGGTTACCCCTGGTCTCTTGCAGAAGATGTTTTACACAGTTTAGATTATATTTTGTGCCTTGATCGCACACAGTTGGTACTACAATGAGACCTGCATCTTGTAACTCTGTAATTACAGCCTTTAATTGCTTCGCAAGTTCAGGCCCCTTTGTTGCAGCTTGGTAAAAAGTTTATGCAACAGGTTGCTTATAGTTTTTTAGTAAGCGTCGTACCATATACACCTGCGCATGATCTGCATAATCAGATAGTGTCTCCAGGCCATTTGTGACAAACCCACAAACTTGGTCCTTACGTTCGTCGTTCACATTGGGTTTGAGTGACATTTCGTCAAACAGGACAATACATATTTTATGTTCTAACTTCATTTTTTCAGTTATAGCTTTCTTTATCTGCTGAATCATATTTTTGTTGATTCCTGGATTTATATCTGTTGTATTAATCAACATCAGGGGAGTTTGGCGATAAGGTAAAATAAATATTTTCCTAAAAAATCTGTACCCTTTAGGGCTCTGTATCAGGAAGGACAAAGCAATATTTTTTCCTTTAGGGTGAAAGGACGGCCTATGTTACCTTTCTTATACTCTCTGAACTGTAAAAGTATTTTTTTTTTGATGTGCTAGGTAATTCGTCGATGTTTTCAAAAACTGAGGATTCGTCGTTATATTTTGCAGGGCCTTAATCTTTTTTGCCTGATTTTTGACCTTGGTGCGGCATTTACTTAGTTTTACTCCAACTAGCTTTATGTATAAAGCATGCTCAGATTGAATTAAGAGTAACGCGTTTCACCCGCCTTCTAGTAGCGACAGTTCGTTGTTGCTTGTTGCGATGCTCTGTAATGAAAGAAAACATAATACACTTATTACTACAGATAATTATTTACATATTACTATGATGTTTTCATGACAGAATGAGTGTTTACCATCAAAAGTAGGTAGCAATAGTAGGTATAAACTGAATTAAAATGAATAATTTTTAGCTGGTTCGATTTCCAGTTGTGTTTTGTTACTATAAAAAAATAAAGGAATGTTGTCCTCTTAAATTATATATATATATATGTTGTGAGACTTTGCCGTTGGTTAGTGGGTACAAGTCAAGATGGTGCAATGGTGTCATGGAGCACCTCGTTTTGTACCGTTGTGTACCCTTCAACGGCTAAGTCTCGTTACATTAGCTATAATAATAAAGAAATCGCAGTAAGGAACCTTACACTTTTTTTTTTTTTTTTACGTGGTAAAATCATCAAATGAGACCTCCCACCCCGGGCAGGGCGAGAGGTACTGTCAGACTTGTACTGACTAAAATCCACGCTGTCCTTCAATAGCCCTTTATGTTCCGGGGTCACGGTGATGGTATAAGACCCGTGACCCCGGCAGGCTTTAGCCCTCTGAGAGGGGAAGGAACCTTACACTTGGCACGACTTTGTCTAGATTTCATTAATTTTTAGAGATAAATAAGCAGCTCTATCGAAACTTTGGCTAGTTTTTTACAGAATGTTTTGGTGGGATTAGTAGCATGCATATTCACACTATCCATAGAAACTGTGGCACATCTATGTGAAGTAATAGGATCTGGAATTTTATAGTTCTAAATAAATATGTAAATAATAAGTTTATTAGTGCATAACAAAAATAAAAAGACAGTAACATAAACTAATCAAAGAAAATAAATAAATAAATTGTTATATTGTCAATTGTGTCTCATTAGCACCGCTTGACAGGTAAAGTGTGAACTGTGTTCATATAATGTGAAGCTACATTGGTAGGTATAGTATAATCAGTTGCAGAAGCAACCACTGAGTTTGTGGTAACAGGTTTGATTCCCAACTTGGATCAATTTTTTATTGAGAATTTCACCAAACATTGTAGTTTTACCAGTTAAGATATCCATGTCCATCAGAGGAGGCATAATTTATTAGGAGCTCATGATGGGAGATTTAATGTCATGATAAAAAAAGAAATAGTTATTTGTTATACAAGAGTGCAAAGTTGATTTTTAACCGCGTGCTCATGTTTGATGACCGAGCAAGCGAATGATTCTAAAATTGAATCACGAGTGCAACGAGTGATTCAAAATTAGAATCATGAGCGATAAGCGAGGGAATCAAAAGAGCACAAGGTGAAAAATCTTTGCACTCGAGTGCAACACGTAACTTTTCATCCCACCTCAGCGAGGAAATGACTAAATACAAAAACAAATAAAAACAGATGTACATTGTACAAACACAAGATAGGCTTTTGTTTCAGTTTAGGTATTAACTAAGACATTATTATAGAACAGAATAATTTTTAAATTAAAACAAATAATACTTAGGTAGTAGTTGAAAACTACTACCTAAGTATTATTAAGTTACTTATTTTTATCATGGTTTGTCATAACATATCAATAAGACGTGAAAGGAAAACCGCACAAAGCAAATAAAAAAGGTAAAACAAAGTACTGAGCCAAGAATGTTTCGGGTCTGAGATTTTAACAAAATAATTGTAGATTACGCTCCAAGGGAGGCGTATTGAATTCCGAAGCGATACTAAGGATTCTGGGGGTGAACCTCCATCCGTAGCGCAGCGAGAAGGTTCAAGTGTTAACACCCGAAAGAAACGAGGGAATAAAGTTAAAAATCCTTAGTGAAGCGAGGGATTCAAGTTAGCCCAAGGCAACGCAGCCTTAAACCCGAGGAGCGTACTCTGCTTTCCCACCTGTGTACCACATCAAATTTTAAAAATAGAATTTGTTTCCTCGACAACCTTCGAACGTCAAGTGGGCACCACAGCAAGCGTTCAGCTGTTGCGGTCACCGGCCGCCATTACTGCTGCTACTCTTTTGTTCATACGATGTTCTAAATTCAAATTTACTTTATTCACTAGAGGATAAAAACGACTTTTACTCACTTGAGGATAAAAACGGCTTTTACGCTCAGATATCGAAGAGCAAAAGTACCCTTTCCGAGGTGGGGGGATGAAAAAATTATTTACCTTTTAATGTAGATGCTTCTGATAGGTATCTGAAGAGGTCTCAACACTCCACTAACCGAGTGGAATTTTAAAACAGATAATCCTGTAATAAAAACAAAAATCCATTATAAAAAGGAGTAAGTGAACTTTGGTTCAGTTAGACCATATTTTAAATATCTTAAAAGGCAGCTAATGTCACTCTTAGCTTCGTATATCTAGGAAAAAATTTTGATCTGTTGTGCGAAAGTAGGACAAACCGAGAAATATACTTTGGCATTTTTTTAGTACTATGTTGGTTTCACCCATTCCCATTGGACTACAGGGTTAAAATAATAATAATCCACAACTATCACACAACGCCATCTAGTCCCAAGCTAAGCAGAGCTGTGTACGTTACTCCAACAAGAAAGTATCTCCTAGAGTTATAAGAGTAGAACGTAAAGTTTGTGCCTTATGTGCTGTAAATGTGCCCCCACATAAAAAATGTGTGCCCCCTGCCGTTTTGAAAATAAAACGGAAAAACGATTCTTGCTGGGGTAACGTTTTTCTAGCAGGAAATTGCAATATAGTCACAAGGTGCATTTAATATATTTTTAATTAGCCCCAAAACTTTTGACCGCAACTGTACGGACAACAACTTACGTATAATACGTCCATTAAAGAAGGTCATCGATAAGTATGAATCCGTCGCTTTTTAGTAGTCATTCAAATTTGGTCGGATAATCAGCCGTTGTTTACTTAATTTGGTTTTTTGTTTATATTTACTTATTGCGAAACATTTCAAGCTCCATTTTTTCAAGATATGTTTTTGACTAAAGGCACATGATTTTGGTTTACACCTACACATCTGGGATTGAGCCAGTTCTTTGTATTTTGCCGTCAAAGTTATGACACTATCGTTTTGACTTTTAGCAAGATTATTCAAAAACGCATGCATGAAGCGTTTTGAAACTTTGTATGGTTATTATTAGCGTCAAGAAGGATCGATTACAGTTTTCAGCAAATTTATAACTTGTCTCATTTAGGCGCTGCGATGTTTTTTCGGATTTTCATAAAATCGCGATAACTTGAAAACTATACATATTTTCTAAAATCTAATTGGGGGCACATAGGGGCACACATTAAGAGCTACTCGTGTATGTTTATTCTACAGGGGCACATGCAATGGTTTTAGAGATATACGATTCATCAAAACGTTACTCCAGCAGGAAACGCAATATCTCGAAAATCTGAAGGGGCACAGATTTTATTTTTGAGGGCACATTGTGGCACACACATAAGCTCTCAGGCCATGCACAATTTTTCTTTCTCCGATCACTCGTTTAGAATTTTCCTGCTAGAAAAACGTTACCCCAGCAAGAATCGTTTTTCCGTTTTATTTTCAAAACGGCAGGGGGCACACATTTTTTATGTGGGGGCACATTTACAGCACATAAGGCACAGACTTTACGTTCTACTCTTATAACTCTAGGAGATACTTTCTTGTTGGAGTAACGTACACAGCAGAGCTTGTGTTATGGGTGCTAGACAACTGATAAACATACTGATATATTTCTAAATACATACATATTATAGATAAATTACACCCAGACACAGAACAAATGATCGTGCTCATCACACAAACATTTGTCCTGGGTGGGAATCGAACCCACGACCTCCGGCATAGCAGTCAGGGTCACTAATCACTAGACCAACAGGCCAGTCAAAATATACCTAGCCTATGATACACAGTAAATATGTGTTGAATTCTTAAAATCGGTTGAACAGTTTTAGAGTTGAATAGTAAAAAGTAATAAACAGAAGAGTTAAAAAGTAACAAAAACCCCGGTCCCCGTAGTTGTTCCAGTACCCTGGTAAGGTGCTCCAGGTGGGTCGAAATGTTCTCAGAATACTGGGCCAGCTACAGGGTTCTTGTCTCCCAGCAGGATCAGCTGCGCGTGAGTTGCTGTTGATGATGATGACTAGGGCGTGGAGTATGGTTCTTGGACAAGAACCACATCCAGCCCCATCTCCTCCACGATGGCTAGAAGTTCCGTAGTCGCCGCCGCCGATCCCTGCAGTTCTAGCTGCCCGAGCTTCATGCTTCGTATCCGATGCTCGCCACCTGCCACTGCTCCGCATGCGCCCTAGCAGGGCAGTCTCTCGACGCTGTGCGGTGCGTCTGAGCACCTCTACGCCCGAACCTCTTGCAGGTGGCGCAGGTGGGGGACGTGGCCCAGCATACCGTGCCCTTGTGGCCCTCCTCACCGCAGTTGCCAAAAACTATAGCATGGGTGCCCGTACAGTTGGCACCTGCTGCAGCTGGTGACCCCCAGATGGTCAGTGACTTCGACCACGTCCCACCCTATGTAGAATTGGCGAAGACCCACGAGGACCTGCTGCAGCTCGCTCGAACACTGGCAGACCCACTTAGTCCTCCCGTGGTGGCGGTCCCTCTTGAAGAGAACCCGGGTTGACTTCCGGATCCTGTCCCTCGACCAGCTGTCGTCGTCTGCCAGATTTTGTTCCTTTAGATCTTCAATCACTTGCTCCACCGTGGTGTCCTTGTCTAGCCCAGTCAGCGCCACGAGGGGCAACCGTGCCGCGGGCTCCGAGGTGCGGAGGGTTTCGGGTACCGCCTTTCTTAGTTTTTCCGCATCGGCCACTGAGGTCGTCTGGACGATGACACCTGCATTTCCGACTTTCCTAAGGCCCGCGATTTGGATTCCGAGAATCGATGGCTGGATTGCCGTCCTCAGTGCCTTTCTTGTGTCTTCGGCAGTTTTGAGGATCTCCTATTGGTCCTCCGCCGGGTAGACGGCGACGTGGGGTCCGGGTGCGCGCGCTATGGGAATCGGCGCGCTACTTCTTCCAAGACGCAGAGCATTCGCGAATGTCTTGACTGGGAGTGACTGACTGTCCTCCCGGTTACTCGCCGGTGCTGGGTGTTGCGTCTTCGCTTCAGCTGCAGCCAAGCGCAAAGCCAAGTGGGCGATCACGGCGCCCAGACGCTCCGTGTGCGCGCCAATCGCCGCAATCTCGTCCTTGTTTAGTCTTGAGGTTTTGCTCCGGACCGTCCTCATAATCCCGCTGGTGCTCGAGGTGGCAAGCCCGGCCAGGACCTCCACTGAAGCAGTGGCCAGCGAGTCCACCCCGTCCACGGTGCCCGCTGAAGCAGGGCGAGCCGCCGTAGATGCTGAGAGAGGTGTTGGTTGCGGCGGTGAGGGTGCCGGTGGAGCCTGCGCAGTAGTAATTAAACCCCCGACTGGTGGAACCTCCCGCCTTTTTGCCAGCCGACGACGCATGGCCTCCTGAACTTCTTCCGGTGATGACAGGTGCCGCTTTTCCCCGGTCAACGGGAAGAGTGGGGTCTCGTGCGGTGGCGGTGATGCGTCCATGATGCTAGGGGGTGGCGTAGAGAATGCCTGCGGGGGGGTGCGTGCGAGAGATAGGCGAGGGGTGAAGAGCCCTCCGCCCTCACGAAGCAGCTCTTCTAGTGGATTAAGTTCCTCCTCTTTGGCCCTCATGGTGGCCTCGATCAAGGCGAGCTCTTTGCTCGCCGCGTCTTCATTGCTGCTCTCCCCTGGAGGGGAGGGGTTGGCTGAGTGCACCGCAGACAACAAAATAATAAAATAAAAAAAGTTTTCAAATAGTTCTGTGTCTGGTGACCGATGCCGTGGTTTGCTCACTACACTTATACAGTGCGAGTCGCACTTTTTTTTTTTTACGTGATAAAGTCATCAAATGAGGCCTCCCACCCCGGGCAGGGCGGGAGGGACTGTCAGACTTGTACTGACTAAAATCCACGGTGTCCTTCAATAGCCCTTTATGTTCCGGGGTCACGGTGATGGTATAAGACCCGCGACCCAGGCAGGCTTTGGCCCTCTGAGAGGGGGCCTCGTCATTATGCTGACGCTCTTTGAGGCGCGCGTGGAACACGACGCGCCGTCGACCCGGGCATGGTCCATGGTCGGGCGGCGAGTTGCCCTTTACTCGCCGCCTGCGAGTCGCACTTGGTACACCAGCGCAGCGGAAACGTCCGTCTACGCACAACTTAAAAACTAACTTAGTGTCCTTACCTATGCACAGCCCAGATCCCAAATATTTTTTTATTTTTTTTCCTATTCTTTTCAAATATCCCCTTTTCTTTTACGAACCTTAAAAACTTAACTCACTTGTCAGTGTCACTGTCAATCCAATTTTTTTTCCACAACACTCCGCATCTCTGTCGCACTATCACTTCAGGGCGCGGGGGGCCAAGTTATAGCCCCTTCCGCTCACACACACTCCGCGTCTCTGTCGCACTTGCACTCGCGAGGCACTGGGGGGGCTCGAAGGCGTCGTCAGCTACGCCCAACTATCACTCGCGCTCGCTTACTTCGCAATATGGCCGCGACCTCTAATGGCAAACTCCTTGAGAGAGACAAGGAGCCACCGAGTTTACGCGTGGGCCAATGAGGATTTTTAAATTTGATTTTAATTAAATTTTGGCTCAGAGAACCGGCGTGCGTTCGCTTCCCACAAAAGCAGGCAGCGAAGGCAGAATAGGACACCTCCCAATCTCGCCTCTCATGGTCCTACCCGCCTTTCGGCATACGGACCATCATTCCGACTAGTTGTGATATTATGCCTATCCTCTATCCCGCGCCCCTTCTGGGGCACCCACACCACAGCAGCTACTGGACTTCGCACCCGACCCGAGCCGGCCTTTGGAAATACCTGACCACCAGTTCAGCTGTTCGGACAGTCCATGCTGGAACTGCTGCTCCTATCCGGCCCGATGGTACCTGACAGATCCAGCTGCAGTTCCAGTTCCTTCCTCAGGCTGTGCCACGTGTGAGCGAACCGACTTTGTCGCTGAAAACGCGAGACGGTTCCGCTTCCCCCACGCGGACACCGCCTCCAACGACAACCGAGCGTTCCGCTCGATCGCCGCCCGACTCGGAGCCTCGATTACCAACGTGATATCGTCGGCATACGCCACTGCCCTCACCCCCTCGGGCCAAGGCAACCTCAGGATGTCGTCGAGCAGGAGATTCCAAAGTGGTGGTCCCAACACTGAACCCTGGGGGCAGCCCATCGTGGACCGCTTCCACACCGCCTGGTCACCCACGAACAAGCCTACTCGCCTCTCTGTAAAATAGCTGATTAGAATATGGTAGATGTTAGGAGGGCAGCCACCCTGCTTGGCTTTCGTAAGTATCATGGGCCACCAGGCGTTGTCAAAGGCCCCGGAAATGTCCAAAAGTACGACCTGCACTTATTTCTCCGAGGAGTGCGCCACTCGATCCAGGATCGCATTAAGTGCCGTTACCGTGGATTTACCCCTGGAAAAACCGTGCTGGTCCTCGGAAATGTGCTGGTATAAGCAAGGCGCGCAAGTGACAATGAGGCGTTCCAGTATCTTTCCCAAAATCGGGAGAAGGGTAACCGGTCTGTACGCCTTTGGGTCCGAGAGCGGCCGATCGTTGCACTTAGGCAAAACGACTAACCGGCCTGTCTTCCAGATATCCGGGAAAACACCCTCGCGAATGCACGCTGAGTACATAAGCAGCATCTCCGCTCCGCTGACTCTCCAAGCGTGCTTCACGATCCGGGCACTGATCCCGTCCAAACCGGGAGCTGTCTTCGGCAGGTCCCTGACGATGCGCTCGAGCGCCTCCCTCTGTGGTAGCTCGGAGTCCTGCCCCGTCGGGGCTAAAGCCGCCGCGATCCTGACCTGCCGGTGATACTGCGTATCGGTGCTGGAGTCGTCGTCCGGACATAGGGTGGCGAGGAGGCTCGTTGCGGTATCCACTGCCGTTGTGGAATGGCCTTCCATCAGCCGGATGCCGTGCATGACATTCGCCGGGGGGCGCACCCTTCCCGACGCGGCTCTGTACGCCAGTCCCCAGGGGTCATCGTTCCCCGTCTCCGCGGTGTCCCGGAAGAAAGCCACCTCTGCTTCTCTCATAGCGGACTTATAGGACCTCCTAGCCGCGCGCAGGGTCTCGAGCTGCTCAGCCTCCATCCCATCCCTAGTCCTCCGTGACGTTTGCCACGCTCTTCTGGCACAATAGACGGTATGCCGCAGCTTGTCCAACTCGACCGTCCACCATTCGTAGCCCCCGGTGTCCCTCTTCCCACACCTGCCCAGGCAGGTCTCCGCGACGTGAGAGACTATGCTGGAGTACTGCGAGCAGATCTCTTGTGCCGGCTTCCAGGTCTGAAGCCTACCCATCTTATCGTGGAGCACCCCACGAAATCGCTTCCAGTCCACTCCCTTGTCTCGGAAGGACACCGGCGCTGCGGCATTCTCCCCCTCCCCAGTACGACCCCCTGTCCGTGCGGTGCCCATGCCCACCTCGAAGGTGATGAGCTGATGGTCGCTTAGGCTGACTCCCTCGTGTACCGTCCACTGTGACACTGCTAGCCCCCGGTTACTAAGGGTCAGGTCCACGTTGGACTGACCATTTGGTCCATGGAAGGTAGGTGGCTGACCCTCCACATTGTGGATGCTGAGGCCCCGCCCCAGGATCAGCCCCTCCATCTGAGCCTTCCGATGTTCCGTGTCAGGACCCCTACCTACTGTATTGTCTACGCTCACAGTGCCACAGCGGCGAGTGAGCGTTACTGTCCATCCCCACCAGTACAGGCCGCCCAGCAAGTTGGTCTAACACCGTGGTTAGATGCTGCAGATGTACTGCAATGTCATGGCTATACTGGCAGTAGACGGACACAACGTAGACGTCACCCGTTGAGTCAGGGCAGCTCACATGCGCCACCACACAATGGCCATTACTGAGGTGCGCGAGGAATGTGACAGCTATCCTAGGATCGACCACCAGAATGCCTGCCAGAGATTCGGACCCGTACTGTACGGTCCTGGTCTGGCGATACTGCTCCTGGACAAGTACGAGGTCGAGACTTAGTGCTCTGGCGATCACTGGCAATTCTGTTGTCGTAGCCGCTGACCCCTGCAGATTCATCTGTCCCACCCTCAGCACGCGGATCCGCTCAGCCATAGTGGGTCATATTGACGGCTTGCCTCTCCGCGTACATACGCGCCGGGCAGTTCATCGCCGCCGTCCTGTGGCCCTTCGCCTTCGGTCGCTTGAAGCGCTTGCACGTAGCGCAGCACTCTGTTGCTGACTGGCACTCTGTCGCCTTGTGGCCCGTCTCCCCGCACCTTCCGCACATCATGGTGGCCGCCCTGCAGTGCTTTTCTAGGTGCCCGTACTGCTGGCACTTCGAGCAGCACGTCACCCTGACGAAGTCGCAGATCTCGACAGAGTCCCAGCCCACATACACCCTACCGAGGCCCACCAGTTTGTCCCTTAGGGGTGCCGAGACCTCAAAGGCGACCGTCGTTGTCCGGCCCCCGAGTCTCCCCTTCTTGAAGGCGTACCTGGCCTCACGCTTCACTTTTTCTAGCAGCCAGGTCGGGTCTTCCACGAGGTTGACTCGGTGGAGGTCATCCAGTACTTCCTCCGGGCTTGGGTCCCCACTTAGGTTCCGAAGGGCCACCAACGGCCTCCGGGCCTTGGGGTCCGCCGTCCTGAGCGTCGACGGTGTCGCAGCCTTCAGTTTCTCGGCAGCCGCAACTGACGCCGTCTGTACGACGACGCCGGCGTTACCGACACACCGTATCCCCTCCACCTGAATGCCACTCTGTCCCGGCTGAATTTTCCCCCGCAGCTCCTTGAGAGTTTCCTCGAAGGACTTAATGCTCTCCGAGTTCGGGTACACCAGTACCCGCCCGCGCTGTTCGACCGCCATCCTTGGCTTAGCATTAGGCAGCTTCAGAATGGCGGCGTAATCCGGCTTCCTATTGACCGGCGGTCTCTCATGAGAGACGACTGTGGGCAGAGCGGCAGCCCGAGCCTCAGCTGCAGCCAAGCGCAGGGTGAGGTGAGTGATCACCGCTGCGATACGTTCAGCATGGACGCCGATTGCCGCCACGTCATCCCGGTTCATCCGGGAAGTCTTGGCGCGAACCGCCTCCATTATGCCCTTTGTGGATGTCTTCGTCGCGAGTCCTGCCAGGGACTCGACGGGGGCAGTCGCCAGCGGGTCCAAGCCGTCCAAAACGCCGGCCGCTGCTTTCGGGCTCCCCTCGACCCCACCAGACGCAGCCCTCACCGTCACCTCCGGCACCTCAGTCCTCGCAGTCGCCATGCTTGCCTCTCCAGTCCCCGGGTCCCTAGGAGCAGGCGGCGGCGGGTTGTCTGGCCTAGTGATCATCATTGGTGCATCCCCTCGCGGCTGTTGAGGCTTCCTGCCTCCCAGTCTGCGCCGCACGACCTCCTGGACGTCTTCCGGAGAGGAGAGTTATCTCTTATTACTCGACTGGGTGGGGAGCGCAGGGGGTGACGACTCGGCCACCTCCCTGAACAGCTCGGCTGACGGCGTGCTGAAACACTGAGACGGGCTCCTTACGAGCGCAGTTTTGGGCGTGAAGACCCGCCTCATTTCCGCCAGCACGCGCAGCTCCTCCGCCTTCCTCTCCATTTCTGACTCGATGAAGACCTTCTGGAGGCGCTCAGCCTCCTCGTCCGCCATCTCGGAGTTGGCAGGGCACCCCGGCCCTCCCCGACAATATCCTTACCAAACCGACTATTCCTAACAATAATAAAAACTAAATAAATAAACCTACCAAAACTAAGAAAACCTAAAAACATAAACCTAAAAGATTCTACATAAATACTTCTAAAATATGTACAATGTAAGTCTAACTTACTTGACTAAAGACACACAACCGCACCGACGTATGTCACCCCGGCAGACACTGACAGGTGACAGTGACAGTCGATCCCCAGGAACGACACTGACACTGACAATCCGCCGACGTCAACCTAGATTGACAGCGACAGATGACAATGACAATGTCACCCGGCGATGACAGTGACAGCTGACACCTGACAGATGCCACCCGAAAGTGACAGTGACAACACTCAGTGACAGCTACTAGAGATGACACTGACAGCCAACGTCTGTCAAATGACACCTAAAACTAACCTAAAATACCATGCGGTATAACCTACAAATAAATAATAGCACCACATGCTCTAACCTAAAAACGGCGTGGATTTCAGCTAGAAATCCACGCTTACACTACTAATGCGACATAAAACACGGGGACACAGTACCTGATCCGGGTCTCTCCTGACCCCACTGAATTTCAGTGGGGATATCCTGGATTCCGCTCCACAGACTATTGTTTGAGGTCCTCACCACGTGTTCCACAACTTAAAATAATACAAATACAAAGAATAACACAACCAGCACGAAACAAAACAAATATAATATCATGAATAACACTTCGTGTATTAAAAACCCACAAAATCCACAGCTGAAATTCAGCACGTACTCGCAATAAAAAATAAAATATTTAAATCTATTGAGCGCACTACAACACGTCCGTTCGCTAGCGAGGTCGGGCGTGAAGTCGTGGCGTGAAGACGCCTTAAGGACAAACCCACCAACCTCCCATGGCCCCTCCCACCATCATGTCATATGGGCCGAAACATCAGGAGACGACTACGTGGACAACGCAGCCGTTTCTTGACTACCTGTACAAATACTCCCGTCCTGTCCCTTCTTGGTCCTTCTCCCCTTTAAGGGGCGGACACTAGCGTATCCCACCAGAGGGGTGACGATACTGGAACGCCTTCGCTGCCCGTCGATCCTTACTGCTCAAGCCCGCTCCTGATCGCGTGCCACTTAAACGCGAATTCCCTAAGCCGCCGGAAGTTCTCCTCCGAGGCCACGAGATCCGTGTAGAAGACCGGGCCTTCCTCGACGCGCTTGATCCCGTCCATCATCTCCCGCCGCTGGTCCTCGTACAGGGGACACCGCCATAAGACGTGGTCCAGGCATTCATCTTCCTCCCCGCAGTAGCACATACTAACCTCGCACAACTTCATATCATACAGTCTCTTTCTAAAACATCCATGCCCCGTCAGGATCTGGGAGACTTGGTAGTCCGGTTCCACCCAAGTTGCCTTGAGTCGAGCCGCCACGTCCGGGAAAAATCTATACAGTTCCCTCCCCTTGTTTTCCGCCTCCCATCGCCGCTGCCAATTGGCTACGGCATCGTCTACGATGTCTCTCCTCCCCGCCCTGAAGGCTTCGCGCGGCAGGTGCCGGATGTCGTCGATCATACCCGCACGCGCTACCTCGAGGTCAGCGGGCAACACACCCGCCAAGACTGGCAGCGCCGCTGTGCTGACAGACCGGTAGGCCTTCGTCAGAAGGACGAGGGCCGGCCTCTGGGTTTTGAGCAACGCGCTTCTCACCATGTACACGCTCACGCGTCTCCACCAGCATCCCGCCGCATAGGTGATGGTCGCGACAAAAATACCTTTGTACAGGACCTTAAGGGCCCTGTACCGAACCCCCCAGGATGCTGCGGAGACTCGCGACATCTTGCCCAGCCCCGCTGCAGCACGCTCGCCTATGGACTGAGCGTGTTCCCTAAATGAGAGACCCGAGTCGATCACCACACCCAGCACCTTGGTCGAGTCTGACCGTGGTTGGGCGCCTGGACATGTTCCCCTTCAAGGTCATCGAGTGCGACTTCGAAGGGAAGAAGCCCAGCCTGTTCCGCACCCCCCACTCAGAAATTAGTGCCATGGCGCACGAGGCCGAGGCCTCAATGCCGGCTCGGGAGTCAGACTCGATGAGTATCGTTACATCGTCAGCGTACGCGACCACCTTCACTCCCACTGGGTACGGCAATCGAAGCAGGTCGTCCATAAGAAGGTTCCATAGTGGTGGTCCCACTACAGAGCCCTGCGGGCAACCCATGGTCGAGGTTTTCCACACGACCCCGCTCCCGGCGAAGAGACCGACGCGTCGGTTTGTGAAGTATGCCGCCAGCATCCTGAAGATGTTAGGCGGGCACCCCACTCCCTTCGCCTTGAGCAGGATCATGGGCCACCACACGTTGTCAAAAGCCCCAGAAATGTCCAAGAAGACGGCCTGCACATATTTTCGTCGGCTGTCAGCAACCGTGCGCTGAATGTCCGTCAGGGCCGACAAAGTAGACCGACCCCGAGAAAACCCGTGCTGGCTCGACGACACGCTACCTGTAATGCAGGGTGCGCTGAGGAGCAGCACCCTTTCCAAAAATTTCCCCAGAACGGGAAGGAGGGTGATGGGCCGATATGCCTTCGGGTCAGTAAGGGGCCTATCGTTGCCCTTGGGGATAACAATCAGCCTCCCGACCTTCCACACATCGGGGTAGATACCCTCGGCAACGCACATGCCGAGCATGTGTGTCAGTTCGGCTTCAGCCGCCTGCCACACATGCCCGACTATGCGAGCCGAGATCCCGTCAATCCCCGGAGCCGTGTTAGGCAGTGCCTTAACTATCTTCTCCACATCCTGACGTGACGGAGGAGGCGCATCCCGGCCCGACGGGACGCAGGCGGCGGCCAGCCGCACTCGCCGATGGTAGGCGGAGTCGCAGGACGGGTCGTCGTCCGGGCAGAGGGCCCTCACAAGGCCGTTCATGGCACCGCCCGCGTCCAGCGCGAATCCCTCCGCAAGTCTCGTGCCACTCACCACGTTGGGTGGTGGTCGTAGGCGCCCACTGGCGGCTCTATAAGCCAGACCCCAGGGGTCATGGTTCCCGGCGTCCGCGACCTTGCGGTAGAAATCGAGCTGCGCCTTCTTCATCATAGCCCTGTAGCTACTGCGGCACTCGTGAAACTTATTCTTCGTGCGCTCTTCCATGTCCCCACCTACCTTTCGTGCCGATTGCCATTCTTTCCTCGCCTTGTTGTTCCTTTTTCTATTGGCCTCCAGCGAGGGAGACCACCATTCATATCCTCTCGCTTTTTTCCCATCACCACATGTACCCAGACACTCACTTGCAGTCCACGCGACTACGCGCGTGAACTCCTTACACACAAAAGATGCAGGCTTCCTCCAATCAATCTTCCCCAGTCGCTCGTGGATCATACCGCGGAATCGCTCCCAGTCGACCCCACGCTCCTGGAATCTCTTTGGTGAGACCGACGGCTCCGGGCCAGAAGCGGGCTCCCGCAGTCACCGCTCCCCCGTGCCACATAGCCTGATACATATATACCACATAGCCTAGCGTGCTCGTGGACCCTCCATTCGTCGACACTGACACCTCTCGTGGAGAACGTGACGTCTATGTTGGACTCCCCGTTGGCCGTGCAAAAGGTTGGTGGTTGGTCCGGCTGGTTGTGTACCACCAGTCCACGGTTCAATAGGAAGCCCTCCGCCTCCTCGCGCCGTCGAGCCTCTTCGCGGCCTCTTCCCGACAACTGCCTTGGGTTGCAGTGCCAAAGCGGTGAATGGGCATTGGTGTCCGCGGCCACGAGCACGCGCCGTCCCCGTAGTTGTTCCAGTACTCTGGTAAGGTGCTCCAGGTGGGTCGAAATGTCCTCAGAGTACTGGAAGTAGGCGCTGACAAGATGTATGTCGGTGTCTCTCCAGGCTATGTGGCACACCAAGCAATGCCGTCGTAAGGTGATGCAGCACCGCGCAAGCTGCGTCCATTCGGGCCAGGTATAGGCCCGTCTTCGGGTGGACGCCTCCCGGCAAGATGAGCTGGTTGTGTGTCGCTGTCGATGGGTGGGGCGTGGAATAGGGTTCTTGGACAAGAACCACATCCAGCCCCATCTCCTTCGCGATGGCAGGTAACTCCGCCGTCGCCGCCGCTGATCCCTGCAGGTTTAGCTGCCCGAGATTCATGCTTCGTAGCCTATGCTCGCCACCTGCCGCTGCTCCGCATGCGCCCTAGCAGGGCAGTCTCTTGACGCTGTGCGATGCGTCTGAGCGCCTCTGCGCCCGATCCTCTTGCAGGTGGCGCAGGTGGGGGACGTGGCCTGGCACTCCGTGTTCTTGTGGCCCTCCTCGCCGCAGTTTCCGCAGACTATGGCCTTGGCCCTGCAGTACTTTTCAGGGTGCCCGTAAAGTTGGCACCTGCTGCAGCAGGTGACCCCCAGATGGTCAGTTACTTCGACCACGTCCCACCCAATGTAAACTTGGCGGAGGCCCACGAGGACCTGCCGCAGCTCGCTCGAGCACTGGCAGACCCACTTAGTCCTCCCGTGGTGGCGGTCTCTCTTGAAGAGGACCCGGATTGACTTCCGGATCCTGTCACTCGACCAGCCATCATCGTCTGCCAGGTTTTGCTCCTTTAGGTAGATAGGGACACACTCCCTCCAACCTTCCCATGGCCCGACCAACCTACGTTATATGGGCCGAAACGTGGGGCGGCTGCGGATATAGCTCTTTTGGCCATCTTATTTTTACGGTCCGCAGGCGCTTCTTGATCCCTTACAAATTAGTCATGTGTGTGTCCCTGCACTTCTCCCTTAATAGGGCGTGCACTAGCACAGAGAATACGATTAAGTGTTCCTCGCTGCCTGTCGCCATTTTATTCCATTGTAGTAATATCCACCGCAAAAGCTATTCAGCTCCTTGTCCGTGCTCCAGTCTCTCCAATTCCCTCTGGGCGGCGTGCCACTTGTGCGCGTATCCTGTCAACCTCGCGAAGTTCGCCGGAGAGCTCACGAGGTCGCAGTAGTAGATCGGCCCCACCTCCGCGCAACTTATCCCATCCATCATCTTGCACCTCGCCTCTGCATACAGGGGGCAGACCCACAGCACATGGTGTAGGTCTTCCTCTTCCATACCGCACTCACACATACTGTCCTCACATAGCGCCATTTCGTGCAGCCTCTTCCTGAAGCACCCATGTCCCGTGAGAATCTGGGACACCTGGTGGTCCGGCACAACCCAGTGCGACCTCACAGCGACGAGGAAGTCCTCAAAGCCCTTAAGAACCAGAACCGGGAGATATTCCACGGCCTCGGGGACGAGGAGCAGAAAATAAGTGTTCGGTACAGAAAAAAGTCCCGTAACCCCCACGTAACCAGCATTGTGTTGAGTGTTTCCCCCGCAGTCTGGGGACGAGCACTCGAAGGAGGCAAGCTTAGGATCGACCTCCAGAGAGTGCGTGTCGAAGACCAGACACCCCTGGTGCAGTGCACGCGCTGCTTAGCATACGGTCATCGCAAGCGTCTCTGTACAGAGCCGGCTGACCTATGCAGCCACTGCGGCGATCCACATCTCAGTGTGGACTGCCCTAAAAAGCAGAGCGGCCAACCAGCGGTGTGCGTGAACTGCACCAGGGCAAAGCGGGCGGTCGCGGGACTTATTTCTATTACCGTGACCCCGGAACATAAAGGGCTACTGAAGGACACCGTGGATTTTAGTCAGTACAAGTCTGACAGTACCTCCCGCCCTGCCCGGGGTTGGAGGTCTCATTTGATGATTTTAACACGATAAAAAAAAAAAAAAAAAAGGCAAAGCGGGAGGAGCACTCGCACAATGCTTTTAGTAGCGAGTGCCCAGTGCGTAGGAAGTGGGACGCGTTTGCGAGAGCCGCAATATCATACTGCTAAAGGCGTCGACGCGCCCACTCCTACGTACAGAGAGGGGACAAATTCGACACAACTAAAAGCAGGCGTAAAGAGCGAACCATCAGGGTTGGCTCAGAAGTGTGTAATTGTGGTCAATTTCGTCAGAAAGTGGCCAAAATTGTGCTGTGCAGAAGGCCAATCCTGGTGGAATCGCCATGTTGTGTCGAATTGGTCAAACTCCTGTTTGACAGGCGGTTGTCTCGTGCCGTCCCAAAATTGTACAAATTTGACTAATATAGTAAATTATATCCTGCAAATATTGACAATTGGAGGGGCGCGAGACAAAATCAGTCAAATGAATGGGCGAAACAAAAGGCAAAACCAAAGGGTCAAAATTAGTAAAAATAACATAACGGGTAGAATAATCAAGGAAAGGAAACCTTAAGTAAACTTTCATAAAATAAATATAAAAAATCGAAACAAAGAATAGAACATAATATTAAATTAAAGTAACAAAAGTTAATAATTATTAATTGAGAAAAATTAAACAAAAAGAAGAAATAGTGGAAAATAAATTAAGTACAAAAATCGAACAAAATATAAAATGCTTTCCCTGGACCGTCACTAACCTAACGTGAGGAAACTGCCAATCCCTGAACCTCAAGGACTCTGCGAGTTACGGCAGAGGTGCACTGGCAGGGCAGGAGTGGGTTTTAGCGGGTTCGAGTCCCGCACTACCTCGACTGTCTCATTGTCTCAGTGAGACGGTGAGACAGCCGAGGTGTCCGTGGGGATTTCCCACTCCTGCCTCAACAAAAAAAAAAAAAAAAAACCCAGTGCGACCTGAGTCGAGCTGCCACGTTCGGAATGAAACGGCTCGCGTCCTTTCTCCTCATTCGTCCATCTTTTTTGCCATGCATCCATCGTTTCATCCCAAATCTCTTTCTTACGTCGCGCCAGCTCACGTCGCCGAAGGCTCGGCTCTACCTGTGCCTCGGCCGCGGCCTGGCGCTCCTCATCAAACCGCCCTGCACGGATCACCTCCAGGTCAGCCGGGAGAACACCGCCCAACACTGCCAGCGCAGCCGTACTGGTAGACCTGTACGCCTTCGTCAGCAGCATCAGGCTTGGTCTCTGGCACCTGAGCAACGCGCTGCGAACAACGTGGAGTGTCGCCCTATGGTACCAACAAGCAACAGCATACGTCACCGTGGCTACGAAAGTGCCCCTGTAGAGGACGCGCAGTCCGGGATATCGAATGCCCCAGGAAGATGCCGACACTCTTGACATCTTGCCGAAGCATTTGGCCGCGCGTTCCCTTATCGATGTCGCATGCCGCGCGAAGGACTAACTCTCATCGAGCACCCAGCACCGTCACAGAGGTGACACTCCTGACCGAGTCCCCAGCCAACTTGACAGTGGGGGGCCGCTGGAATTTTCCCCTGATCGTCATCATTGATGACTTCGATTTTTTCTTTCTTTCTTTCTTTTTATAAAGATGTTGGGCGGGCACCCCCCCCGCTTGACTTTCGTCAAGATCATCGGCCACCAAGCGTTATCGAAGGCGCCCGAGATGTCCAGGAAAATGGCCTGCACATACTTGCCCGAGCCCTCCCTCGCGGCGCGCAGGATGTCGTTGAGCGCCGTGACGGTTGACATACCCCGAGTAAACCCGTGCTGGGCGGCAGAGATCTGATTGCCGATCGTGGGAGCACAGCTGAGAATTACGCGCTCCAGAATCTTCCCAAGCACAGGCAGCAGCGTGATAGGTCTGTAAGCCTTCGGGTCGGTCAGCGGCTTGCCGTTGCCCTTGGGCAGGACAAGCAGCCGGCCGTCCTTCCACACATCCGGAAACACACCCTCCGAAACACACTTGCCATACACCGCGGTGTCTTCCGCGGGTACAGCTTCCCATACATTCCTCACTATTCGCGCGCTAATTCCGTCTAGTCCCGGTGCCGTGTTAGGCAGGCTACGCATAATGCATCCCAGACTGTCACGTGACAGAGGAGGCGCAGCCTGGCCCGACGGGGTGAGTGAGGCAGCGACACGGACGCTCCTGTGATAGGGCGTGTCCAGAGACGGGTCGTCATCTGGACAGAGAGCCCGCAGGAGGCCGGTCGCCGCGTCCACCACGGTGGCGGCAAAGCCCTCCTACAGTTTGGTACCATTAATGACCCGGGAAGGCGGCCGTAGCCTGCCGCTAGCGGCACGGTAGGCCAGCCCCCACGGATCAGCGTTGCCCGCTTCAGCAATCTGTCGGAAGTGCGCAAGCTCCGCATCCTCCATTGCCTTTCGGTATCGCGCTCGCACCTCATGGAACTCAGCTCTCGTTCGTTCCTCTTTCGGCCCCCCGTCCTTTCGCGTTACCTGCCATTTATTCCTCGCCTTGCGCTGTGACTTCCGGAGCCTCTTCAGCTCCGGTCCCCACCATTCATACCCTGCATTCTTGGGTGTCCCTTTCACACCCAGGCATTGGCGCGCCGTACTCGCAACAACTTTTGTGAAATCCCTACAGACCAAGGGCGCTGGCTTGCCTAGGTCAAGCCTCCCCATTCTCGCGTGGATGGTCTGACGAAAGTGAGGCCAATTCACACCGCGGTCCCGGTAGCGCACCGGCTCCCCGCCCGGCTCTGCGCTGTGGCGTCCGCGCGCTGCACCAACCTGGAAGGTGATGAGGCGATGGTCACTCGAGCTTGCAGTCGCGTGAACCGTCCAGTCAACTAGGTCGACGCTTCGCGTTGTGACCGTAATGTCTATATTTGACTCACCATTTGGGCCATAAAAAGTTGAGGGTTGGCCCTCCTCGTTGTGGACGGCCAGGCCATGCGCTGCAATGAAAGCCTCCATAGCCACCCGCCTGTACTCCGCTGCATGGCCCCGCCCAGTGTAGTGTCGGGGCTCACTGTGCCACATAGGCGAGTGGGTGTTGGCGTCCGCATAGATGATTAACTTCCTCCCCCTTAGCTCCTTCATTACTCCCTCCAGGTGGTGCAGGTGCCGGTCGATCGGCTCCCCGTATTGAAAATAAGCGGAGACCACGTGTAGGTCCCCCTCCCCTAGGTGGAGGACCAGACAATGGTCTTTGGATAGATGGGGCAGCACCGCGCAGGCCTCGCCCCGCCGATGAATATATACCCCCGGTTTCGCCGTGGGTCCGTGCTGGATTATGAATTCGTCGGCCTGCGCGTACTGCTCCTGGACAAGAATTAAGTCCAGGCCCTGCTCTCGACACACCGCAGGGAGCTCTTTCGTTGATATTGCTGACCCGGCGAGATTTAGTTGGCCAATCTTCCTAGCTGGCCTATCCATATTGGGTCATGGCCACACTCCTCTGAATTGCGTGCGCCCTCGCCGGACAATCCCTGGAAGCCGTCCTGTGGCTTGCCGCCTCTCGCTTCCCAAAGCGCTTACACGTGGCGCAGCATGTGGTGGTTGACTTGCAGTCCTCCCCACGGTGGCCAGTTTCACCGCATCGTGGGCACGTGGCCTCCGCCGACCGACACGAACGCTCAGGGTGGCCGTACTGCTGGCACTTGTTGCAGCAGGTGACGTCTACATAGTCCAACACCTCCACTGCCTGCCACCCTATGTAGACCCTTCCCTTTTTTAGCAGCGCCTCTCTAAAATCGGCCGAGCAGGTAAATACAACTGCCGTCCCCTGGGCCGCACCTCGCGACCTTTTCTTTTTGAATGCACCTGTAGCCTCTTTGCGAATCCTCTCAATGGGCCATGTACTGTCCTCTTTGAAGTTCTGCTCGTGCAGAGCCTCTAATACTTCCCCAAATTCCGGGTCTCCGTCGAGCCTGTTGAGGCATACAAGCGGCTGCTTCCTTTTGGGCTCTGCCACCCTGAGCGTTGCCGGAATCGCCGCCCGGAGTCTCGTTGCCGCTGCGTCCGTAGTGGTCTGTACAATCACGCCGGCGTTGCCCACCTTCCGCATCTTGGCTACCTGGACCCACAGTTTAGCCGGGTCGATGGCCTTCTTCAGGTAGATAGGGACAAACCCACCAACCTCCCATGGCCCCACCGACATCATGTCATATGGGCCGAAACATCAGGAGACGACTACGTGGACAACGCAGCCGTTTCTTGACTACCTGTACAAATACTCCCGTCCTGTCCCTTCTTGGTCCTTCTCCCCTTTAAGGGGCGGACACTAGCGTATCCCACCAGAGGGGTGACGATACTGGAACGCCTTCGCTGCCCGTCGATCCTTACTGCTCAAGCCCGCTCCTGATCGCGTGCCACTTAAACGCGAATTCCCTAAGCCGCCGGAAGTTCTCCTCCGAGGCCACGAACACACCCGCCAAGACTGGCAGCGCCGCTGTGCTGACAGACCGGTAGGCCTTCGTCAGAAGGACGAGGGCCGGCCTCTGGGTTTTGAGCAACGCGCTTCTCACCATGTACACGCTCACGCGTCTCCACCAGCATCCCGCCGCATAGGTGATGGTCGCGACAAAAATACCTTTGTACAGGACCTTAAGGGCCCTGTACCGAACCCCCCAGGATGCTGCGGAGACTCGCGACATCTTGCCCAGCCCTGCTGCAGCACGCTCGCCTATGGACTGAGCGTGTTCCCTAAATGAGAGAACCGAGACGATCACCACACCCAGCACCTTGGTCGAGCGTACGCTTCCGACTGAGATCCCGTCGAGTCTGACCGTGGGTGGGCGCCTGGACATGTTCCCCTTCAAGGTCATCGAGTGCGACTTCGAAGGGAAGAAGCCCAGCCTGTTCCGCACCCCCCACTCAGAAATTAGTGCCATGGCGCACGAGGCCGAGGCCTCAATGCCGGCTCGGGAGTCAGACTCGATGAGTATCGTTACATCGTCAGCGTACGCGACCACCTTCACTCCCACTGGGTACGGCAATCGAAGCAGGTCGTCCATAAGAAGGTTCCATAGTGGTGGTCCCACTACAGAGCCCTGCGGGCAAACCATGGTCGAGGTTTCCCACACGACCCCGCTCCCGGCGAAGAGACCGACGCGTCGGTTTGTGAAGTATGCCGCCAGCATCCTGAAGATGTTAGGCGGGCACCCCACACCCTTCGCCTTGAGCAGGATCATGGGACACCACGCGTTGTCAAAAGCCCCAGAAATGTCCAAGAAGACGGCCTGCACATATTTTCGTCGGCTGTCAGCAACCGTGCGCTGAATGTCCGTCAGGGCCGACAAAGTAGACCGACCCCGAGAAAACCCGTGCTGGCTCGACGACACGCTACCTGTAATGCAGGGTGCGCTGAGGAGCAGCACCCTTTCCAAAATTTTCCCCAGAACGGGAAGGAGGGTGATGGGCCGATATGCCTTCGGGTCAGTGAGGGGCCTATCGTTGCCCTTGGGGATAACAATCAGCCTCCCGACCTTCCACCCATCGGGGAAGATACCCTCGGCAACGCACATGCCGAGCATGTGTGTCAGTTCGGCTTCAGCCGCCCGCCACACATGCCCGACTATGCGAGCCGAGATCCCGTCAATCCCCGGAGCCGTGCCTTAACTATCTTCTCCACATCCTGACGTGACGGAGGAGGCGCATCCCGGCCCGACGGGACGCAGGCGGCGGCCAGCCGCACTCGCCGATGGTAGGCAGAGTCGCAGGACGGGTCGTCGTCCGGGCAGAGGGCCCTCACAAGGCCGTTCATGGCACCGCCCACGTCCAGCGCGAATCCCTCCGCAAGTCTCGTGCCACTCACCACGTTGGGTGGTGGTCGTAGGCGCCAACTGGCGGTTCTATAAGCCAGACCCCAGGGGTCATGGTTACCGGAGTCCGCGACCTTGCGGAAGAAATCGAGCTGCGCCTTCTCCATCATAGCCCTGTAGCTACTGCGGCACTCGTGAAATTTATTCTTCGTGCGCTCTTCCATGTCCCCACCTACCTTTCGTGCCGATTGCCATTCTTTCCTCGCCTTGTTGTTCCTTTTTCTCATGGCCTCCAGCGAGGGAGACCACCATTCATATCCTCTCGCTTTTTTCCCATCACCACATGTACCCAGACACTCACTTGCAGTCCACGCGACTACGCGCGTGAACTCCTTACATACAGCAGATGCAGGCTTCCTCCAATCAATCTTCCCCAGTCGCTCGTGGATCATCCCGCGGAATCGCTCCCAGTCGACCCCACGCTCCCGGAATCTCTTTGGTGAGACCGACGGCTCCGGGCCAGAAGCGGGCTCCCGCAGTCGCCGCTCCCCCGTGCCACATAGCCTGAATGTGATCAGCCTGTGGTCGCTGATGCTAGCGTGCTCGTGGACCCTCCATTCGTCGACACTGACACCTCTCGTGGAGAATGTGACGTCTATGTTGGACTCCCCGTTGGCCGTGCTAAAGGTTGGTGGTTGGTCCGGCTGGTTGTGAACCACCAGTCCACGGCTCAGCAGGAAGCCCTCCGCCTCCTCACGCCGTCGAGCCTCTTCGCGGCCTCTTCCCGACAACTGCCTCGGGTTGCAGTGCCAAAGTGGTGAGTGGGCATTGGTGTCCGCGGCCACGAGCACGCGCCGTCCCCGTAGTTGTTCCAGTACTCTGGTAAGGTGCTCCAGGTGGGTCGAAATGTCCTCAGAGTACTGGAAGTAGGCGCTGACAAGATGTATATCGATGTCTCTCCAGGCTATGTGGCACACCAAGCAGTGCTCCGTCGTGAGGTGATGCAGCACCGCGCAGGCTGCGTCCATTCGGGCCAAGTATAGGCCCGTCTTCGGGTGGGCGCCTCCCGGCAAGATGAGCTGGCTGTGCGTCGCTGTCGATGGGTGGGGCGTGGAATAAGGTTCTTGGACTAGAACCACATCCAGCCCCATCTCCTTCGCGATCGCTGGTAGCTCCGCCGTCGCCGCCGCTGATCCCTGCAGGTTGAGCTGCCCGAGCTTCATGCCTCGTAGCTTATACTCGCCACCTGCCGCTGCTCCGCATGCGCCCTAGCAGGGCAGTCTCTCGACGCTGTGCGGTGCGTCTGAGCGCCTCTCCGCCCGAACTTCTTGCAGGTGGCGCAGGTGGGGGACGTGGCCTGGCACTCCGTGTGTTTGTGGCCCTCCTCGCCGCAGTTTCCACAGACCATGGCCTTGGCCTTACAATACTTTTCTGGGTGCCCGTATAGTTGGCACCTGCTGCAGCAGGTGACCCCCAGATGGTCAGTTACTTCGACCACGTCCCACCCAATGTACACTTGACGAAGGCCCACGAGGACCTGCCGCAGCTCGCTCGAGCACTGGCAGACCCACTTAGTCCTCCCGTTGTGGCGGTCTCTCTTGAAGAGGACCCGGAAGGACTTCCGGATCCTATCACTCGACCATCCGTCGTTGTCTGCCAGGTTTTGTTCTTTAAGGTCTTCTATGACTTGATCCTTGATAATGACTTAGTCTTACTATCAGAATCGAGCCTACAGTTGCAATATATGTTAGATACTCTACACGTAGCAAGCAGACAAGTGGGACTAGAAATCAATATCACAAAGACCAAATTAATGACCAATTTCAAAAAATCAAAAATAAATATTGAAAATGAGCCAGTAGATTATGTGGATCAGTATATATATTTAGGAAAACAAATTGGTTTCTGCAGAGATAGCAATGAACTGGAAGTAGAGAGAAGAGTAAAACAGACATGGAAAAAGTATTGGAGTTGTAAGGAAATATTTAAGAGCGAAATGCCTATCAAACTGAAGAAAAAAGTCATGGATTCGTGTCTCATTCCTTGCCTTACGTATGCGTGCCAGACATGGAAATTTACCAACAAAGTAAAGAATAAAATAATTACATGTCAGCGAGGTATGGAACGCAGCATGTTAAATATCAAGAAAATACAAAAAATAAACCACAAAAAAATACGGTCAAAATCAAAAGCAATAGACGCTCTCAAATACAGCCAAAAGCTTAAGTGGAAATGGGCCGGTCACATAGTACGTCTTAAAGATCGTAGATGGACCAAAACGATTACGTCATGGAAAGGCCCACCGGGCAAACGGTATAGAGGAAGACCGTTCACTAGATGGGACGAAGACATTTAAAAAATTGCTGGTCCAGAATGGCAACGAATAGCCCAGGACCGAGAGAAATGGAAAGCTTTGGAGGAGGCCTTTACCTGAGGGGGGTTCCAGTACAGTTAAATGTTACTGCCTATTATTATAATACACAAGGAAAATAGTTTTTAAGAAAAATAGTATTTAAGTGTTAGACTTTAGTTTCTTCATATATTTTTTATTGTTTCGCTAAATAAGTTTTATAGGTAGAAGAAAACATTTGTTTAGTAACATATTACCTGGAAATAAAAGGCTTTTTTATTTTTATTTTTTTTTTTTTATTTTATTTTTATTTATGACTTGATCCACCGTGGTGTCCTTGTCCAGTCCAGTAAGCGCGACGAGAGGCATCCGTGCCGCGGGCTCCGAGGTGCGGAGGGTTTCCGGTACCGCCTTTCTCAATCTTTCCGCCGCGGTGACTGAGGTCGTCTGGACGATGACCCCCGCATTCCCGACTTTCCTCAGGCCCGCGATTTGGATGCCAAGAGTCGATGGCTGGATTGCCGTCCTCAGCGCCTTCCGCGTGTCTTCGGCAGTTTTTAGTATTTCTTTTTGGTCTTCTGCCGGGTAGACGGCGACCTGGGGTCCGGGTGCGCGCGCAATGGGAATCGGCGTACTACTTTTCCCTAGGCGCAGAGCGTGAGCGAAAGTCCTGACCGGGTTGTCCACCTGGTTGCTCGCCGGTGTTGGGTGCTGCCTCCTCGCTTCAGCTGCGGCCAGGCGCAAAGCCAAGTGGGCGATCACTGCGCCCAGACGCTCCGTGTGCGCGCCAATCGCCGCAATCTCGTCCTTGTTAAGCTTCGACGTCTTGCTCCGAACCGTCTTCATTATCCCACTGGTGCTCGATGTGGCAAGCCCGGCCAGGACCTCCACAGAGGCGGTGGCCAGCGAGTCCACCCCGTCCACGGTGCCCGCTGAGGCAGGGCGAGCCGCCGCAGATGTCGATGCAGGTGTTGGTTGCGGCGGTGAGGGTGCCGGTGGCGCCTGCGCAGTAGTAACTAAGCCCCCCACTGGTGGCACTTCCCGCCTCCTTGCTAGCCGACGACGCATGGCATCCTGCACTTCCTCCGGCGACGAAAGATGTCGCTTTTCCCCGGTCAATGGGAAGAGTGGGGTCTCGTCCGGCGGCGGCGACGCGTCCATGATGCTAGGGGGGGGCGTAGAGAATGCCTGCGGGGGGGTGCGTGCGAGAGACAGGCGAGGGGTGAAGAGCCCTCCACCCTCACGACGCAGTTCTTCTAGAGCCTGTAATTCCTCCTCTTTTGCCCTCATGGTGGCCTCGATCAGGGCGAGCTCCTTGCTCGCCGCGTCCTCACTGCTGCTGCACTCCCCCGGAGGGGGGGGAGGGTCCGCCATCCTTGTCGGCCGAGTGCGCCGCAGACAATATAGCGATAAAAAGCAAAAATAAAAACAAAAAGTTTTCCAAAAAAAAAATATAAAAGTTCTATGTCTCGTAGCCGATACTTAGGTTTATACACTTCACTTATATAGTGCGAGTCGCACTTGTAGCACCAGCGCAACGGAAACGTCCGTCTGCGCACAACTTAAAACTAACTTAGAGTCCTTATCTATACACAGCCCAGTTCCCAATATTGTATATACAGGGTGAATTTTTCAACTGGGCGTGGATGGCTACTTTCGAAACTATGAGGAATATCGAAAAACGTTGAAAGGAGTCTCGAGGCTGATTTTGACGAAAACTAAAACTGCATCCTTGGATTTTAGAAAAATCAAAAATCCTGGCCAGGAATCGATGCCCGCTGATTTTGGAAAAAAAATCACACCCTGTATTATTACACCGTTTGATAGTGTCGCTAATAAGGATCAAATTCTGGGAAATAATCATATACGGCAAACTTACGGAAATGTCAATTTTTTATGATATTGCTATTTTTCCCTGTTACTTTACATCTACTGAAC
Source organism: Agrotis ipsilon (assembly GCA_028554685.1). NCBI lineage: Eukaryota > Metazoa > Arthropoda > Insecta > Lepidoptera > Noctuidae > Agrotis > Agrotis ipsilon. Next base: position 3,329,754 of record CM052978.1, read on the forward strand.
CATAATTTATTAGAAATTATAAAATTTCATTGTTTTCAATGTCTCACTGGATTTGACGTTTCACAATCCTACTGTACTAAGCAATACGACATTATTGAGTTGAACTAAAAATAGCATAATTTTAAAAAAGGAACGGTAACCTACGTTTCGAATACAGTCTTTGCCTTGAAGATTAATCAGTTTTTTTGTAATTATACGTTTTCCTTAAGTTTGCCGTGTATGATTCCTTCGCAGAATTTGATCCTTATTAGCAACACTATCGAACGGTGTAATAATACAGGGTGTGATTTTTTTTCCAAAATCAGCGGGTTCGATTCCTGACCAGGATTTTAGATTTTTCTAAAATCCAATGATGCAGTTTTAGTTTTTGTCAAAAACGGCCTCGAGACTCCTTTCAACGTTTTTCGATTTTCCTCATAGTTTCGAAAGTAGCCATCCACGCCCAGTTGAAAAATTCACCCTGTATATTTAATTTTTGTTTTTTTTTTTTCCTAGACAATTTTTTTTTTTCAAATATCCCTTTTTCTTTTGCGAATCTTAAAAACTAAACTCACTTGTGTCAGGTGTCACTGTCAATCCAAGTGTCACTGTCAATCCAATTTCCACAACACTCCGCGTCTCTGTCGCACTATCACTTCAGGGCGCGGGGGGCCAAGTTATAGCCCCTTCCGCTCACACATACTCCGCGTCTCTGTCGCACTTGCACTCGCGAGACACTGGGGGGGCTCGAGGGCGTCGTAAACTACGCCCAACTATATAGCTCGCGCTCGCTTACTTTGCAATATGGCCGCGACCTCTTATGGTGAACTCCTTAAGATAGACAAGGAGCCACCGAGTTTTCTCACGGGCCAATGAAGATTTTTGAATTCGATTAAAATTAAAATTTGGCTTAGGAAACCGGCGTGCGTTCGCTTCCTACAAGAGCAGGCAGCGAAGTCTCAAGAGAAGGTAGATAGGGACACCTCCCAATCTCGCATCCCATGGTCCTTCCCGCCTTTCGGCATACGGACCATAACTCCGACCACTCGCGATACTGTCCTATCCCCTATCACGCGCCCCTTCTGGGGCACCCACACCACAGCTACGGGACTTCACACCCGAGCCGGCCTCTGGAACTACCTGACCACCAGTTCAGCTGTTCGGACAGTCCATGCTGGAACTGCTGCTCCTATCAGGCCCGATGGTGCCTGACAGATCCAGCTGCAGTTCCAGTTCCTTCCTCAGGCAGTGCCACGTCTGAGCGAACCGCTTCAGCCGTTGGAAGCCTTCCAGACTGTCCACGAGCTGCTGGTGGTAGACCGGCCCCGGCTCCTGACGCGTCCAACTCCCCAGCATATCTTCCCTGGCCTCCACGTATAGCTCGCATTCCCACAGGACATGGTCCCGAGTCTCCTCTTCCAGGCCGCAGTAACAGACAGGCGTGTCGCAAAGCGACATCCTGTGCAGCCTGCTTCGGAAACTCCCATGCCCTGTGAGAATTTGAGAGACCACGTAGTCCGGCTCCACCCAACCATAGCCTACTCTAGCCGTCACATCCGGGAAAAACGAATACAGCTCCCTTCCATCACCGGAACTGCCATCGCTCCTGCCATAGGGCAACAACCTCCGCCCTCACTTCCCTGATCGCCACTTTGCGCACCTTGCCGACCAACCCGGAACACTCCTGCGCGACACGTCCCGCTCGACAAACCTCCAAGTCTGCCGGAAGCACTCCCGCAAGCACAGGCAACGCTGCGGTGCTGACCGACCTGTACCCTTTAGTGAGGAGGATGAGTGCCGGGCGTTGCGTGCGGAGCAGCGTACTCCGCACTGCAAACCTGTTAAAACTCCGCCACCATACGGCCGCAGCATATGTAACGATCGCCACATAGGTCCCTGAGTACAGGACCCGTAGGGCGCGGTACCTTACGCCCCAGGAAGAGGCCGATATCCTCGACATCTTCCCGAAGGCATTCACAGCCCGTTGGCCGGCCAAACTAGCATGCGGCACGTAGGAGCCCGCTTCATCAATAACAACACCCAGCACTTTGGCACTTGCAACGCTGGCAATCGAGGCACCGTCCATGCGAACTGTGGGGGGACGTTTAAATTTTCCCTTAACGGTTAAAGTTTGCGACTTTGTCGCTGAAAACGCGAGACGGTTCCGCTTCCCCCACGCGGACACCGCCTCCAACGACAACCGAGCGTTCCGCTCGATCGCCGCTCGACTCGGAGCCTCGATTACCAACGTGATGTCGTCGGCATACGCCACTGCCCTCACCCCCTCGGGCCAAGGCAACCTCAGGATGTCGTCGAGCAGGAGATTCCAAAGTGGTGGTCCCAACACTGAACCCTGGGGGCAGCCCATCGTGGACCGCTTCCACACCGCCTGGTCACCCACGAACAAGCCTACTCGCCTCTCTGTAAAATAGCTGATTAATATACTGTAGATGTTAGGAGGGCAGCCGCCCTGCTTGGCTTTCGTGAGTATCATGGGCCACCAGGCGTTGTCGAAGGCCCCGGAAATGTCTAAAAGTACGACCTGCACGTATTTCTCCGAGGAGTGCGCCACTCGATCCAGGATCGCATTAAGTGCCGTTACCGTGGATTTACCCCTGGAAAAACCGTGCTGGTCCTCTGAAATGTGCTGGTATAGGCAAGGCGCGCAAGTGACAATGAGGCGATCCAGTATCTTTCCCAAAATCGGGAGAAGGGTAACCGGTCTGTACGCCTTTGGGTCCGAGAGCGGCCGATCGTTGCCCTTAGGCAAAACGACTAACCGGCCTGTCTTCCAGATATCCGGGAAAACACCCTCGCGAATGCACGCTGAGTACATGAGCAGCATCTCCGCTCCGCTGACTCTCCAAGCGTGCTTCACGATCCGGGCACTGATCCCGTCCAAACCGGGAGCTGTCTTCGGCAGGTCCCTGACGATGCGCTCGAGCGCCTCCCTCTGTGGTAGCTCGGAGTCCCGCCCCGTCGGGGCGAAAGCCGCCGCGATCCTGACCTGTCGGTGATACTGCGTATCGGTGCTGGAGTCGTCGTCCGGACATAGGGTGGCGAGGAGGCTCGTTGCGGTATCCACTGCCGTTGTGGAATGGCCTTCCATCAGCCGGATGCCGTGCATGACATTCGCCGGGGGGCGCACCCTTCCCGACGCGGCTCTGTACGCCAGTCCCCAGGGGTCATCGTTCCCCGTCTCCGCGATGTCCCGGAAGAAAGCCACCTCTGCTTCTCTCATAGCGGACTTATAGGACCTCCTAGCCGCGCGCAGGGTCTCGTGCTGCTCAGCCTCCATCCCATCCCTAGTCCTCCGTGACTTTTGCCACGCTCTTCTGGCACAATAGACGGTATGCCGCAGCTTGTCCAACTCGACCGTCCACCATTCGTAGCCCCCGGTGTCCCTCTTCCCACGCCTGCCCAGGCAGGTCTCCGCGACGTGAGAGACTATGCTGGAGTACTGCGAGCAGATCTCTTGTGCCGGCTTCCAGGTCTGAAGCCTACCCATCTTATCGTGGAGCACCCCACGAAATCGCTTCCAGTCCACTCCCTTGTCTCGGAAGGACACCGGCGCTGCGGCATTCTCCCCCTCCCCAGTACGACCCCCTGTCCGTGCGGTGCCCATGCCCACCTCGAAGGTGATGAGCTGATGGTCGCTTAGGCTGACTCCTTCGTGTACCGTCCACTGTGACACTGCTAGCCCCCGGTTACTAAGGGTCAGGTCCACGTTGGACTGACCATTTGGTCCATGGAAGGTTGGTGGCTGACCCTCCACATTGTGGATGCTGAGGCCCCGCCCCAGGATCAGCCCCTCCATCTGAGCCTTCCGATGTTCCGTGTCAGGACCCCTACCCACGTATTGTCTTCGGTCACAGTGCCACAGCGGCGAGTGAGCGTTACTGTCCATCCCCACCAGTACAGGCCGCCCAGCAAGTTGGTCTAACACCATGGTTAGATGCTGCAGATGTACTGCAATGTCATGGCTATACTGGCAGTAGACGGACACAACGTAGACGTCACCCGTTGAGTCAGGGCAGCTTACATGCGCCACCGCACAATGGTCGTTACTGAGGTGCGCGAGGAATGTGACAGCTATCCTAGGATCAACCACCAGAATGCCTGCCAGAGATTCGGACCCGTACTGTACGGTCCTGGTCTGGCGATACTGCTCCTGGACAAGTACGAGGTCGAGACTTAGTGCTCTGGCGATCACTGGCAATTCTGTTGTCGCAGCCGCTGACCCCTGCAGATTCAGCTGTCCCACCCTTAGCACGCGGATCCGCTCAGCCATAGTGGGTCATATTGACGGCTTGCCTCTCCGCGTACATACGCGCCGGGCAGTTCATCGCTGCCGTCCTGTGGCCCTTCGCCTCCGGTCGTTTGAAGCGCTTGCATGTAGCGCAGCACTCCGTTGCCGACTGGCACTCTGTCGCCTTGTGGCTCGTCTCCCCGCACCTTCCGCACATCATCGTGGCCGCCCTGCAGTGCTTTTCCGGGTGCCCGTACTGCTGGCACTTCGAGCAGCACGTCACCCTGACGAAATCGCAGATCTCGACAGAGTCCCAGCCCACATACACCCTACCGAGGCCCACCAGTTTGTCCCTTAGGGGTGCCGAGACCTCAAAGACGACCGTCGTTGTCCGGCCCCCGAGTCTCCCCTTCTTGAAGGCGTACCTGGCCTCGCGCTTCACTTTTTCTAGCGGCCAGGTCGGGTCTTCCGAGAGGTTGACTCGGTGGAGGTCGTCCAGGACTTCCTCCGGGCTTGGGTCCCCACTCAGGTTTCGAAGGGCCACCAACGGCCTCCGGGCCTTGGGGTCCGCCGTCCTGAGCGTCGACGGTGTTGCAGCCTTCAGCCTCTCGGCAGCCGCAACTGACGCCGTCTGTACGACGACGCCGGCGTTACCAACACGCCGTATCCCCTCCACCTGGATGCCGCTCTGTCCCGGCTGGATTTTCCCCCGCAGCTCCTTGAGTGTTTCCTCGGAGGACTTGATGCTCTCCGAGTTCGGGTACACCAGTACCGCCGGCCCGCGCTGTTCGACCGCCATCCTTGGCTTACCATTAGGCAGCTTCAAAATGGCGGCGTAATCCGGCTTCCTATCGACCGGCGGTCTCTCATGAGAGACGACTGTGGGCAGAGCGGCAGCCCGAGCCTCAGCTGCAGCCAAGCGCAGGGTGAGGTGAGTTATCACCGCTGCAATGCGTTCGGCATGGACGCCGATTGCCGCCACGTCATCCCGGTTCATCCTGGAGGCCTTGGCACGAACCGCCTCCATTATTCCCTTAGTGGATGCCGTCGCGAGTCCTGCCAGCGACTCGACGGGGGCAGTCGCCAATGGGTCCACGCCGTCCAAAACGCCGGCCGCTGCTTGCTGGCATCCCTCAACCCCGACAGACGCAGCCCTCACCGTCACCTCCGGCACCTCAGTCCCCGCAGTCGCCATGCTTGCCTCGCCAGTCCCCGGGTCCCTAGGAGCAGGCGGCGGCGGGGTGTCCGGCCTAGTGATCAGTCCCCCGATCATTGGTGCATCCCCTCGCGGCTGTTGAGGCTTCCTGCCTCCCAGTCTGCGCCGCACGACCTCCTGGACGTCCTCCGGAGATGAGAGTAACCTCTTATTACTACTCGACTGGGTGGAGAGCGCCGGAGGTGACGACTCGGCCACCTCCCTGAACAGCTCGGCTGACGGCGTGCTGAATCGCTGAGGCGGGCTCCTTACGAGCGCAGTTTTGGGCGTAAAGTCCCGCCTCATCTCCGCCAGCACGCGCAGTTCCTCGGCCTTCCTCTCCATCTCAGTCTCTATGAGGACCTTCTGGAGGCGCTCAGCCTCCTCGTCCGCCATCTCGGTTGGCAGGGCACCCCGGCCCTCTGACAATGTCCTTATCTACCCGACTATTCCTAACAATAATGAAAACTAAATAAATAAGTAAACCTACCAAAAACTAAGAGACCTAAAAACCTAAACCTAAAAGATCCTACATTAATACTTCTAATATATAATAATTAAAAGTAAAATTTCTAATAATATGTACAATGTAAGTCAACTTGACTGAAGACACACACCCACGCCGACGTATGTCACCCCGGCAGACACTGACAGGTGACAGTGACAGTCGATCCCCAGGAACGACACTGACACTGACAATCCGCCGACGTCAACCTAGATTGACAGCGACAGATGACAATGACAGTGTCACCCGGCGATGACAGTGACAGCTGACACCCGACAGATGCCACCCGAAAGTGACAGTGACAACACTCAGTGACAGCTGCCAGAGATGACACTGACAGCCCACGTCTGTCAAATGACACACTACAACTAACCTAAAATACCATGCGGTATAACCTACAAATGAGAATAGCACCACGTGCTCTAACCTAAAAACGGCGTGGATTTCAGCTAGAAATCCACGCTCAAACTATTGATGCGACGTAAAACACGGATGCACAGTACCTGATCCGGGTCGCTCCTGACCCCACTGAATTTCAGTGGGGATATCCTGGATTCCGCTCCACAGACTATTCCTTGAGGTCGTCACCACGTGTTTCACACCTTAAAATAACACAAAAACAGAGAGTAACTAAACTAGCACGAAAGAAAACAACTATAATAACACTGATAACGCTTCGTGTATTAAAAACACTGAAAATCCCCAGCTGAAAATCAGCACGTCCGCTCAATAAATTCAAATAAAATATTTAAATTTACTGAGCGCACTACAACACGTCCGTTCGCTAGCGAGGTCGGGCGCGAGTTAGATAGGGACACACTCCCTCCAACCTTCCCATGGCCCGACCAACCTACGTTATACGGGCCGAAACGTGGGGCGGCTGCGGACATAGCTCTCTTGGCCATCTTATTTTTACGGTCCGCAGGCGCTTCTTGATCCCTTACAAATTAGCCATGTGTGTGTCCCTGCACTTCTCCCTTAATAGGGCGTGCACTAGCACAGAGAACACGAAATAAATGCTCCTCGCTGCCTGTCGCCATTAGATTTCATAATAATATCCACCTCAAACTGCTGTAGCTATTCAGCTCCTCGTCCGTGCTCCAGTCTCTCCAATTCCCTCCGGGCGGCGTGCCACTTGTGCGCGTATTCAGTCAGCCTCGCGAAGTTCGCCGGAGAGCTCACGAGGTCGCAGTAGTAGATCGGCCCCACCTCCGCGCAACTTATCCCATCCATCATCTTGCACCTCGCCTCTGCATACAGGGGGCAGACCCACAGCACGTGGTGCAGGTCTTCCTCTTCCATACCGCACTCACACATACTGTCCTCACATAGCGCCATTTCGTGCAGCCTCTTCCTGAAGCACCCATGTCCCGTGAGAATCTGGGACACCTGGTGGTCCGGCACAACCCAGTGCGACCTGAATCGAGCTGCCACGTCCGGGAAGAAACGGAATAGCTCCCGTCCTTTCTCCTCATTCGTCCATCTTTTTTGCCATGCATCCATCGTTTCGTTCCAAATCTCTTTCTTACGTCGTGCCAGCTCACGTCGCCGAAGGCTCGGCTCTACCTGTGCCTCGGCCGCGGCCTGGCGCTCCTCATCGAACCGCCCTGCACGGATCACCTCCAGGTCAGCCGGGAGAACACCGCCCAACACTGCCAGCGCAGCCGTACTGGTAGACCTGTACGCCTTCGTCAGCAGTATCAGGCTTGGTCTCTGGCACCTGAGCAACGCGCTGCGAACAACGTGGAGTGTCGCCCTATGGTGCCAACAAGCAGCAGCATACGTCACCGTGGCTACGAAAGTGCCCCTGTAGAGGACGCGCAGTCCGGGATATCGAATGCCCCAGGAAGATGCCGACACTCTTGACATCTTGCCGAAGCATTTGGCCGCGCGTTCCCCTATCGATGTCGCATGCCGCGCGAAGGACTGACTCTCATCGAGCACCACGCCCAGCACCGTCACAGAGGTGACACTCCTGACCGAGTCCCCAGCCAACTTGACAGTGGGGGGCCGCTGGAATTTTCCCCTGATCGTCATCATTGATGACTTCGCAGGGGAGAATGCCAGCCTGTTCCTACCACCCCATGCCGTAACCATCTCCAATGTTTTCCTAGCCGCAGCTTCTATCCCAGAGCGGGATTGGGACTCGATCAGGATGGTCACATCGTCCGCGTATGCTACCATACGGACGCCACCGGGCAGCGGTAACCGAAGCAAGTCGTCCATCAGCAGGTTCCATAATGGTGGACCCAGGACGGAACCTTGGGGGCAACCCATCGTGGACACCTTCCATTCCACCCGGTCCCCGATGAAAAGCCCGACTCGTCGGCGGGTGAAGTAGTCCGCCAGCATCATAAAGATGTTGGGCGGGCACCCCCCCCGCTTGACTTTCGTCAAGATCATCGGCCACCAGGCGTTATCGAAGGCGCCCGAGATGTCCAGAAAAATGGCCTGCACATACTTGCCCGAGCCCTCCCTCGCGGCGCGCAGGATGTCGTTGAGCGCCGTGACGGTTGACATACCCCGAGTAAACCCGTGCTGGGCGGCAGAGATCTGATTGCCGATCGTGGGAGCGCAGCTGAGAATTACGCGCTCCAGAATCTTCCCAAGCACAGGCAGCAACGTGATAGGTCTGTAAGCCTTCGGGTCGGTCAGCGGCTTGCCGTTGCCCTTGGGCAGGACAAGCAGCCGGCCGTCCTTCCACACATCCGGAAACACACCCTCCGAAACACATTTGCCATACACCGCGGTGACTTCCGCGGGTACAGCTTCCCATACATTCCTCACTATTCGCGCGCTAATTCCGTCTAGTCCCGGTGCCGTGTTAGGCAGGCTACGGATGATGCATCCCAGACTGTCACGTGACAGAGGAGGCGCAGCCTGGCCCGACGGGGTGAGTGAGGCAGCGACACGGACGCTCCTGTGATAGGGCGTGTCCAGAGACGGGTCGTCATCTGGACAGAGAGCCCGCAGGAGGCCGGTAGCCGCGTCCCCCACGGTGGCGGCAAAGCCCTCCGCCAGTTTGGTGCCATTAATGACCCGGGAAGGCGGCCGTAGCCTGCCGCTAGCGGCACGGTAGGCCAGCCCCCACGGATCAGCGTTGCCCGCTTCAGCAATCTGTCGGAAGTGCGCAAGCTCCGCCTCCTCCATTGCCTTTCGGTATCGCGCTCGCACCTCATGGAACTCAGCTCTCGTTCGTTCCTCTCTCGGCCCCCCGTCCTTTCGCGTTACCTGCCACTTATTCCTCGCCTTGCGCTGTGACTTCCGGAGCCTCTCCAGCTCCGGTCCCCACCATTCATACCCTGCGTCCTTGGGTGTCCCTTTCACACCCAGGCATTGGCGCGCCGTACTCGCAACAACTTTTGAAAAATCCCTACAGACCAAGGGCGCTGGCTTACCTAGGTCAAGCCTCCCCATTCTCGCGTGGATGGTCTGACGAAAGTGTGGCCAATTCACACCGCGGTCCCGGTAGCGCACCGGCTCCCCGCCCGGCTCTGCGCTGTGGCGTCCGCGTGCTGCACCAACCTGGAAGGTGATGAGGCGATGGTCGCTCGAGCTTGCGGTCGCGTTAACGGTCCATTCATCTAGGTCGACACTTCGTGTTACTTTCATGTAGGACATTCCATTTTACTATACTGTAATGTATACCCGTTTTACTGTCTCTGTCGCAGGGATATGATAAACACAGGGTTTTGGCCACATCCCTAAGGGATTTGATCAAATCACGGAGGATGTTAGAATAACAACACGATTTTATCATTTGCCTAAGCAAATTTGGTGATCAAAACAAATTCCTAAATTGGTTCAGCGAAATGACAAAAATAACTTTTCATTTGAAACTAAGCTAAATCTAGTAAAATGTCAGAAAACGTCGACGGAGCACCGCAAGCGGTGCTCCTACTTCTGGGTGGTTTAAAAAAAAATAACCACGAAGGGAATGGCGGGGTCTTTCAGACCCCGCCATCCCCTTCTAACCTAACCTGTCCGTGTCGGGGTGCCCCAAGTCGTTTTAACGATTTTTTTTCTCATTGCCCCGTTTCGTACACACGGGGTCAAATCCCGATTGAAATAGTAACGTGACAAAAGAATACCGAACGATTACTTCGTTGCGGTCGGGTATGTTTTAAAATACCTACGCGCGAAATCATAAATCTGAAAATATACCCGATGTCAACTCGGCCAGTGACGTCACAAATGTTAGGTAAAGGTACACTTTATTGAGTTAATTCTTTGTTTCTGTATTTGAAAATATGACCGACGTCAACACGATCTCTGACGTCATGAGCGTTGGCTGAAGGTATAGTTTCCTAATACGCCGCCCCGCCGATGAATATATACCCCCGCTTTCGCCGTGGGTCCGTGCTGGATTATGAATTCGTCGGCCTGCGCGTACTGCTCCTGGACAAGAATTAAGTCCAGGCCCTGCTCTCGACACACCGCAGGGAGCTCTTTCGTCGATATTGCTGACCCGGCGAGATTTAGTTGGCCAATCCTCCTGGCTGACCTATCCATACTGCGTCATGGCCACACTCCTCTGAATAGCGTGCGCCCTCGCCGGGCAGTCCCTGGAAGCCGTCCTGTGGCTTGCTGCCTCTCTCTTCCCAAAGCGCTTGCACGTGGCGCAGCATGTGGTGGTAGACTTGCAGTCCTCCCCACGGTGGCCAGTTTCACCGCATCGTTGGCACGTGGCCTCCGCCGACCGACACGAACGCTCAGGGTGGCCGTACTGCTGGCACTTGTTGCAGCAGGTGACGTCTACGTAGTCCATTACCTCTACTGCCTGCCACCCTATGTAGACCCTACCCTTCTTTAACAGCGCCTCTCTAAAATCGGCCGAGCAGGCAAATACTACTGCCGTCGCCTGGGCCGCACCTCGCGATCTGTTCTTTTTAAATGCACCCGTAGCCTCTTTGCGAATCCGTGCAATGGGCCATGCAGTGTCCTCTTTAAAATTCTGCTCGTGTAGTGCCTCTAATACCTCCCCAAATTCCGGGTCTCCGTCGAGCCTGTTGAGGCATACAAGCGGCTGCTTCCTTTTAGGCTCTGCCACCCTGAGCGTTGCCGGAATCGCCGCCCGGAGTCTCGTTGCCGCGGCGTCCGTAGTGGTCTGCACAATTACGCCGGCGTTGCCCATCTTCCGCACCTTGGCTACCTGGACCCACAGTTTAGACGGGTCGATGGCCTTCTTCAATTCCGCCTTCGTCTCTTCGGCCGTCTTTATGGCGCCATTCTCGTCGGCCGGGTAAAAAGCGAGGAGCGGTCCCGGCGCTGCATCTATACGTACCGGCTCCTGCCGTTGCGGTAGCTTGAGCGCTGTGGCATAGGATGGCGCCATTACTCGCCGCTCCTCCTCCATGGGGGGTGCAATGTTCTTCCCCATTGCGTTGGCCCGGCTTTCCGCCTCGGCTAGGCGCAAGGTGAGGTGGACGATTACTGCCGCAATCCTCTCGGTGTGCAAGCCAATTGCTGCCACCTCATCTCTGTTGAGACGCGACGCCTTCGCACGTACTGCCTCCATGATTCCCTGCGTCGCCGCTGTCGCCAGTCCGGCCAAAGTAGTCACCGGCGCAGTTGCCAACGAGTCTATCTCGGGCAGAGTATTCGTTTTCTCCGGCTGTTCTTTTTCGCCTTCTTGTCCTGTGGGAATCTCCTTCACTTTGGGAATCTCCTTCTCCTTGGGCGCAGGCGGTGGAGGGGTGCACGGCCGCGCAAGCGGTCCTCCTATTAGCGGCACATCCAGCCGCTGCCCCTGCTTCCTACCACCCATACGTCGGCGCACGGCGTCTTGCACCTCTTCAGGCGAGGTTAGGTGGCGCTTTGCGGGCTGTGACTGCGTCGCCGGGGGTGATGCTGTCGGGTCCGCTATCATTACGCTCGACGGCGTGCTGAACCCCTGGGGCGGGCTCCGGACCAAGACCGCGCGGGGAGTAAAATCTCGCCTCATTTCTGCTAAAATCCTGAGCTCCTCCGCTGCGCGCTCCATTTCCTTTTCTATCAGCGCCTGTTGCTGCTTCTCTGCCTCCAGCTCCTTGTCGTTCAGTGCTTTTTTCCGTTTTTCAGCGTCCTCATCGGCCATGTTAGCGGCCGGCACTGACTGATTAACACACGAACGTGTAGTCTATTAATACACGAACGTGTAGTCTATTAATACACGAACGTGCTGTCTATTAATACACGAACGGTTCTCAATTAATACACGAACAAAATGCGATTTCCGATACGATGGTTTCGAGCTTACACTTATATGACTAGGTAGTCCACTGCGTCCGCGCAGATCGAAAAATTTTCTAAGTCCTAAGTACAAGTACTTACCCCGTCGTCGGGTCCTACCGGACCAAGGGTCGGTGCGCACACTTCCACTGCACTATATCACGGGGGGGTGAGGGGAACGGGGGGTAAAAGCGTCACTTTCGCGAGATGAGACCGTCACAATCGCGGGAGGGGCAAAACGTCACTGTCGCGGGAGGGGTAAAACGTCACTGTCGCAAGGGGGGTGAGAGGGCACGTAGCCCCGGGGGGGGGTACACTGTCACTGGCGTCTCTCTCGCACTAACACTCGCGTCTCTTCGCACACTGTTGGGCAACACCCACACTATTTGCGTCTCACTTCAAAAACCAATATGGCCGCGGCCTCTAGAACAAATTTCCTAAGGAGGAAACGAGAGGGGCCGAGTTTTTGCACGAGCCAATCACAATTTTTAAATTGGATTTTTAATTAAAATTAGACAAAAATCCGGCACACGTCCGCTCCCTACGAATGCAGGCAGCGAAGATAGGGACAGTGGGAATCTCGTTAATCCATTAATGCGCGTCACTAATTAGATGACGAGGCATTTGGCTACCTTAAGAGAGTCATAGTTACTCCCGCCGTTTACCCGCGCTTGCTTGAATTTCTTCACGTTGACATTCAGAGGTCTGGGCAGAAATCACATTGCGTCAACACCCGCGAGGGCCATCGCAATGCTTTGTTTTAATTAGACAGTCGGATTCCCCTTGTCCGTGCCAGTTCTGAGCTGACCGTTGAACGGCGGTCGTACAGACCATGGCCTTGGCCCTGCAGTACTTTTCTGGGTGCCCGTACAAATGGCACCTGCTGCAGCAGGTGACCCCCAGATGGACAGTCACTTCGACCACGTCCCACCCAATGTAGACTTGGCGAAGGCCCACGAGGATCTGCCGCAGCTCGCTCGAACACTGGCAGACCCACTTAGTCCTCCCGTGGTGGCGGTCTCTCTTGAAGAGAACCCGGATTGACTTCCGGATCTTGTCCCTCGACCAGCTGTCGTCGTCTGCCAGGTTTTGCTCCTTTAGGTCTTCGATCACTTGCTCCACCGTGGTGTCCTTATCCAGCCCAGTAAGCGACTGAGGTCGTCTGGACGATGACACCTGCATTTCCGACTTTCCTAAGGCCCGCGATTTGGATTCCGAGAGTCGATGGCTGGATTGCCGTCCTCAGTGCCTTTCTTGTGTCCTCGGTGGTTTTGAGGATGTCCTTTTGGTCCTCCGTCGAGTAGACGGCGACCTGGGGTCCGGGTGCGCGCGCAATGGGAATCGGCGCGCTACTTTTTCAATCTCGTCCTTGTTAAATTTCGAGGTTTTGCTGCGGCTCGTCTTCATGATCCCGCTGGTGCTCGAGGTGGCTAGCCCGGCCAGGACCTCCACTGAAGCAGTGGCCAGCGAGTCCACCCCGTCCGCGGTGCCCGCTGAAGCAGGGCGAGCCGCCGCTGATGCCGAGAGAGGTGTTGGTTGCGGCGGTGAGGGTGCCGGTGGAGCCTGCGCAGTAGTAATTAAGTAATTAAGAAGGCAGAATAGGACACCTCCCAATCTCGCCTCCCATGGTCCTACCCGCCTTTCGGCATACGGACCATAACTCCGACCACTCGCGATATTATCCTATACTCTATTCCGCGCCCCTTCTGGGGCACCCACACCACAGCTACGGGACTTCACACCCGAGCCGGCCTCTGGAACTACCTGACCACCAGTTCAGCTGTTCGGACAGTCCATGCTGGAACTGCTGCTCCTATCAGGCCCGATGGCGCCAAACAAACAAACATATAAATTAACCATTTGAAGAGCAGAATAGCTCGTTGTATAGCTTGTCGTGGTTAAATAGCTCGTCGTAGCTATTCGTTGATTGTTTCTTTGGCGCCGCCTCAAAATTTATTTTTTCCTTTTCAGTTCGATGCTTCGTCGGTTTGATTTATTTTTTTAAAGGACTTATTTTATACTTTTGAGTTTCCTATCTCGTGTCATATTATACAGCAGAGATGTGGAGAACGTAACATGATGGCGTCACCATCATCAGATGTTGATCTCTTTATTCATTTTTTTTTTATCTTTTTGATTCTCTTCTTAACATCTGGAGTTGTCCAGATGTTAAGGATCTCTTGCTACTGCTCTCTGTCACCATCCTCAGATCCTCGATGACAATTATACCCCAGCTAGGTATAAAGTTTTCATCAAGACTAGTGAAATGAGCCCAAACACGATAAAGGTGCTTTTAACTATTGAGGACCTCTTGCCCCTGCTATCCGTCCCCATCCTCAGACCCTCCATGGCAATAATACCTCAGCTAGGTCTAAAATTCTCATAAAGCTGAGTGAAATGAGCCCAAACACGATATAGCTGTTGTTAACTGTTAAGGAACTCTTGGGACTGACTTCACAAAATAACAGGGATCTGGAGTTGATTTGATGATGGTGACGCTATCATGTTATGTTCTCCACATCTCTGATATTTAATAATGTCCTCAGAACTACGATTGTCAACTTTATTTCAACAGAATCGGTTCATAATTGAAAATTCTGTAGAAAGTTTGACAATTAATTCCTTTTTTTCTACCCTCAGAGGCCGATTTTAGTTTTGAAATTTAAGAATTTTTGAAATCGGACCACGTTAGGAAAAGTTATGAGTGGTCATACATTAAAAAAAATATATATACATGTCGAATTGAGAACCTCCTCCTTTTTTTTCGTCGGTTAAAGAAGGAAGTTCTAAAGAAGGAAGTTGCTGTTGATGAAAATGATCGCTTTAAAGGGCATGTAATTAAACAACATTTCATACCCGGGGGGGGGGGGGGGGCGTGCCCCCTTTCCTCAGTGCCCTTAAGGTTTTGATTACCGGTCAGTGAGTGAGTGGCATTAGGCACTGAGATACAGGATGGTCAAAAGTGAGTCGAAACAGCTCGTGTAAATAGTGCACGGCATGCGCGCGGCCTTTTGCTGGAACTTGCCCTGCGCACTGCCGTGCGTTTAGTTTGTCGTTAAATATCCCCACGCGGTAGGCGATTTTTTCTTTTAAATAAAAAAAAATGTTATGCAATAGCTTCACCGCGGCAGCTTCCGGAGTGCCACACGTATTTTTAAGCAATTTTTATCGCGGGCTCTGAACGCGGCGCGACGCGGCGGCCGAAACAAGAAATTCTCAAAACCTAACGAAAATACCTGACACCACGCAAAGTCTTACGTCGTTTCAGTTCGGGAGACTTCGGCAATCTATCTATATCTATCTATATCTATATCTTCTATCTATACATATAATAAAACTGTAGAAAAATTATTTTTGTACATTAAATAAAAACTCAAAAAATATAGCCAGGGTATTAAAGGACAACCAATAGAACCCATTTCTAGCATTTTTAGAATTTTTGTCTGTTTGTCTGTTTATCTGTTTGTCTGTGTATTTGTCCAGGTATCACGTAAAATATACGAAATTAATGTAGATAACTTTTATACACAACGATTAAGCGTAACTTGGAGAGGAACTTAGTTTTTGTTTCATTGGAATCGGTTCAGTCTATCAAAAGATATTTGAATTTAAAGTGTTTCAGAAGTTTCTTTGGTCTCACACATTGATTTCGTACGTCAGTCGCGCGATCTAACTTCGAATAGAAAAACTAGATTATTCAAATAACTGGAATGGACTGGAATGGACTGGAACGGACTGGAATGGACTGGCCTGAATTAAGCGCTTAGAACTAAAAAATACATTATTCAATTCCGACATCCACGCGAACGAAGTTGCGGGCACAGCTAGTCATAAAAATATCAGTCACTAGCACTTCGCCCGCGACTTTGTCCGCGTGATTTTTGAACTTTTTTTTTGTGAATTTCTACGCCCAGCCACCCTCTATAAGGGATTCCATGCAGAACTAGACATTCCTAGCACCTGTAGTAATGAAGTTTCATAAAATCTATCAACCCCAAAAACAACCCTTTTGGGTCTGAATTTCGCAGAATCCGTTTTTAGTGCTCACCTACGTCGTATAAGGAAGGCATATGCCAAATTTCAAACTTCTAGGCCCAGTGGTTTGGGCTGTGCGTTGTCAGATCAGTCAGTCAGTTTTGAATTTTATATACAGGGTTACTGGTTAAGTCGACCTAGTCCCTTGGAGGGGTAAAAGTAGACATAATCCTTACCGTTTTTGAGATATTAGACTTTTGATTTTTTTCAAAAATACTCCACCTCTGATGCGTAAACTGGTTATTGTAAGAATTTTACGACGTTTAGAACGCTAAAATGATACTTTTTCGATAGCTTATGAACGACTCATTCTATCGAAATGAGTGTATTTGATAGATTACTGAAACCTTGGGAAATAAATGACTGCAAAGTTCAAGTATTGAATTTTTTTTGGTGCTACCCTTGTCTTTCACGCCAAATTTCTCAAAATAAGTGTACCGTACTAGATTTGCAGATTGCAGCAAAAATACTGCCGTCTCATTAGCTTTTTAAAATGGTACCACAATATCCACTTTTAGTAAGAATATGGCCAAAAAATAAGGGTTGACACTGACAAGGTGGTTTTTTAGCCAAACTCATCAATACACTTTTAACCGATTTCATTAGAAGTAGGAGGTTCTAATTCGAATTTACATTAATATTTGTCAATCGACTTCCTCCACTTGCAGTTCGATTTTTCTTACTTACTCTGTTGCGGATTTTTTCGTTACCTATCGCTATTTTATTCTTGTTTCTTCTTTCGCTGTATAAGTACATGACTCTACCTAATTCCGACCCACGGTTGTGACAAAACACAAAGAATTGTCCTGATCTCATTGACCATGCGAGGTATTGAGTCAAAAAGCTAAGACCACATAATGATATCAAGAAAAAAACGTAACAAAGAAGATACAGCAAATAAAAAAAAGAGTCCACAATCAGTGGAGAAGATCATCCACATTAAAATAAAACAGTCGAATTTAGAATATGCTCCTTTTTTTTTTTAATTAGTCGATAACTGATGAAACGAAAACTTGTTCGTACAGAACAAGTTTTGTTATTAAAATACCTACCACCTTGTCAGTATCAACCCTTATTTTTCGGCCATATCTTCTATCTATCTATCTATATTTATAAAAATGAAACCCGTTTTCCGTTGTCACGACATAACATGAAAAAGGCTTGACCGATTCGGATAATTATTTTTTTGTTGTGTTTGTAACCATCGGGACCGGGTTTTAGACCGGGTCCTCCACCCGTGCGAAGCCGGGACGGGCCGCTAGTTCTTAATAAAAGTGGATATTGTGGTACCATTTTAAAAAGCTAATGAGACAGCAGTGTTTTTACTGCAATCTGCACATCTAGTAATGTACACTTATTTTGAGAAACTTGGCCTGAAAGACAAGGGTAGCTCCAAAAAAATTTCAATATTTGAAAGAACAATGCCCAAAACGTCCCCACCCTTGTAGCACCTTAGAACCTATGTTAATCGAAGGACCATGACCACCCTATCATTTTTTTGTTCTACGGCGAAACTGAAATGTGCGTCCGAAAAAAGTTATATCGACATTTATGGAACCAATCAGTCACAATATTATGTTCCCGATCTCTTTGGTTTTCTTTTTTACTGTTGGATGATTTTGTTCGTTCGTGGCTAATTGAGGAGCTCGTGGCTAAAGAATTACAGCTGCACAGGCCGATCATTCCGGTTAAGCCGCGCTTGCCGAGGTTGGTCTGTGGATGGGTGACCATCTCTCATAGCGAGTTTCCTCCCAGCCTCGGAAAGCCGTTGGTGCCGGCCATCATTTGTTGATCTTTGACAGACTTTACAGTCAGAATCACTAAAGTCTGACCACCAGTCTTACCGTGGGGTATCTTACTGGGTTGTGGAGGTTGTCCGATAGGCAGTCTCTATGTAATAAACTGATGCTGCATCTGGTTCAAGTGGAAGCCGTTACTATAGTGGGGTTAATGTAGTTGGGAAGGTGGTGGATGTTGTTCGGAGTTTTCAAACAACTCTTTGGAACTAAATGGTGACTTTTGCAATGGAACAACTCTCGGGGCATAAAAAAGTTCAATCAAGAATTCTAATGAATATCGTTATTGTGAAGTAACCATTGACTGTTTTAAGGAGTATTCAAATAAAATCCTTTACTTTTTAACACAACAAATACATTTTTCGGTTATGAGATCGACGATGAAATTGCTGCCCTGGTCCTCACGGCGCCGGCGCCTGTCTCCTATTTTTATATATTTTTTTTTTTAATTTTGTTGGGCTAGCCAGTGACTTTTTTTTTGTGGTAAAATCATCAAATGAGTCCTCCCAACCCCTACTGTCAGACTTGTACTGATTATAAAATCCACGGTGTCCTTCGGTAGCCCTTTGAGTACTGATGTCGCGGTACACGTCTGACAGTCCCTCCCGCCAGTTTCCCTTCCCTTCTTATAAGTTTTTTAAATAGAGACTGCCTATCGGACCTCCACAACCCAGTAACTGGGTAATACGATACCCCACGGTAAGACTGGTGGTCAGACTTTAGAGATTCTGACTGTAAAGTCTGTCAAAGATCAACAAATGATGGCCGGCACCAACGGCTTTCCGAGGCTGGGAGGAAACTCGCTATGAGAGATGGTCACCCATCCACAGACCAACCTCGGCAAGCGCGGCTTAACCGAAATGATCGGCCTGTGCAGCTGTAATTATTTAGCCATGAGCTCCTCAATTAGCCACACAAAGTGATCGGGAACATAATATTGTGACTGATTGGTTCCATAAATGTCGATATAACTTTTTTCGGACGCGCATTTCAGTGTCGCCGTAGTACAATAAAATGATAAGATAGTTGTAGTCCTTCGATTAACATAGGTTTTAAGATGCTACAACGAGATCGGGAATATAATATTGTGACTAATTGGTTCCATAAATGTCTATATAACTTTTTTCGGATGCACTTTTCAGTGTCGCCGTAGTACAATAAAATGATAAGATGGTTATAGTCCTTCGATTAACATAGGTTTTAAGATGCTACAACGAGATCGGGAACATAATATTGTGACTGATTGGTTCCATAAATGTCTATATAACTTTTTTTGGACGCACATTTCAGTGTCGCCGTAGTACAATAAAATGATAAGATGGTTATGGTCTTTCGATTAACATAGGTTTTAAGATGCTACAAGGGTGGGGACGGTGTCCATACATTTTTGAACTTTGTTCACAGCTATTTATTTCCCAAGGTTTGAGTAATTTAGCAAATATACTAGTATTAATAGAATATCTCGGTCGTAAGCTATCGAAAAAGTATCACTTTAGCGTCCTAAACGTCATAAAATTCCTACAATAACCAGCTTATGCCTCAGAGGTGGAATATTTTTGAAAAAAATCAAAAGTCTAATAACTCAAAAACGGTAAGGATTAGGATAAGGGTTCCCATAGTAAAATCAGTCAAGAATTATGTCTACTTTTACCGCTCAATGGGACTAGGTCGACTTAACCAGTAACCCTGTATATAGATATAGATAGATTTGAGTCTCAAAATTATCAACCCCAAAAATAACCCCTTAGGGGTCGAGTTTCACAAAATTTCTACCTTGTTGAATATTTACGTCTTATAAAGAAACAGCGTGCAAGATTTTAGACGCCTAGCACTTATGGTAACAAAGTTTCATATAAACTATCAACCTCTAAAACAAACCCCTTAGGGACCAATTTCGCAATATGTCGTGATGGTGTGCATCTACGTCCTAAAAAGAAACCCCATTCAAAACTTAAAACTCCTAACACCTGTAGTAACAAAGTTTCATACAAACTATCGACCCCAAAAACAACCTTTACGGGTTCAAATTTCGCAAAATACCCCATGGCGAGCATTTACGTCTTAAAAAGAACCCGATGCAAAATTTGAGGCTCCTAGCACTTGTAGTAAGAAAATTTCATACAAACGATCAACCCCAAAAACAACCCCTTGGGGATCGTATTACGCAAAATCTCGTCTTTAATATCACTTACGGCCAAAAAGGATTCCATATGTAAAAAAAAATAAGTCTCAAACTATCAACCCCAAAAACAACCCCTTAGGGGTCGAGTTTCACAAAATTTCTACCTTGTTGAGCATTTGCGTTTTTTTTAAAGGTTTTATTTTTTACTTTTGAGTTTCCTATCTCGTGTCATTTTATACAGCAGAGATGTGGAGAACGTAACATGATGACGTCACTATCATCAGATCAACTCCAGCTGTTAAGGATCTCTTGCTACTGCCCTCTGTCACCATCCTCAGACCCTCGACGAGAATTATACCCCAGCTAGGTATAAAGTTTTCATCAAGACTAGTGAAATGAGCCCAAACACGATAAAGGTGCTGTTAACTGTTGAGGACTTCTTGCCCCTGCTGTCCGTCACCATCCTCAGACCCTCGATGGCAATGATACCTCAGCTAGGTCTAAAGTTCTGTTCAAGCTGAGTGAAATGAGCCCAAACACGATATAGCTGTTGATAACTGTTAAGGAACTCTTGGGGCTGACTTCACAAAATAACAGAGATCTGGAGTTGATCTGATGATGGTGACGTCATCATGTTATGTTCTCCACATCTCTGCTATAATGTCCTCAGAACCACAATTGTAAACTTTTTTTCAACAGAATCGGTTCATAATTGAAAATTCTGTAGGAAGATTGACAATTAATTCTTTTTTTTTTCTACCCTTAGAGGCCGATTTTAGTTTTGAAATGAGACCAACTTTGAGATATACTCTTACCAACAAAAAAAGATTTTTCGAAATCGGACCACGTTTGGAAACGTTATGCGTGGTCATACGTCATACATAAAAAAACAGAGTAAGTAAGGCCGCGTAGATTCAGAAGCTTGGTTCTACATGAGATCTGATATCTTTTTCGTAGGATAAACGATATGTGGTCGTTTTGGCAACAGTTTAAAATGTTTTGGTGGGATACTATTTTCTTATTGATCCAAACCGCCAGCTACAGAAGGAGTTTTCACAATGAAACCTAGTTTTGAAATTCTCCTACAACAAAGAAGTTCTTTATCACAATAGTGCAACAGAAACATTTTAAGTAAATGATATTCTCTTTCCGAGGCTGGGAGGAAACTCGCTATAAGAGATGGTCTCCCATCCACAGACCAACCTCGGCAAGCGCGGTTTAACCGGAATGATCGGCCTATGCGGCTGTAATTATTTAGCCACGAGCTCCTCAATTAGCCACGAACGAACAAAATCATCCAACAGTAAAAATTAAAGAAGAAAAGCATCGAGATCGGGAACATAATATTGTGACTGATTGGTTCCATAAATGTCAATATAACTTTTTTCGGATGCACTTTTCAGTTTCGCCGTAGAACAATAAAATGACAAGATGGTTACTCTACGAAGTACTTTTAATTTATAATCTTGATTTCATCGTTTTGATTCAATTTTTACGCAGTGGGAGGCCTTTTACTTTATTTGATTTCTATCTGCTTCTAATTAAATCTGTAACTGTTGTGTTACACTTGAATATTAAAAAGCAACTACTACTACATATTCAAGTGTCTTGAAGAATTTTCAATACTGCGAATCGTGACTGGAGCAACCAACGACAAGGAAAGTTAGTATTTCATGTAACATATAGAAATATAGCAAACGTATTAAAAAAAATAGTAATGACCAAGATATATGAGTATCTTCAAAATAACGTTCCATCAACCCGGCATCATCATAAGTGACGACAGGCAAGTCGCAAGGGCAGGCTCAGTACGTAGGAGGAAGAGCTCCACACTTCTTTGTGACGAGCATTGCCACCATACAGTCAAGGCGGATCAATGAACCACATAGATAGTCAGGGCAACGAATTGTTTAGCAAACTAACTAACTATCATAATAATACCAATACATCCAAATAACACTTGTGTGAATGAATGATACGGTTATATTATGTAGTGTATCTATTTGCTAAACAATGCATTTCTATGACGGTATCTAGTGGAGTTCCAGGTCGATGTTTCACGACCGACGTCTTGCCGAAGCATTCACAGCTAAAGCCGGTAAAACACGCACATGACTTGTAGGAGCTAGCATCGTAATTATCTGAACTGTAACGACCATGGTTGAAGTAACGTCATAGTTGCTATAAAATTTCACAACTGGAACGCGGTCACAGTAATGGTACTACAGCATAACTCTTTATTCCATGAGACTACGGCTTCAAAGATGATTGATAAAAATGTTTAGACTACTTATAATTATCTTGTTTATTATTATTTTTTTCTGAAATCGGTCGTTTATATTTTACGTGTACTAGCATTCTTCGACGTTAGTTACTACTACAGACAGGATTAACTTTAGTGATGACGTGGTGACTGGGGTAATCGGAATGGTGGTTACGTCAGCAATTTTTGTTTGCAATATGTAGTAGTTCCTTCCGATCAATATTACAATCTGACCCTTATGAAATTAATACAAAATAGTAATACAAAATACATGTGGCACTCCCGAAACTGCCGCCGTGAAGCTATTGCATAACATTTTTGTTTTTAAAGAAAAAAGTCGCTTACTGCGTATTTATAACGGGAATATCATTTATCCAAAATGTTTTTGGTGCACTTACACACACATAAAGAACTTCTTTATTCTAGGAGAATTTTAAAAGTAGGTTTCATTGTGAAAACTCCTTTTTAACCCCCGACGGAACAAGAGGGGTGTTATTAGTTTGACTTGTCTGTCTGTCTGTCTGTGGCATCATAGAGCCCGAACGGATGAAGCGATTTCAATTTAGTTTTTTTTTTTATGAAAGGTAACTTACGCGCGAGTGTTCTAAGACATGTTTGATGAAAATCGGTTGAGATGTTTAGAAGTTGTGGTGGTGAAAGTGGGGAAAGGTAACCGAAGGTCTGCAAATATACTCGAGTGGGGTATCAAATGAAAGCGCACTGAAAGGAAACTGATGACTTTATCGAGAGTACTGTTGGCAACATAAAATGATATAAGTAAGTATGTAATATTTTCTGAATTCTAATTGGGGGCACATAGGGGCAAACATTATGAGCTACTAGAGTGTGTTTATTCTACAGGGGCACATGCAATGGTTTGAGAGATATACGATTCATCAAAACGTTACTCCAGCAGGAAACGCAATATCTCGAAAATCTGAAGGGGCACAGATTTTATTTTAGAAGGCACATTGTGGCACACATAAAAGCTCTCTGGCCATGCACATTTTTTCTCTCTCCGATTACTCGTTTAGAATTTTCCTCTCAGAATCGTTTTTTAACCGACGACGAAAAAAAAAGGAAAGGTTTTTTTTTATGTATGACCAGGCATAACTTTTCCTAACGTGGTCCGATTTCAAAAATTCTTTTTTGTTGGAAAGAGTATATCTCAAAGTTGGTCCCATTTAAATTTCAAAACTAAAATCGGCCTCTGAGGGTAGAAAAAAAGGAATTATTGTCAATCTTCCTACAGAATTTTCAATTATGGACCGATTCTGTTGAAATAAAGTTCACAATTGTAGTTCTGAGGACATTATAGCAGAGATGTGGAGAACATAACATGATGGCGTCACCATCATCAGATCAACTCCAGATCCCTGTTATTTTGTGAAGTCAGTCCTAAGAGTTCCTTAACAGTTAACAACAGCTATATCGTGTTTGGACTCATTCCACTCAGCTTGATGAGAACTTCAGACCTAGCTGAAGTATCATTGTCATCGAGGGTCTGAGGATGGTGACGGATAGCAGGGGCAAGAGGTCCTCAGCAGTTAACAGCACCTTTATCGTGTTTGGGCTCATTTCACTAGTCTTGATGAAAACTTTATACCTAGCTGGGGTATAATTGTCATCGAGGATCTGAGGATGGTGACAGAGGGCAGATCTGATGATGGTGACGCCATCATGTTATGTTCTCCACATCTCTGCTGTATAATATGACACGAGATAGAAAACTCAAAAGTAAAAAATAAGTCCTTTTAAAAAAAAAAAATCAAACCGACGACGAAACAACGAACTGAAAAAAAAAACTTAAGTATCCGTTTTTTTTTTCAAAACGGAAGGGGGCACACATTTTTTATGTGGGGGCAAATTTACAGCAGATAAGGCACCAACTATACGGCGGCTCGCCCTGCCTCAGCGGCCACCGTGGACGGGGTGGACTCGCTGGCCACCGCCTCTGTGGAGGTCCTGGCCGGGCTTGCCACATCGAGCACCAGTGGGATAATGAAGACGGTTCGGAGCAAGACGTCGAAGCTTAACAAGGACGAGATTGCGGCGATTGGCGCGCACACGGAGCGTCTGGGCGCAGTGATCGCCCACTTGGCTTTGCGCCTGGCCGCAGCTGAAGCGAGGAGGCAGCACCCAACACCGGCGAGCAACCAGGTGGACAACCCGGTCAGGACTTTCGCTCACGCTCTGCGCCTAGGGAAAAGTAGTGCGCCGATTCCCATTGCACGCGCACCCGGACCCCAGGTCGCCGTCTACCCGGCAGAAGACCAAAAAGAAATACTAAAAACCGCCGAAGACACGCGGAAGGCGCTGAGGACGGCAATCCAGCCATCGACTCTCGGCATCCAAATCGCGGGCCTGAGGAAAGTCGGGAATGCGGGGGTCATCGTCCAGACGACCTCAGTCGCCGCGGCGGAAAAATTAAGAAAGGCGGTACCGGAAACCCTCCGCACCTCGGAGCCCGCGGCACGGATGCCTCTCGTCGCGCTTACTGGACTGGACAAGGACACCACGGTGGATCAAGTCATAGAAGACCTTAAAGAACAAAACCTGGCAGAAAACGACGGATGGTCGAGTGATAGGATCCGGAAGTCCTTCCGGGTCCTCTTCAAGAGAGACCGCCACAACGGGAGGACTAAGTGGGTCTGCCAGTGCTCGAGCGAGCTGCGGCAGGTCCTCGTGGGCCTTCGTCAAGTGTACATTGGGTGGGACGTGGTTGAGGTAACTGACCATCTGGGGGTCACCTGCTGCAGCAGGTGCCAACTATACGGGCACCCAGAAAAGTATTGTAAGGCCAAGGCCATGGTCTGTGGAAACTGCGGCGAGGAGGGCCACAAACACACGGAGTGCCAGGCCACGTCCCCCACCTGCGCCACCTGCAAGAAGTTCGGGCGGAGAGGCGCTCAGACGCAACGCACAGCGTCGAGAGACTGCCCTGCTAGGGCGCATGCGGAGCAGCGGCAGGTGGCGAGTATAAGCTACGAGGCATGAAGCTCGGGCAGCTCAACCTGCAGGGATCAGCGGCGGCGACGGCGGAGCTACCAGCGATCGCGAAGGAGATGGGGCTGGATGTGGTTCTAGTCCAAGAACCTTATTCCACGCCCCACCCATCGACAGCGACGCACAGCCAGCTCATCTTGCCGGGAGGCGCCCACGGGGCATGGATGTTTTAGAAAGAGACTGTATGATATGAAGTTGTGCGAGGTTAGTATGTGCTACTGCGGGGAGGAAGATGAATGCCTGGACCACGTCTTATGGCGGTGTCCCCTGTACGAGGACCAGCGGCGGGAGATGATGGACGGGATCAAGCGCGTCGAGGAAGGCCCGGTCTTCTACACGGATCTCGTGGCCTCGGAGCAGAACTTCCGGCGGCTTAGGGAATTCGCGTTTAAGTGGCACGCGATCAGGAGCAGGCTTGAGCAGTAAGGATCGACGGGCAGCGAAGGCGTTCCAGTATCGTCACCCCTCTGGTGGGGTACGCTAGTGTCCGCCCCTTAAAGGGGAGAAGGACCAAGAAGGGACAGGACGGGAGTATTTGTACAGGTAGTCAAGAAACGGCTGCGTTGTCCACGTAGTCGTCTCCTGATGTTTCGGCCCATATGGCATGATGTCGGTGGGGCCATGGGAGGTTGGTGGGTTTGTCCTTAGAGACAGCCGGTACGTATAGATGCAGCGCCGGGACCGCTCCTCGCTTTTTACCCGGCCGACGAGAATGGTGCCATAAAAACGGCCGAACAGACGAAGGCGGAACTTAAGAAGGCCATCGACCCGGCTAAACTGTGGGTCCAGGTAGCCAAGGTGCGGAAGGTGGGCAACGCCGGCGTAATTGTACAGACCACTACGGACGCAGCGGCAACGAGACTCCGGGCGGCGATTCCGGCAACGCTCAGGGTGGCAGAGCCTAAAAGGAAGCAGCCGCTTGTATGCCTCAACAGGCTCGACGGAGACCCGGAATTTGGGGAAGGTTTAGAGGCACTGCACGAGCAGAATTTTAAAGAGGACAGTACACGGCCCATTGCACGGATTCGCAAAGAGGCTACAGGTGCATTTAAAAAGAACAGGTCGCGAGGTGCGGCCCAGGCGACGGCAGTTGTATTTGCCTGCTCGGCCGATTTTAGAGAGGCGCTGTTAAAGAAGGGAAGGGTCTACATAGGGTGGCAGGCAGTAGAGGTAATGGACTATGTAGACGTCACCTGCTGCAACAAGTGCCAGCAGTACGGCCACCCTGAGCGTTCGTGTCGGTCGGCGGAGGCCACGTGCCAACGATGCGGTGAAACTGGCCACCGTGGGGAGGACTGCAAGTCAACCACCACATGCTGCGCCACGTGCAAGCGCTTTGGGAAGAGAGAGGCGGCAAGCCACAGGACGGCTTCTAGGGATTGTCCGGCGAGGGCGCACGCAATTCAGAGGAGTGTGGCCATGACCCAATATGGATAGGCCAGCTAGGAAGATTGGCCAACTAAATCTCGCCGGGTCAGCAATATCAACGAAAGAGCTCCCTGCGGTGTGTCGAGAACAGGGCCTGGACTTAATTCTTGTCCAGGAGCAGTACGCGCAGGCCGACGAATTCATAATCCAGCACGGACCCACGGCGAAAGCGGGGGTTTATATTCATCGGCGGGGCGAGGCCTGCGCGGTGCTGCCCCATCTATCCAACGACCATTGCCTGGTCCTGCACCTAGAGGAGGGGGACTTACACGTGGTTTCCGCTTATTTTCAATACGGGGAGCCGATCGACCGGCACCTGCACCACCTGGAGGGAGTAATGAAGGAGCTACGGGGGAGGAAGTTACTTATCTGTGCGGACGCCAACACCCACTCGCCTATGTGGCACAGTGAGCCCCGACACTACACTGGGCGGGGCCATGCAGCGGAGTACAGGCGGGTGGCTATGGGGGCTTTCATTGCGGCGCACGGCCTGGCCGTCCACAACGAGGAGGGCCAACCCTCAACTTTTTATGGCCCAAATGGTGAGTCAAACATAGACATTACGGTCACAACGCGAAGCGTCAACCTAGTTGACTGGACGGTTCACGCGACTGCAAGCTCGAGCGACCATCGCCTCATCACCTTCCAGGTTGGTGCAGCGCGCGGACGCCACAGCGCAGAGCCGGGCGGGGAGCCGGTGCGCTACCGGGACCGCGGTGTGAATTGGCCACACTTTCGTCAGACCATCCACGCGAGAATGGGGAGGCTTGACCTAGGTAAGCCAGCGCCCTTGGTCTGTAGGGATTTCACAAAAGTTGTTGAGAGTACGGCGCGCCAATGCCTGGGTGTGAAAGGGACACCCAAGGACGCAGGGTATGAATGGTGGGGACCGGAGCTGGAGAGGCTCCGGAAGTCACAGACTACTTCACCCGCCGACGAGTCGGGCTTTTCATCGGGGACCGGGTGGAATGGAAGTTGTCCACGATGGGTTGCCCCCAAGGTTCCGTCCTGGGTCCACCATTATGGAACCTACTGATGGACGACTTGCTTCGGTTACCGCTGCCCGGTGGCGTCCGTATGGTAGCATACGCGGACGATGTGACCATCCTGATCGAGTCCCAATCCCGCTCTGGGATAGAAGCTGCGGCTAGAAAAACCTTGGAGATGGCTACGGCATGGGGTGGCAGGAACAGGCTGGCATTCTCCCCTGCGAAGTCATCAATGATGACGATCAGGGGAAAATTCCAGCGGCCCCCCACTGTCAAGTTGGCTGGGGACTCGGTCAGGAGTGTCACCTCTGTGACGGTGCTGGGCGTGGTGCTCGATGAGAGTCAGTCCTTCGCGCGGCATGCGACATCGATAGGGGAACGCGCGGCCAAATGCTTCGGCAAGATGTCAAGAGTGTCGGCATCTTCCTGGGGCATTCGATATCCCGGACTGCGCGTCCTCTACAGGGGCACTTTCGTAGCCACGGTGACGTATGCTGCTGCTTGTTGGCACCATAGGGCGACACTCCACGTTGTTCGCAGCGCGTTGCTCAGGTGCCAGAGACCAAGCCTGATACTGCTGACGAAGGCGTACAGGTCTACCAGTACGGCTGCGCTGTCAGTGTTGGGCGGTGTTCTCCCGGCTGACCTGGAGGTGATCCGTGCAGGGCGGTTCGATGAGGAGCGCCAGGCCGCGGCCGAGGCACAGGTAGAGCCGAGCCTTCGGCGACGTGAGCTGGCACGACGTAAGAAAGAGATTTGGAATGAAACGATGGATGCATGGCAGAAAAGATGGACGAATGAGGAGAAAGGACGGGAGCTATTCCGTTTCTTTCCGGACGTGGCAGCTCGACTCAGGTCGCACTGGGTTGTGCCGGACCACCAGGTGTCCCAGATTCTCACGGGACATGGGTGCTTCAGGAAGAGGCTGCACGAAATGGCGCTATGTGAGGACGGTATGTGTGAGTGCGGTATGGAAGAGGAAGACCTGCACCACGTGCTGTGGGTCTGCCCCCTGTATGCAGAGGCGAGGTGCAAGATGATAGATGGGATAAGTTGCGCAGAGGTGGGGCCGATCTACTACTGCGACCTCGTGAGCTCTCCGGCGAACTTCGCGAGGTTGACAGAATACGCGCACAAGTGGCACGCCGCCCGGAGGGAATTAGAATTGCAGAGATTGGAGCACGGACAAGGAGCTGAATAGCTTTTGCGGTGGATATTATTACAATGGAATCAAATGGCGACAGGCAGCGAGGAACACTTAATCGTATTCTCTGTGCTAGTGCACGCCCTATTAAGGGAGAAGTGCAGGGACACACACATGGCTAATTTGTAAGGGATCAAGAAGCGCCTGCGGACCGTAAAAATAAGATGGCCAAGAGAGCTATGTCCGCAGCCGCCCCACGTTTCGGCCCGTATAACGTAGGTTGGTCGGGCCATGGGAAGGTTGGAGGGAGTGTGTCCTTAGAGACACTTCACGGCCGACCTCGCTAGCGAACGGACGTGTTGTAGTGCGCTCAATAGATTTAAATATTTTATATAAATTTATTGCGAGTACGTGCTGAATTTCAGCTGTGGATTTTGTGGGTTTTTAATACACGAAGTGTTATTCGTGATATTATATTTGTTTTGTTTCGTGCTGGTTGTGTTATTCTTTGTATTTGTATTAGTTTAAGTTGTGGAACACGTGGTGACGACCTCAAACAATAGTCTGTGGAGCGGAATCCAGGATATCCCCACTGAAATTCAGTGGGGTCAGGAGCGACCCGGATCGGGTACTGTGCCCCTGTGTTTTACGTCGCATTAATAGTGTAAGCGTGGATTTCTAGCTGAAATCCACGCCGTTTTTAGGTTAGAGCATGTGGTTCTATTATTTATTTGTAGGTTATACCGCATGGTATTTTAGGTTAGTTTTGGGTGTCATTTGACAGACGTGGGCTGTCAGTGTCATCTGTAGTAGCTGTCACTGAGTGTTGTCACTGTCACTTTCGGGTGGCATCTGTCAGGTGTCAGCTGTCACTGTCATGGCCGGGTGACATTGTCATTGTCATCTGTCGCTGTCAATCTAGGTTGACGTCGGCGGATTGTCAGTGTCAGTGTCGTTCCGAGGATCGGCTGTCACTGTCACCTGTCACTTTCTGCCGGGGTGTCATACGTAGGTGCGGTTTGTGTGTCTTTAGTCAAGCAAGTTAGACTTACATTGTACATATTTTAGAAGTATTTATGTAAAATCTTTTAGGTTTAGGTTTTCTTAGTTTTGGTAGGTTTATTTATTTAGTTTTTATTCATTGTTAAGAATAGTCGGTTAGGTTAGGATATTGTCGGAGGGCCGGGGTGCCCTGCCAACCCCGAGATGGCGGACGAGGAGGCTGAGCGCCTCCAGAAGGTCCTCATCGAGTCGGAAATGGAGAGGAAGGCGGAGGAGCTGCGCGTGCTGGCGGAAATGAGGCGGGACTTCACGCCCAAAACTGCGCTCGTAAGGAGCCCGCCTCAGTGCTTCAGCACGCCGTCAGCCGAGCTGTTCAGGGAGGTGGCCGAGTCGTCACCCCCTGCGCTCCCCACCCAGTCGAGTAATAAGAGATTAGTCTCCTCTCCGGAAGACGTCCAGGAGGTCGTGCGGCGCAGACTGGGAGGCAGGAAGTCTCAACAGCCGCGAGGGGATGCACCAATGATGATCACTTGGCCGGACACCCCGTCGCCGCCTGCTCCTAGGGACCCGGGGACTGGAGAGGCAAGCATGGCGACTGCGGGGACTGAGGTGCCGGAGGTGACGGTGAGGGCTGCGTCTGTTGGGGTCGAGGGGAGCCCGAAAGCAGCGGCCGGCGTTTTGGACGGCTTGGACCCGCTGGCGACTGCCCCCGTCGAGTCCCTGGCAGGACTCGCGACGACATCCACAAAGGGCATAATGGAGGCGGTTCGCGCCAAGACTTCCCGGATGAACCGGGATGACGTGGCGGCAGTCGGCGTCCATGCCGAACGCATCGCAGCGGTGATCACTCACCTCACCCTGCGCTTGGCTGCAGCTGAGGCTCGGGCTGCCGCTCTGCCCACAGTCGTCTCTCATGAGAGACCGCCGGTCAATAGGAAGCCGGATTACGCCGCAATTCTGAAGCTGCCTAATGGTAAGCCAAGGATGGCGGTCGAACAGCGCGGGCCGGCGGTACTGGTGTACCCGAACTCGGAGACGATTAAGTCCTCCGAGGAAACTCTCAAGGAGCTGCGGGGGAAAATTTAGCCGGGACAGAGTGGCATCCAGGTGGAGGGGATACGGCGTGTAGGAAACGCCGGCGTCGTCGTACAGACGGCGTCAGTTGCGGCTGCCGAGAAGCTAAAGGCTGCGACACCGTCGACGCTCATGACGGCGGACCCCAAGGCCCGGAGGCCGTTGGTGGCCCTTCGGAACCTGAGTGGGGACCCAAGCCCGGAGGAAGTACTGGACGACCTCCACCGAGTCAACCTCGCGGAAGACCCGACCTGGCAGCTTGAAAAAGTGAAGCGTGAGGCCAGGTACGCCTTCAAGAAGGGGAGACTCGGGGGTAGGGTGTATGTGGGCTGGGACTCTGTCGAGATCTGCGACTTCGTCAGGGTGACGTGCTGCTCGAAGTGCCAGCAGTACGGGCACCCAGAAAAGCACTGCAGGGCGGCCACCATGATGTGCGGAAGGTGCGGGGAGACGGGCCACAAGGCGACAGAGTGCCAGTCGGCAACGGAGTGCTGCGCTACGTGCAAGCGCTTCAAACGACCGGAGGCGAAGGGCCACAGGACGGCAGCGATGAACTGCCCGGCGCGTATATACGCGGAGAGGCAAGCCGTCAATATGACCCACTATGGCTGAGCGGATCCGCGTGCTGAGGGTGGGACAGCTGAATCTGCAGGGGTCAGCGGCTGCGACCACAGAATTGCCAGTGATCGCCAGAGCACTAAGTCTCGACCTCGTACTTGTCCAGGAGCAGTATCGCCAGACCAGGACCGTACAGTACGGGTCCGAATCTCTGGCAGGCATTCTGGTGGTTGATCCTAGGATAGCTGTCACATTCCTCGCGCACCTCAGTAATGACCATTGTGCGGTGGCGCATGTGAGCTGCCCTGACTCAACGGGTGACGTCTACGTTGTGTCCGTCTACTGCCAGTATAGCAGTCCAACGTGGATCTGACCCTTAGTAGCCGGGGGCTAGCAGTGTCACAGTGGACGGTACACGAGGGAGTCAGCCTAAGTGATCATCAGCTCATCACCTTCGAGGTGGGCATGGGCACCGCACGGACAGGGGGTCGTACTGGGGAGGGGGAGAATGCCGCAGCGCCGGTGTCCTTCCGAGACAAGGGAGTGGACTGGAAGCGATTTCGTGGGGTGCTCCACGATAAGATGGGTAGGCTTCAGACTTGGAAGCCGGCACAAGAGATCTGCTCGCAGTACTCCAGCATAGTCTCTCACGTTGCGGAGACCTGCTTGGGCAGGCGTGGGAAGAGGTACACCGGAGGCTACGAATGGTGGACGGTCGATTTGGACAAGCTGCGGCATACCCGGTCAGTGCCCGGATCGTGAAGCACGCTTGGAGAGTCAGCGGAGCGGAGATGCTGCTCATGTACTCAGCGTGCATTCGCGAGGCTGTTTTCCCGGATATCTGGAAGACAGGCCGGTTAGTCGTTTTGCCTAAGGGCAACGATCGGCCGTTCTCGGACCCAAAGGCGTACAGACCGGTTACCCTTCTCCCGATTTTGGGAAAGATACTGGAACGCCTCATTGTCACTTGCGCGCCTTGCTTATACCAGCACATTTCCGAGGACCAGCACGGTTTTTCCAGGGGTAAATCCACGGTTACGGCACTTAATGCAATCCTGGATTGAGTGGCGCACTCCTCGGAGAAATACGTGCAGGTCGTACTTTTGGACATTTCCGGGGCCTTTGACAACGCCTGGTGGCCCATGATGCTTACGAAAGCCAAGCAGGGTGGCTGCCCTCCTAACATCTACCATATTCTAATCAGCTATTTTACAGAGAGGCGAGTAGGCTTGTTCATGGGTGACCAGGCGGTGTGGAAGCGGTCCACGATGGGCTGCCCCCAGGGTTCGGTGTTGGGACCACCACTTTGGAATCTCCTGCTCGACGACGTCCTGAGGTTGCCTTGGCCCGAGGGGGTGAGGGCAGTGGCGTATGCCGACGATATCACGTTGGTAATCGAGGCTCCGAGTCGGGCGGCGATCGAGCGGAACGCTCGGTTGTCGTTGGAGGCGGTGTCCGCGTGGGGGAAGCGGAACCGTCTCGCGTTTTCAGCGACAAAGTCGCAAACTTTAACCCTTAAGGGAAAATTTAAACGTCCCCCCACAGTTCGCATGGACGGTGCCTCGATTGCCAGCGTTGCAAGTGCCAAAGTGCTGGGCGTTGTTATTGATGAAGCGGGCTCCTACGTGCCGCATGCTAGTTTGGCCGGCCAACGGGCTGTGAATGCCTTCGGGAAGATGTCGAGGATATCGGCCTCTTCCTGGGGCGTAAGGTACCGCGCCCTACGGGTCCTGTACTCAGGGACCTATGTGGCGATCGTTACGTATGCTGCGACCGTATGGTGGCGGAGTTTTAGCAGGTTTGCAGTGCGGAGTACGCTGCTCCGCACGCAACGCCCGGCACTCATCCTCCTCACTAAAGGGTACAGGTCTGTCAGCACCGCAGCGTTGCCTGTGCTTGCGGGAGTGCTTCCGGCAGACTTGGAGGTTTGTCGGGCGGGACGTGTCGCGCAGGAGTGTTCCGGGTTGGTCGGCAAGGTGCGCAAAGTGGCGATCAGGGAAGTGAGGGCGGAGGTTGTTGCCCTATGGCAGGAGCGATGGCAGTCTTCCGGTGATGGAAGGAAGCTGTATTCGTTTTTCCCGGATGTGACGGCTCGGGTAGGCTATAGTTACTGCGGCCTGGAAGAGGAGACTCGGGACCATGTCCTGTGGGAATGCAAGCTATACATGGAGGCCAGGGACGACATGCTGGGGAGTTGGACGCGTCAGGAGCCGGGGCCGGTCTACCACCAGCAGCTCGTAGACAGTCTGGAAGGCTTCCAACGGCTGAAGGGGTTCGCTCAGACGTGGCACTGCCTGAGGAAGGAACTGGAACTGCAGCTGGATCTGTCAGGCACCATCGGGCCTGATAGGAGCAGCAGTTCCAGCATGGACTGTCCGAACAGCTGAACTGGTGGTCAGGTAGTTCCAGAGGCCGGCTCGGGTGTGAAGTCCCGTAGCTGTGGTGTGGGAGCCCCAGAAGGGGCGCGGGATAGAGTATAGGATAATATCGCGAGTGGTCGGAGTTATGGTCCGTATGCCGAAAGGCGGGTAGGACCATGGGAGGCGAGATTGGGAGGTGACCCTATCTACTAATTTGGGGAAGTATTAGAGGCTTTGCACGAGCAGAACTTCAAAAAGGACAGTACATGGCCCATCGAGAGGATTCGCAAAGAGGCCACAGGTGCATTTAAAAAGAACCGGTCGCGAGGTGCGGCCCAGGCGACGGCAGTTGTATTTGCCTGCATGGCCGATTTTAGAGAGGCGCTGCTAAAAAAGGGAAGGGTCTACATAGGGTGTCAGGCAGTGGAGGTGTTGGACTATGTAGACGTCACCTGCTGCAACAAGTGCCAGCAGTACGGCCACCCTGAGCGTTCGTGTCGGTCGGCGGAGGCCACGTGCCAACGATGCGGTGAAACTGGCCACCGTGGGAGGACTGCAAGTCAACCACCACATGCTGCGCCACGTGTAAGCGCTTTGGGAGGAGAGAGGCGGCAAGCCACAGGACGGCTTCCAGAGATTGTCCGGCGAGGGCCCATGCAATTCAGAGGAGTGTGGCCATGACCCAATATGGATAGGCCAGCCAGGAGGATTGGCCAGCTGAATCTCAACCAAAGAGCTCCCTGCGGTGTGTCGAGAGCAGGGCCTGGACCTGATTCTTGTCCAGGAGCAGTACGTGCAGGCCGACGAATTCATCATCCAGCACGGACCCACGGCGAAAGCGGGGGTATATATTCATCGGCGGGGCGAGGCCTGCGCGGTGCTGCCCCATCTATCCAACGACCATTGCCTGGTCCTGCACCTAGAGGAGGGGGACCTACACGTGGTCTCCGCTTATTTTCAGTACGGGGAGCCGATCGACCGGCACCTGCACCACCTGGAGGGAGTGATGAAGGAGCTACGGGGGAGGAAGATATATATATACATTATTGGGAACTGGGCTGTGTTTAGATAAGGACTTTAAGTTAGTTTTAAGTTGTGCGTAGAGGGACGTTTCCGCTGCGCTGGTGCTCCAAGTGCGACTCGCACTATAGAAGTGAAGTGTGTAAACCTCGGTATCGGGCACCAGACATAGAACTTTTTTTTTGGAAAACTTTTTATTTTTACTTTTTATTACTGTATTGTCTGCGGCGCACTCAGCCGACAAGGATGGCGGACCCTCCCCCCCCTCCGGGGGAGTGCAGCAGCAATGAAGACGCGGAGAGCAAAGAGCTCGCCTTGATCGAGGCCACCATGAGGGCCAAGGAGGAAGAATTACAGGCACTAGAAGAGCTGCGTCGTGAGGGCGGAGGGCTCTTCACCCCTCGTCTGTCTCTCGCACGCACCCCCCCGCAGGCATTCTCTACGCCCCCCCCTAGCATCATGGACGCGTCGCCGCCGCCGGACGAGACCCTCTCACGAGTCACTCTTCCCTTTGACCGGGGAAAAGCGACACCTTTCGTCACCGGAGGAAGTGCAGGATGCCATGCGTCGTCGGCTGGCAAAGAGGCGGGAAGTTCCACCAGTGGGGGGCTTAATTACAACTGCGCAGGCGCCACCGGCACCCTCACCGCCGCAACCAACACCTCTCTCGACATCAACGGCGGCTCGCCTCAGCGGGCACCGTGGACGGGGTGCACTCGCTGGCCACCGCCTCAGTGGAGGTCCTGGCCGGGCTAGCCACATCGAGCACCAGCGGGATAATGAAGACGGTCCGCAGTAAGACATCAAAACTCAACAAGGACGAGATTGCGGCGATTGGCGCGCACACCGAGCGTCTGGGCGCCGTGATCGCCCACTTTGCTTTGCGCCTGGCCGCAGCCGAAGAGGCAATACCCAACACCGGCGAGCAACCAGGTGGACAACCCGGTCAGGACATTCGCTCACGCTCTGCGCCTAGGAAAAAGTAGTGCGCCGATTCCCATTGCGCGCGCACCCGGACCCCAGGTCGCCGTCTACCCGGCAGAGGACCAAAAAGAGATCCTAAAAACTGCCGAAGACACGAGAAAGGCGCTGAGGACGGCAATCCAGCCATCGACTCTCGGTATCCAAATCGCGGGCCTGAGGAAAGTCGGGAATGCGGGGGTCATCGTCCAGACGACCTCAGTCGCCGCGGCGGAAAAATTAAGAAAGGCGGTACCTGAAACCCTCCGCACCTCGGAGCCCGCGGCACGGATGCCCCTCGTGGCTCTTACTGGGCTGGACAAGGACACCACGGTGGAGCAAGTCATAGAGGACCTAAAGGAGCAAAACCTGGCAGACGACGACGGCTGGTCGAGTGACAGGATCCGGAAGTCAATCCGGGTCCTCTTCAAGAGAGACCGCCACCACGGGAGGACTAAGTGGGTCTGCCAGTTTTGCAGCGAGCTGCGGTAGGTCCTCGTGGGTCTTCGCCAAATCTATATAGGGTGGGACGTGTTCGAAGTCACTGACCATCTGGGGGTCACCTGCTGCAGCAGGTGCCAGCTGTATGGGCACCCAGAGAAATACTGCAGGGCCAAGGCCATGGTCTGTGGCAACTGCGGCGAGGAGGGCCACAAGAGCACGGATTGCCAGGCCACGTCCCCCACCTGCGCCACCTGCAAGAGGTTCGGGCGTAGAGGCACTTAGACGCACCGTACAGCGTCTAGAGGCTGCCCTGCTGCGCATGCGGAGCAGCGGCAGGTGGCGAGCATAGGATACGAAGCATGAAGCTCGGACAGCTGAAATGTTAGGAAGAGGCCACGAAGAGGCTCGACGGCGCAAGGAGGCGGAGAGTTTCCTGTTGAGCCGTGGACTGGTGGTACACAACCAGCCGGACCAACCACCAACCTTCTGCACGGCCAACGGGGAGTCCAACATCGACATAACGTTCTCCACAAGAGGTGTCAATGTCAAGGAATGGAGGGTCCACGAGCACGCTATCATCAGCGACCACAGGCTGATCACATTCAGGCTATGTGGTACGGGGGAGCGGCGACTGCGAGAGCCCGCTTCTGGCCCGGAGCCGTCGGTCTCACCAAAGAGATTCCGGGAGCGTGGGGTCGACTGGGAACGATTCCGCGGGATAATCCACGAGCGATTGGGCAAGATTGATTGGAGGAAGCCTGCATCTGTTGTGTGTAAGGAGTTCACGCGCATAGTCGCGTGGACTGCAAGTGAGTGTCTGGGTACATGTGGTGATGGGAAAAAAGCGAGAGGATACGAATGGTGGAGACCACCATTCACACACATTCACAGACCGACGCGGTGGTCTCTTCACTGGGAGCGGGGTCGTGTGGAAAACTTCGACCATGGGTTGCCCGCAGGGCTCTGTAGTGGGACCACCACTATGGAACCTTCTCATGGACGACCTGCTTCGATTGCCCTACCCAGTGGGAGTGAAGATGGTCGCGTAAGCTGACGATGTTACGATACTCATCGAGTCTGACTCCCGAGCCGGCATTGAGGCCTCGGTCTCGTGCGCCATGGCATTAATTTCTGAGTGGGGGGTGCGGAACAGGCTGGGCTTCTTCCCTTCGAAGTCACATAAGGTAGGTGGGGACACGGAAGAGCACGCGAAGAATAAATTTCGAGAGTTACAGGGCTATGATGGAGTAGGCGCAGCTCGATTTTTTCCGCAAGGTCGCGGACACTGGCAACTATGACCCCTGGGTGGTGAGTGGCACGAGACTTGCGGAGGGATTTTGTTTTGTCACATTGTTTATTTGCAAACGCTTTGGAGGACGGGAGCCTGCGAACCACAGGACGGCCTTCGGAGACTGCCCGGCGAGAGCACATGCAACACAGAGGAGTGTTGCCTGTGCTCTCCTATGACTCAATATGGATAGAGGGGCCTCATGAAATTTCTTTTAAAACATAAACGCACACCAAGACAACATTTTGCGAAATTCGACGAATAAGTGGGCTTATTTTTGGGGTCGATAGTTTATAAAAAACTTTGTTACTACAAGTGCTATCCGTCTCAAATATTGCATGCCGATTTTTTTTAATCAATGGTATTGTTTTTGGGGTGATATTTTGCATGAAATGCTACAAATTCTAGGTGTTCCAAATTTTGAGGGAGGTTCTTTGTAGGACATAACTCTCGCTAAGAGAGGATGTTGCGAAATTCGACCCCTAAGGAGGTTATTTAGGTTATTTTCAGGACGTAGGTGCTACCTAGGACCTGATATTGCAGGTTGATAGAATTTTTGTTGAATTTTGATTTAGATTTTCCAAAAGTATCCCACAAAGAGGCTGAAAGTAGATATTTTCATATGTATTAGTATATTATTAAAAATAGCCATAGTTAGATGTCTTAGTTTTAATTGTTACGTATTGTACGGTTGCACCTATTCCAGCTTCTCCATTTGACTTAAAGGTTGACTGTTGGATAATGCCTTGCGGCGTTAAGTCGGCTTTATGTACCACAATTGTACGCGAAAGTTTAAATAAATAAATAATAATAATTAGTTCGCCTAAAAAAGGATTGAAATCCAATCAATGGAACTTGGCAAGTTCCATCTGGCCAAAATGCACTTTAGCATACAAACAACTTAAAATTATGGTATGCTTCATTGAAATAAAATCAATGGAAGTAACTTAAGATTGTCGTATATGATTACTTCCCCGAATTTGATTCTTATTAGCAACACTATCGAATGGTGTAATAATACAGGCCGTGTTTTTTCAGCGGAGAACCAGAAAGAAATTTTGAAAACCGCCGAGGACACCAGAAAGGCGCCGAGGACAGCTATTGGACGGCAACGGACGTCGCGACGCGGTTTCTAGCCACCGTAGGCGCAGGCATGATGGCGTGTTATGGTGACTCGCCGTCCGATCACAGACCTTGCCCGTGTCGACAGCGCGTTGTGTTAATTGACCGCCTCAAAGAGCTGTCAGCAAAATAACGGGGCCTCCTCTTAGAGGGCCAAAGCTTACCGAGGTCGCGGGACTGTCTCATAAGGTAGATTTTAGTTAGTACTTGTCTGACAGTCGCTCCCGTCCCGCTCTGGGTAGAAGGAGTCAATTGGAGATAGCATGATAAACAAAAGGAGTTGTTTTGGGATAGTTAGGAGACACATATTATGCATAGGTTTGTTCTTTTAAGAAATTTTTGTTTTTGGGGTTGATAATTTTTTTGTTGAATATTGATTTAGAATTTCCAAATGGTTTTCAGAAAGAAGTTGGCCGGGACTAGAAATTCACAGAGGCAAAGTTCGAGATACGCGCGGAGTTGCGGGCGAAGTGCTAGTAACATATATAGGAACGAGTCTTAGCAAGAGTTGTTCAGTCTGATGGCTATTTCCTGTTGACTAACAAAAATGAAAAATCTGGAAGTCTCGAATCGTCTCCCGCATCCCGTTGTTTTCCCTTCCCCGGGCTCTTAGATTTCGCTATTAGACGTTTCAAATATTCGATTTTGATGACCGGACACGTTGTCGCTGGCATAAGCAACAGGATCCGCGTACGAAGTGGCGGGCAGAAGCGAGTAATCATTAAAATCTATATAAAGGTCGACAGTAATCGTTACAGGTAGTGGTTTAATGGTTTCGGGCACAGTCTTAAATACAGAAATGTGTCTGAATAAGGAAGGTCAATAAAACAAAGCAAGTTTTTTTCAAACACACCTTTATTACTTGTTTAATAAAAAGAACTGCTGGGCAAAGGCATCCCCAAGTTTCACCCAGCAGTGGAACCGTAGCGGCAAAAACAAAAAAATACTCGTCAAGATAATCAGTAGAGTCCAAACTCGATGAAAATTCACGCTTTGAATGTATTAAGTTTCGAATTTGTACCAAACAAGGTCGTTAAGAGCCCCATAACTGTTTGGTTCTTAAAACCTATGCGGTTACATTAAAACAAATGTTGTTTTACGACAGATGGATGTCATTGACGTTCTCTCGTTGACACCACATTGTCGCATAGTACTAAAGTACGATTATTAATTGTAGTCAGTAAAATGACATTTGTTCACTATAGAAATGTACTAAATTTCCTTGTATCAGTGACAGTTGTACTTGTCATTTTACTCACTACAATCAAAAATCGTACTTTATGAAAGCTCAGTTTGCTATTAAACAGAACACCGAGACCGCGAGGCAAACACAAAAGGCCATTGAAGGTCCACGCTGGGATTTATTCAGTACAAGTCTGACATTCCCTTCCACTTTGACTAGACCGGGAGGAGTCATTTCACGATAACAAAACCACAAAAAATGCTGTCAAAGCTCATAATACGCCACTTGGAGGTATAAAACTTAATTTGCTTGGCGGAGGGGCCACAGTAATCACGTAAGACCGCAATTCAGTGCCATAAGTCATCATTGGTAACATACAAAGTTGCCGACATAGCCCATCGAACTAGCAAGATAAAGAGTGGCAGTGGGCTGGCCACACGCAGAACTGATAGCCAATAGGGCCGTAAGGTTCTCTAATGGAGACCACGCACCGGCAAGCAGCGTGGGTCTTCCACCTGCAAGGTGTCTACTTTCTGATGAAAATTACAGGATTGCGCTTCCAACCGGCCCTATTGGAAATATGTATATACGGGGAGACCTATGTTCAGCAGTGGACATCCTAAGGCTGATATGATGATGAAGTGTGGT
Organism: Agrotis ipsilon; assembly: GCA_028554685.1. NCBI lineage: Eukaryota > Metazoa > Arthropoda > Insecta > Lepidoptera > Noctuidae > Agrotis > Agrotis ipsilon. Next base: position 3,370,334 of record CM052978.1, read on the forward strand.
ACCTGTACTGAGCATGTGTGTGTACATACTCATCCGACGCAACTCATTCACACGATGGATGACAGCAGCCGCTGGTGACGTCACGGACACGGAGGACGCTCCCACGCAGACATGATGAACACCTGATCACCTGACACCACCTGGAACTGAGAATTGAAACGTGTTTACATTGTGGTGAAGGCAAACGAATAGAAACATGGACAATTTGTTGTCTTTGAAGGTTAATTTGTAATCCTACTTCTATAATATTAAAAAGGATTGCTAAATGTGTTGCTAAGTTCATGACTCGAAAACGGCTGGACCGATTCGGCTAATTCTTTTTTTAAACCCCTACGGAAAAGAGGGGTGTTATAAGTTTGACGTGTCTGTCTGTCTGTCTGTGGCATCATAGAGCCCGAACGGATGAAGCGATTTCAATTTAGTTTTTTTTTTTGTATTAAAGATGACTTACGTGCGAGCGTTCTTAGACATGGTTGATGGAAATCGGTTGAGCCGTTTAGAAGTTGTGGGGATGAAAGTGGGGAAGGGTAACCGAAGGTTTGCAAATATACTCGAGTGGGGTCTCAAACGAAAGCGCACTGAAAGGGAATATTAATGACTTAATCGAGAGTGCTCTTAGCAACATAAATGATGTAAAATAAGTATGTACCTAAGTATAAAAGGTACGATAAAAAAAAATTAAAAAACCCTCGACACAAAAACCAAGTTCCCTTTAAAAAGTAAAAATAATAAAAACAAATAGAGAGGGGGTTCTAGAGAGGTAAAATAAAATAAAAAAAGAAAACATTCTGAAAGAAAAAGGAACCGACTGCATCCTTTTTTTAAGTTTGGTTTTGAAGTCGGCTTCTTTTTGTTTTCAAAAAGTTTTTTACACTGCATTTTGTGAAGTTGTTACCTTTATTTTCTTTTTAACCGACGTAAAAAAAAGGAGGAGGTTCTCAATTCGACATGTATATTTTTTTTTTATTTTTTTTTTATGTATGACCACGCATAACTTTTCCAAACGTGGTCCGATTTCAAAAATTCTTTTTTAGTTGGAAAGAGAAACTGAAATCGGCCTCTAAGGGTAGAAAAAAAAGAATTAATTGTCTATCTTCCTACAGAATTTTCAGTTATGAACTGATTCTGTTGAAATAAAGTTAACAATTGTAGTTCTGAGGACATTCTTATCTAGCAGAGATGTAGAGAACATAACATGATGGCGTCACCATCATCAGATCAACTCCAGATCCCTGTTATTTTGTGGAGTCAGTCCTAAGAGTTCCTTAACAGTCAACAACAGCTATATCGTGTTTGGGCTCATTTCACTCAGCTTGATGAGAACTTTAGACCTAGCTGAGATATCATTGCCATCGAGGGTCTGAGGATTGTGACGGATAACAGGGGCAAGAGGTCCTCAACAGTTAACAGCGCCTTTATCGTGTTTGGGCTCATTTCACTAGTCTTGATGAAAACTTTATACCTAGCTGGGTTATAATTGTCATCGAGGGTCTGAGGATGGTGACAGAGGGCAGTAGCAAGAGATCCTTAACAGCTGCAGTTGATCTGATGATGGTGACGCCATCATGTTATGTTCTCCACATCTCTGCTATATAATATGACACGAGATAGGAAACTCAAAAGTAAAAAAAAAGGCCTTTTAAAAAAAAAAACAAACCGACGAAACATCGAACTGAAAAGAAAAAAATAAATTTTGAGGCGGCGCCAAAGTAACAATCAACGAATAGCTACGACGAGCTATTCAACCACGACAAGCTATACAACGAGCTATTCTGCTCTTCACATTGTTAATTTATATGTTTGTTTGTTTGGCGCCGCCTCAAAATTTATTTTTTTCTTTTCAGTTCGATGTTTCGTCGGTTTGTTTTTTTTTAAAAAGGACTTATCTGCTTCCGACTTCCAAATGTGTACGAGAAATGTTAGATATTGTACAATAACTAGAAAATAAATGACTATAAAAACTTACTAGAAAACGAAAACCACGTGATACCAACGTATCGCCGCTAAGATTATTACAATTACCACGCTATTTGAACACGCGGGCTCAGTGAGGTTTGGACATAATTATAAAAAGCTGACCCTAAAATTTCTTCATAGCAAGGTTAAGGGGAATGCTCCAACCAGTCCGAGAAATTCAAAATTTCTTGCGTTTTTTGCAATTTGCAGGCCATTGCTGGGTTTTATGTTGATTAAAATATTATTCGCGGTTGTAAGACGTATGTATGTAGTTACAGAATTATAATCATCAAAATCACCAGTACAACACTCCAAGTTCATAAAGCCTTAGGAATGAATTTTTCTGTTTATTTTTTGTTCCTAGGGTATTATGAACTTGGAGGGTTGTATTGGTGATTGAGCATTCACCTTAACCACGAATGTTATTTAAAAAAAAACCTACAAAAAATGTGGTATCTCAGAGACTTGGAGGTTAACCTCTATAGTCCACGCGCTCGCTTATCGAAGTACGTAACACGTTTACATTATATATTTATTTTAGCCATAGATTCGCGTTTGACCACTAACTTACCTGATGGTAAGCGATGACGTGGTCAACGGTAAAACACGTTTTCTTAGATCTAACCTATTCACTTATGACTAAGAAACTCCAAAGTTGAAAAGACGAAAACATTACTTTAGAGCAATAATAATCTAGTTAAGATACTACTACTTTTCAACATTATTTTAAGTTTTAAATAGCAGAACTAAAATTTGACACGCGGTCCTAGAATAGAACGCGCTGGATGCAAGCCGCTTCCAACCGGTCCTACTGGAAGTCTAAAGGGGAGGCCTATGTTCAGCAGTGGACGTCTTACGGCTGATATATGATGATAACGCGGTCCTAGAATAATCTTCACGAAATTCACTGACACCACTTTAATTTTGTGCACATGGTTCGATATTAATATAACATAATTTTTACCTTGTTCCCTTGCGCAGCGGGACCACAGCCTGAAGAATTGAAGCACCGAACAGCACAGCACAAAGAAGCCAAACCTGCAAAAATAATCACTGATATTAATTTATTGCGACCGCAGTTTGTTCTTACTATACTTACCGACGCCATAATGGTGGAATGGAACTCTACGACCAGCACACGATATAAACCGGACTATTTAAGAATCCCGTAACGCTCACCTCAAGGCTTGTGATCTAATGACCGTCTGCAAATATACGGGTTATACTTTGAAAGTTCATTTGATTTTGTATGTACCCTCATGTTGTGTAATATTTTTTGGTTTGGAATGCTGCTCAATGTAAGGCCATGAGTATACTTTCTGAAACTTTTAGTTTAACAGTAATGGTTAAAAACAATATTGTTTTAGTAGAAATTACAAACAAAACTTATTTTACCAATAAAGTCCATTTGTTTGATCAGTAGTTAAATTTATTATTTTTCTAAACATTTATACATGAATTGTATGGGATTTTAACAATACTTAGTAATTGATCAAACATCTGACCGTTAGGCGCCCATTACACGGTAGGTTTTGCCATGGCAAAACCATCAATCATGAAGTATGGTTGAATGATGGAATTTTTTACGCCTACAATTTTCGTCATTCAAATGTCAATCAATGCATTTATACCATAGCTTTTCCGTCATTTAAAACCTCTGGTTTTGCTATGGCAAAACCTACCGTGTAATGGGCGCCTTAGCCACATATCAGGCGATCTGCTAAGAAAATAGCTGAGGCAAAATATTTAAATTCTATAATTTAGAATGATATCATTTGAGAGCTCATTAGCATAGGCTATTTTATTCAAAAAAACTTATTCAAAAAATGTAGCCGCCTTCAAAAAACAGCCACAAAAGGTTAATAACCTATAAGTTTTCTTTCGGAAGTCGATGGCTTAGTTTTTTTTTATTTCATTGTCTTTTTTGCCACCGACTTCCGAAAAAATAGTTATTTTGTAGGTTATTTAACGCCTTTTTTACCCGACTACGGCAAAGCCAACAGTCAGTAGCTCTCAGAGGTGTCAATGTTTCTCATATTAACTTTTTGTTGTTTTTGTGCCATTTTCAAACAAAATGAAATGTTACAATTAATTGTTACTAGCGGCCCGTCCCGGCTTCACACGGGTGGAAGTGCTCTAAAACTCGGTCCCGATGGTAATATGGTGATGGTCTAACACAACAAAAAAAAAATATCAGAATCGGTCCAGCCGTTTTTGAGTTATGAGCTTAGCAACACATTTTGCGATCCATTTTTATGTTATAGAAGATAGATAGAAGAAGATAGATATAGAAGATAGATAGAAGATATATTACATTTTGTGTACTTATTTTATTGTTTAGACAATGGTTCAAATGACGGTACTGCAGTTACTGTTTAGATAGTCCCGTGACCAAGTGAACACCTGCCTTAACACATTTCTTTTAAATAAGTGGGTACATTTTATTGCATCTGCATTATTTCTAGAATATTCGATTTTATTTCTGTCCTTTTCTCAGAACGGAAGTTGACAAAATTGATGATGTGAAATCTATCTAATCGGCGTGGTTGGTAGTCTCTGTCTCGCCCTTTTAATAACACAACGAGTGCGAAAGGGACACCGTAGGCCGCTACTTAAGTGCTGCGTATTCGCAAGGAATCAAACTCAAAATGTTTTGAAACTTTCTAGGGTCGCGGGACTGTCTTATCAGGTAACTGTGGCCCCGGAACGTAAAGGGCTATTGAAGGATATCGTGCAATTTACTCAGTACAAGTCTGACAATCCCTCCCGTCATGTTATGGGTGGTAGGACTCTTTGGATGAGTTTTTTTTTTTAATAGCCTATCTTGTGTCCCACTGCTGGGCAAATGAAAAGATTAAAATGTTAAAATTGTTAATTGTTAAAATCCGATACAATTTGATGAGATTACGACGTAAAAACATATAATCAAAGGTAAAAACCTAGATTCCGAAATTCAACAATGGAGTGAAATTTTTAAAACATGCGCTGTGAAGGAAATAATCATTGTTCACTCGAGTTTGGAAACTAGTGCTTGTTTCTTGTACATGTACAGCAGTAGCGGCCCGGGATGCGCTTCGTTACGACAAAAAATGTGATAAATGAGGAACCCTTCGACCGATTTTGTGCAAACTTCACATAAATAATCTACTAAATAGTCCGAACAAAGCCTAAAAATTTGGTTTGTATAGGCGAGCCCGTTCTGGCAAAATGCTTATTTTAACTGCAAACAAAATATATCGGGGTGAGAAGATAAAGAGCACCAAGGCTCTGGAACACAAAGGGCAGCTCAAGGAAGAGGTGGTTTTACACAGCGAAGCCTGGTTCTCCCGAAACTCTGCTAGTCGTAACTATGAGCATTCATTTGTTTCAATTATTTCTTTGTTTATTACGCTTTAGATTCTTTTTTGGTAGATACAGGGATAAATGTCTGTTCACTTTCAAGTTGAAAACTCCTGAGTATATTATAACTGAGATGCTGGCAGATTCATCTCTAAATTAACTGGTTGTTAGTTTCCTTCATTTCTCTTAACTGTGTATGTATGTATCTATGCATTGTATGTATATCTGGGGGCACGGCAGTGCCCCCCGCCAAGACGAGCCAAGCGAAGCGCAAGGGCACTACCTACCTTTTCTCGAAGTGTTTCGTCGCTTTTTTGAACCCTCATAGAGTTGGTTTCCGATGTACCAGATAGTTCATATTCACAGGATATGATGCCAATAATAGACTTATTAAGCATACAAAATCTCAATGGAATAGCTTTAATAGTTTAGATTTTATTGACATCTAAAATACACGGATTTCGTCACTGATATATTGACACACTGACACACTGATGATCATCAAAATGTTTGGCTACTTCCTGCAGTGCTACAGAGCTGAAATTCGGTATATAAACTCAGTTTAGTATACAACCAACAAGAAAATTCACAAACTTATAACTTTCGCCCCCCATCGCCTAAAATGGGGGTTTGAAAAAATTCGGTTTTTAGTCTAAGTTTAGTATACAATCAACAAAAAAATTCTTTAACCTACAATTTTCACCCCCATCCCCTAAAATTGGGGGTGGAACTTTGTATGAGACCTTAAACCTTATTCGGGTGGAATCAAAGTCAAAAAAGTCAAAAAATCACTTAAAAATATTGGTTTCAAATGAAAGGACTCATTGAGAGCAACTTGAAAAATAATGTGACGTCATTATAAATCCAAGATAGCGGAATAATTTGTTTTTAATGCACTTCTGCAATATGGATATCAAATGAAAGGGCCCGTTGAGATCAATTCGAAAAATAATGTAACGTTATAAATCCAAGACGCTAGCAACTTACAAAAAGAACTGAAATCCCACCAAAAACATTTCATGTAAACTGTTGCCAAAACGAGCACATAAGGTTTGTCCTACGAAAAAGATATCAGATCTCATGTACAACCAAGCTTCTGAATCTACACGGCCTAACTCTAGCAACCCTAACTTCCCAAATTCTACAAATCAGTAAAATGTATGGCTTGGCTGTTTCGTGACTTAGGTACTTCAGAAACTAAATATTAGCATCACCTCCACAACGGTAGCGAAACGGTGAAGCCATACATTTTACTGATTTGTGAAGTTAGGGTTGCTAGAGTTAGGCCGTGTAGATTCAGAAGCTTGGTTGTACATGAGATCTGATATCTTTTTCGTAGGACAAACCTTATGTGCTCGTTTTGGCAACAGTTTACATGAAATGTTTTTGGTGGGATATGTATTGTTTATATGTACTAATTTATATTCATTTGATTATTAAGTAATTGTCTTGTATGTTGCACCTACTTTGTCTTTGACTCTGCATCACCCTAAGGTAGACTGGAAGATAATGCAAGGCATTAAGTCCGCCTTTGTACATGTTTTTTGTAACTGTGCATAGAGTTTAAATAAAGAATTAAAAATAAATGGAGTCCTGGAGACTTTAGGCTAGGTTCTTTCAATCCCGGAAAAAAATTCCGAGATAAAAGATAAGAAAATGATTCGAAGGAGCTAGCAGGAGTGTGCAACGTAGGTATAAGTAATCAGTGCGATTCAAAAATAAATTGACAATAAAATTGTTCCTCGTTATATATGTTACTGAATAGATTTCTTTGTAAATGGATTTATTTATGTCAACGAGGACATTTGATTTTGTTTTTTTGCTAAAAATTGGCTAAATGCCACAGGATACTGGCATTTTTCATATGATGCGAAAATTTGTATTTTCGCATCATATGAAAAATGAATATGAAAAATGCCTTTACTTACATCGCGCTTTCGTTATGACAATAATTTGCGACGCTACGTAATTTGCTATGAAGCTTTCATTAGGCATTTATATACAAATATATAGATTGATCGAATAGAGGAGCTCGTGGCTAAATAATTATAGCCGCACAGGCCGATCTTCCGGGTCAAGCCGCGCTTGCCTAGGTTGGTCTGTGGATGGGTGACCATCTTTCATAGCGAGTTTCCTCCGTAACTCGGAAAGCACGTAAAGCCGTTGGTCCCGGCTGTCATTTGTAGATCTTTGACAGTCGTTACTGTTAGTCAGAAGCTCTAAAAGTCTGACAACCAGTCTCACCATGGGGTATGGTATTACCCAGTTACTGGGTTGTGGAGGTCCGACAGGCAGTTGCTCCATGTAAAATACTGATATCCAGCTGAATCTGGTTCGACTGGAAGCCGACCACAAAATGGGTGGGAAAAGGCTAGACAGATGATGATTTAGATTAAATCGATTAGATTGAATATATCAGATTTACCTACTTGACTGATTCGACGTTGAAAAGTCCTTTTAATTAAATATTATTCAGATTTTCAGAGGAAGATCAAAATGTGTACAGGAAATCGATCAATTATTGAATAATTTTATTTCAAAACTATTAAGATCTACCACTTTGGAGTGTCTTTAACATGGTTCATGTTGTTTTCATAATTATTATGATTTTGTTAATTATTGCGACAGCACGTCATAATTACGCCTTCACCGGTATACTTGTATTTTGTGTGTCCTAGCGTAGTATTTAAATAAAACCATATTTATATAAAAATCGTATACTTTATTTATTTACTAAGCATATTAGTACATAAACATAAACTTACAAATAATACATGATTATAAATAACTGTTTACATAAATAATCATATTTAAAATCATCAGGTTTTAATTGTTTTTAGTTGTCTATTCTAATTATGCGTTTTTGTACTACATAAAATTGAATGGGGAACCTCCTCCTTTTCGAAGACGGTTAAAAATAATAAGTTTCAAGATACTGGCAGATTATCTTCTATCTATATCTATCTATCTATATCTATATCTATTCTATACATATAATAAAACTGTAGAAAATTTATTTTTGTACATTAAATTAAAACTCAAAAAATATAGCCAGGGTAATAAAGGACAACCAATAGAACCCATTTCTAGCATTTTTAGAATTTTAGTCTGTTTGTCTGTTTGTATGTTTATTTGTCCAGGTATCACGTAAAATATACGAAATTAATGTAGATAACTTTTATACACAACGATTAAGCGTAACTTGGAGAGGAACTTAGTTTTTGTTTCATTGGAATCGGTTCAGTCTATCAAAAGATATTTGAATTTAAAGTGTTTCAGAAGCTTCTTTGGTCTCACACATTGATTTCGTACGTCAGTCGCGCGATCTAACTTCGAATAGAAAAACTAGATTATTCAAATAACTGGAATGGACTGGACTGGAATGGACTGGAATGGACTGGAATGGACTGGAATGGACTGGAATGGACTGGACTGGAATGGAGCGGAGGCGAGTGGAGTGCATAGAGCGGGCATTAGGAAAACAGTCCTACATAAACCTGGAATAGAAGTGTCAAATATTCTTGATAAATCTACGAAAATTCTAAATACAGGGTTTATAAGAAAAACGTGGCCTGAATTAAGCGCTTAGAACTAAAAAATACATTGTTCAATTCCGACATCCACGCGAACGAAGTCGCGGGCACAGCTAGTCATGACTACATTCATACAATAATTTTACCTTTTTTGTTTTTAGATGAAACTAGATGTTTTGTATACCTTTGTTTCTCTTTTACTTGATATTTACACCATTTTATGAAGAAGTTTGTCCGTCAGCGAGAAAAATAAGATTTTAAGAATTAAATATTACCTTCTGTAATACGTGGTTTTAATGGTCAAAATATAGAAAAGTAATACATACAGTAGGTTTAAGAACCTCTTTCTTTTTAGAAGTTAATTTAAAAAAGTTAAATACTAAAGGAAATTGATATCCAGGACTACCTGATGTTCCCTACGTGTCGGCGAGCTGGCAGTGTTCCCGGAGGTCCGTCAGTCCTCGGCCGGCCGCCACTCTGGTCCGTCGTCCGCACAGCGACGTGTTGATGTGAGCGTTGTGGAGCTCCGACACCTGCGACGAACACGCCGCCGCCGGGTCACCTGAACCTGACAAACTACCCAACCTGGGAACACCACATTGTCTCAGATTACAGATTATAATAACATCACAATAAGGCCAATAGGAACCGAGTAGGAGGGTGAACAGTTAGTCTCTAAAGCCCGCTGTACACATAAGGCCAACACATTGAGCCAGCGTATTGGACCAACATGTACAGACCTACTTGGTGGTATGTTGGTAGTTGGCGGGAATACTGGCCGGCCAACCGAAAGTTGTCGGTTTTTCGTGCACTAATCAAAGGATTCTTGTGCTTCGCATACAGTGTTCATACGTTGGCCCAATGTGTAAACAGCGAAATTTGAAGGCAGCACAATGCCTTGGCCTAATGTGTACAGCGGGCTTAATATTAAGCAAAGCGTGTTCGTCGATTATTTTCTCACGAAAACCAAGGTATTAATTATCTTATACGAGTATGTTAATCCTCTGTCCTTTAGGTAAACAAAATTTCATTTAAATAGATAAAACCGCTTGTACACAGAGAGAGACACGGGCAACCGTGACATGTCGTCGGCGTGGTGGCCCAAAGCCGCTCTTTGTTCAACAGTGGACGTCTTCCGGCTGATGATGATGATGAAACTTGCCGTGGTGATTTTATCACCATGTTACCGACCAGAACTCGTTTCCGGGATGCGCGTTGCTGTCCCAGGGATACGTCATAACTAGTAGCTTGCCCGCGTCCGCGCCTGTCAGCGCCGCCGACGGCTCGCGTCTCTGGATCTGGACCGCGATGCCACCTGCATTTACAATATAATCAATGGGGTAGTTTACTGCATAAATAAATTGAAAATCTTTTAAGTCTGCAAGACAGAGTATTGAATTTGTTTTATTGTTTTTTTTACTTTAAATCAATGAATATTGACAAAGATAAAACGCTTAGAAAGGGAGTGGAGGCTTGTGACGTAACGCCTGTAAAATTATACCGAGAGACCGAGTGACGTTTTGTAATTTTTTCATGTCGTCGTTCGTTAATTTTAGTTAACGTAACAAAAGTAAAAATACGGGTCAAATACTTTTTGATAAATCTATCTTCCGGACTTACAGAAATAACCGGCCAAGTGCATGTCGGGCCACGCACAGTGTAGGGTTCCGTAGTTGCCCATCAAAATACTTATGCGAACTAACTGAACTGCTTCGCTGAATTAAATTTTAATAAATTTAAGTTGACAAACTTACATTTGCAGTTGAAGAACATGTTCGCCGATACATTTAGTTTAGGGAAATATGTTATCCAAGTACGTTTTATGAGTTTGTCGACTATTACTCGTAAAGTTGTAAAGCCTACTTAGTCATGATAATTTTTCTTTTAAACTTCGTTATACAGGATGAATTTTTTAACTGGGCGTGGATGGCTATTTTCGACTCTATGAGGAATATCGAAAAACGTTGAAAGGAGTCTCGAGGCCGATTTTGACGAAAACTAAAACTGCATCATTGGATTTTAGAAAAATCAAAAATCCTAGCCAGGAATCGAACCCGCTGATTTTAGAAAAAAAAATCAAACCCTGTTTTATTACACCGTTCGATAGTGTTGCTAATAAGGATCAAATTCTGGCAAGTAATCATATACGGCAAACTTAAGGAAAACGTCTAGTTACAAAAAAAAAAACTGATTAATCTTCAAGCCAAAGTCTATATTTGAAACACAAGTTACCGTTTCTTCTTTAAAATAATGACATTTTTAGTTCAACTCAATTATTCCGTATTGCTAAGTACAATGGGATTGTTGATACGTCAAATCCAGTGAAACATTGAAATCATTTTTTTATAATTTCGAGTAAATAATGGCACAGTAGAAGTAAAGTAACATGGAAAAATAGCAATTTCATAAAAATCAGCCATTTCCTTAAGTTTGCCGTTTATGATTACTTCCCAGAATTTGATCCTTGTTAGCAACACTGTCAACCGGTGTAATAATACAGGGGTGTTTTTTTTTTTCAAAATCACCATTGTCGATTCCTGGCCACGATTTTTGATTTTTCTAAAATCCAATGATGCAGTTTTAATTTTTGTCAAAATCGACCTCGAGACTCTTTTCATCGTTTTTCGATATTCTTCATAGTTTCGAAAATAGCCATCCACGCCCAGTTGAAAAATTCACCCTGTATACTACTACTGTGAATTTATTTACACCCCCAAACATAACCGTTTAGCTGGTAGAGGGGGGGACACTCGAGTCGAGCAAAAATTAGCACAATATTTCACAAACGACACTTTTTATCAATCAAAAAACGTGGGAAAATTGTTAGTGGAAACTATCAATATTTTTTAAAGGCCTATTTAATGATACCCCCACACAAAGGGGTACGCGAGAAAAAAAAAAACCCTACTTTACGTGTACTGGAGGTACCCTAAAAAAAAAATTAAGAGTTTATTTTACCACTTTTTCTGCACAACATATCCGTATATTTACACCAAATTACAGTACTGGGCGTCTCTGAGCTAAGCTGCGGACAGACGGACGGACGGACGGACATGACGAAACTATAAGGGTTCTTTGTTGAATACGGAACCCTAAAAATCAGATTTTTTTTCCCCTCTTACAAGATTACAAGAATCTTATAAATTTGTTTTATACATCTTATACATGCTTTCCAGTAGTGGGACTTCAACAAATAAAACAAGCTCACCTTCTGGATGTCGTTCACTTTCGAAGAATATTTTGTGTACCACTTGAGAGCCGGAACCCGACGAGTTAGCAAACATCGCTGTAAGTAATAAAGACATTTTTTAAATCAAGAGAACTTTAACAATGCGATGCAGAATTTTGATTTAAATTCTTAATTTTCGATCATTATATCGCATATTTGGATCTAGATCACACTTAGGCCTTTTTTATCGTGTTAAAAATCTTGTACAGACTAAAATCCTCAGTGATCTTTCAATAGCGCTTTACGTGCCAGAGTCACGAGGCCTTGATGAGACAGTTCCGCGACCCCGGTAGGCTCTGGCCCTCTAAGGGAGGCCCCGTCTGATTGCTGACAGCTCTTTGACCCAGATTCTCCATGATGCTTGCTCCTTTACCCCGAGGAAAGAGTACCGTCTGATAGTAGGACACGTCTGTCGAAGAGATAGGGCCTCGTGTGCGGTACGTGTCTGGCCGTAGTCGTCGGCCCGCCACACTGTAAGAAGCCAGCTTAACAAATTACCTAGTACGGAGTCGCTGGGCGAGATGTAGGCGAAGTTGACTTTGCTGACATGTTGCAACATGTCCCGGCTCAGAAGACGCCGCACGTTCTCCGCGACCGACAACACGTACACATCCACCTAATGCTGTGAGATCTTCCACACGCCCAGACCTGAATATTATTAACATCTTTTGAGACACATTCTAGTACTAGTATAACGGAGTGTTCCGTACTCCGTAGACCCATCCGACAACATTAACATAGGCCAGCCTGCCTAGCTCCCTCGCGCGGTCGTCTGCCTCCAGCAGGACGGTCTCGGCCAGCACACTGACTAATGTAATTTGAACTCACCACATCCGACAACATTAACATAGGCCAGCCTGCCTAGCTCCCTCGCGCGGTCGTCTGCCTCCAGCAGGACGGTCTCGGCCAGCACACTGACTAATGTAATTTGAACTCACCACATCCGACAACATTAACATAGGCCAGCCTGCCTAGCTCCCTCGCGCGGTCGTCTGCCTCCAGCAGGACGGTCTCGGCCAGCACACTGACTAATGTAATTTGAACTCACCACATCCGACAACATTAACATAGGCCAGCCTGCCTAGCTCCCTCGCGCGGTCGTCTGCCTCCAGCAGGACGGTCTCGGCCAGCACACTGACTAATGTAATTTGAACTCACCACATCCGACAACATTAACATAGGCCAGCCTGCCTAGCTCCCTCGCGCGGTCGTCTGCCTCCAGCAGGACGGTCTCGGCCAGCACACTGACTAATGTAATTTGAACTCACCACATCCGACAACATTAACATAGGCCAGCCTGCCTAGCTCCCTCGCGCGGTCGTCTGCCTCCAGCAGGACGGTCTCGGCCAGCACACTGACTAATGTAATTTGAACTCACCACATCCGTCAACATTAACATAGGCCAGCCTGCCTAGCTCCCTCGCGCGGTCGTCTGCCTCCAGCAGGACGGTCTCGGCCAGCACACTGACTCTCTTGTAGTACACCTCGTTGTCGAACACGTGACCCGGCTTCGACAGCTTCACGTAGCGCTCCCGGTACTTGCTCTCCGGATCATTATTGTTCACTAACGTCACATTTGATGTTAGCTTTTCGTACGTGTAGCTGGGGACCTAAACAATTACAAAGTTCGCGAGACCGTAAATATATTTGAGGTATTGTCATCAGAACTCAGAGCATGTGCATTTCAGCCTGCTAGATTATCGAGAAGTGCCTCAAAAATGAGTTGCAGAAATCCAACCGGAACGACAAACAAACAAGACATTTATCGTTGTTAAATGCAAAACCTGATGTGGCTGTCATTTTTTTACTACACCAACTACTTGTGCAGTTATTACGAACGTTAGTTTCTAAAACATATTCTAGATGGATGTAACCCAGCGTCCCATAATAAGTGATTTAGGAGGGAGCTTGGATTCCATCCGCGGATTTTGTTATAATTTAGATTATATCCGCCATCTAGATGGATGATATCAAGCAAGAACACTGGGTTCCAACCGTCAAGAATATGACCTTGACATAGGTACAGTCAGGGGCAAAAATCCACTATCAACTTCTTAAGGCAATAGACTGATGCTTCACTTTGACTTACGTCCTTTTGTAATAAGTTGTTTTAATACTATACAAATCAAATTAACTTATGATATACTTCATAATTTCAACCATCTTTCTACAAGTAATGCTGGCGCAGTGGTAAACGTCGCAGGATTCGTACGCTGCGGCGATGGATCGATTCTCACTTTTTTTTCCAATTATTACTTTATTAATTTAATTTTCAATAATTACTTTATTCTTTTTGTTATTACTAATACTTTTTTAAGTAGGAATTTGATAACATAATTTGTTTTTTTGTTATAATTACCAATATTAGTCATTAGTGTTGCGTGTCGTTCGTTATAATCACAGATGTAATGGTCTATCTATATCTGTGGTTATGATCATAATTTTAGTATAAAAAGCTTTGTAGGTAGACCACAGAAAATGAAACAAAAGTGACAAACGTAAATTATTTTTATTTGTGAGGTAGACATAACTATGTTAGTTCGTTTCGAGTCTCATAATATAACGTTGTTGATTCCTGGTTATTTTATTTGACGATTGTTTACATCAACACTGTTATGGTTTTGCAGTGAAATATTAACAGTGGGATTTATATAAATCTTAAGGGCGAACATTATACCCCTGCATAAAATATGTGGATGAAACTTAAAACAAAATATGAAATGAAACCGGAATAATTGTGAGTATTAACATTTAAATTTTAACTATTTCACATGGCAATATTCTTGTTTAAATAAGGTTCCCTATTCAAAAGTGTTTGTTTAAAAGTAAAAGAAAAGTGATTGATACGTAGGATGTGCTATTATATTACAGTTTTTTCTTAATAGTAAAATTGATCAACAGCTGTTTTTTGTATAAAGATAATAATAGTATTCTATGTTTTGTTCCAGTGACGTAATACTATGAGTATGTGGGATATGAGATATGGCATGATGATGAGATGAGTTGTTAAGAATAAACAGGGACGTCAGCGACTTCCGGGAATTAATACGAAGGAAAATGGTTTCCGTGTAACTAATTCAACACGAAATTAATAACCGTTCATCGTGCACTCAACATTGAAGGTTTACATCACCGAATATCAGCTATAAACCGTTATGTTTATGGGAATAAAAAAAAGTTATGATTTTCTCGAGGACCTTTTTTTGATATGAATTTTGTTTATTTATTGTAAATAGACTGAAAACGTAAACATCATTTTATTGATAACTTATTATTTAAGGATTAAGAATTGAGGTATGGTTTCAAACATCTTTTCGTAAAGAAAACGATCCTTAAACTTACCTCAATATTCTTGGATCAGGGTATTTTTTATGCAGTTTGGTAATATTTTTTTTTGATATTATATAACTTTTTTTCGCTAAATTGAACTTGGCGGAACGGAAGAAACTTGATATGCTCAATATTTTTTGGCACCGCGGTACTGGAACGCAAAGGGCAACTGGCCCTTTGTGTTCCAGAGCTGCCATGCTAAAAGGCGTTTATTTTGGACAGTAACGGGGCAAAGCGGCTCTTGAGCGTAAAGGTCAACTAGCCCTTTGCATTCCAGGGCCTAACCTAACCTAATCGGTCTGAGTCAGGGTGACCCAAACCCCGAGTTCACTTCGCTCACTCTTGCGGCCCAGGAAGGCAAAGAGCAATTTCCCCTTTGCGTTCCAGGGCCTAATCTAACATTTCCGAGTCGGGGCGACCCGAATACCGAGCTCGCCTTGCTCGGTTTTGCGGCACTGGAACGCAAAAGGCAACTGGCCCTTTGCGTTTCAGGGCCGCGGTGTCTTGATACTGTTTTAAAATAAATGGCTTTAATAATGATAACTTTATTATTTCTTTTGGTAAAGTTAATACGGTTTTATTAATTTTCTTATAGAAAATAACATACTAAGATGTTCGCAATTAAAATACCCTGTAATTGCTAATTAGCTACGCATAATAAAACGAAGTTTTAAGGGTACCCTTAAAACCACTTATATTAATTTTAAGAGGATATTTTTTTTTAATTTTTAAATTCTCTTATTTACTATTTTATTACGTCAAAGATCCATTTAAATCATTTCATAATTATGTTTAAATAATAAAAATTGTATCGACGATTTACTACGACAACTATTTCACATTATATTCAGCTCGAATATTCATAATTTTAGCAGTTTTATAACTATAGCTAAAACATAGAATTACAATAATTACAACTAAAATATATTATTATTTTTAAATTACAAAACATGCATTTTTATTCTAAACCCTGTAGGTAATAAATTATCATCATTGGTAAAAATTTAGAACGAAATAATATGACAATAAGCAGTACTAACGAAACTAGTGAAAATATTTAACTAACAAAAACAGATGGTCACCATTGCATTGCTTTCATTACTAATGATGTAACATGATTGCGCGGATAGCGTGGGGTCATGATCAATGTGGTTTGAGTTCGAATCTTAGCTACGTCTGTGGCTACGTTGTTTTGTTTTCATTGATATCAATCTTTAATTTAAAGACGACATTTTTTAATTTTCATTTAGTATTGTTGATTTCGTGACAATATTATTAATAAATAACTTATTAATTTATTATTATTTTGTATATTTACGCTTATTGTTTATTTTCAAAGAAGTAATATATTATTTATTTTTGTTTATTAAAACAAAAATTAACATTTTTTTTTTCTAACTAGCCAACTAACCAACAACACACAGAAATTCCTAACAAGGCCATTTCTGCCTGTGTGTAAAAATATTTAACCTACAAAAAGTAAACAGCTGCTGCGCGTTATTTGAACTCGCACCTCTTTCGATTAACGCAATTATGTAAACGCCTTAACCACTGAGCTAGCTGGACTCATATTTTATCGTTGAAATTATGAACTCTACTTGAAATTATGTTGATGGATTATTGTGTATCTCGAATTTAGAAGGTCGTAAGTCAAACTAAGCGTTAAGCTATTTCTTTGATAACGAGACACTGCAATTTTGATGCCTACTGTACCTGGTAGAAGTCGTCCCACAAGTGACGCCACGCTCGCTTGGAGCCAAGCGTGGCCTCCTCGCCGTAGCCGTTCTCCGGTGTGTTTTGATGCTCGGTTATGAGAATGTCCTCGCAGTCCATGCGGAAGGGCTGCTCGAACCGCGGACCTATGGCGCCTGCAATCAAATGGACCAAGCTTATTACTTTAGATGCAGTTGGACGCCAACTATTGTAACGCTACGATTAGTTCATCGTTCAGTCACAGTCATAAGGTGGTTTTATGACACATACGTCGCTGTCAGTGTCTTAGTGAATACCAAAATGTACGGTTTTGGGGGTAGGAGGAACAGAGAGTAAAGTTCCTCCATACCCGGTGAAAAGGAAGGTTCCTTCCGACCAGACGGGTGTTGGGTCTGGTGGGCTTTCTGCCCGACATTCTTAGTCGGAATATCCTATGTGTTCTAATGTCGAGGATAACTATGATTGCGCGATGTAGACTTTTTAGTTTCTCAGTCTTTGCATAGATGGCGCTGCTGTTCTTTTTGTAGTAGATTATTATGTCCGCTACACGGTGAACCGAACTGTGAACGCCAAAGTGCACGATCTCCCGCTTTTGTCATCCAGCCACTAGGCTTCCAGCTACCTTCTTCACCTACGTGTACCTACGCGCGGTCTCTATTCGAGAACCTTAGAGCTTCAATTTAGTTTCTGATCGTATTCACTGAGCACGCATGGCCAGAAATAGTAAAAATAGAACGGTTTGGAAGGCTTAATAGGAGACCTTTGCTCAGTAGTGGGACACATGCATTGACCTGCATGGTCCTCTTATAAACTGATCTACATTTATGATGACTGGACTTTAAGAGATTGTGACCTCTGAGTTTGTTTCGGATGTTTCTTCTCAGAGTAGTCAGGTACGAAACACCTGCCCCTTCTAGTTTTATGAAAAGACGTGTAAAAGTGTTATTATAACCTACTTGCATAAATAAACATCATTTCGCATAATGTTACTAATAATATAAATGTGAAAGTTTGTTTGGATGTATGTTTGTTATTCTTTCACGCAAAAACCATTGAACGGATGTGAATGAACATTGGTACACAGATAGTTTACAACCTGGATTAACACATAAGATAGTTTTTATCCCGATGTATGTTCCCGTGGGATAATTATCGAGTTGTAGCGGGTGAAACCGCTGGCAGCAGCTAGTAGGCTATAGAAAAGAAAAATCAATTTAATTAGCGACGTAAAATGATTTGTTACCGATAATGACGGCGTCTTGCTCAATGTTGTCTTCTCTGACGACGCCGGAGTTGTATCGACTGCCGTCGTTGATGCACTCGGTGTGTCCGCTCACGTACACCATGGCGGATATTTTCATCTCGTCGTAGCTCAGACAGTTCTCCAGCAGTAATGGCGGCTCTTCGTTCACTGTGCCCACGTTCAACCAGCCCCCAGAACTGCGAGCAGAACTTAGCTGTTTGATACTGTAGTTCCAATTCAAATTAAATCCCACCAAAAACATACCTGTTAAAAAGGGGGGCAAGTTCGCCTGAAGAAGGGTTGAAATCCAATCAAAGGAACTTGCCAAGTTCCATTAATTTTATTTCAACTAAGTATACCATATTTTAAGTTGGGCGTACTCTTTTTTTTTAAACGTGGTAAAATCATCAAATGAGTCCTCCCACCCCGGGCAGGGCGAGAGGGACTGTCAGACTTGTACTGACTAAAATCCACGGTGTCCTTCAGTAGCCCTTTATGTTCCGGGGTCACGGTGATGGAAATACGTCCCGCGATCGAACAATTGTGCGACCGACCAGACAGTTGGGTGCATGCTAAAGTGAATTTCAACCAGATTAAAGGAACTTGCCAAGTTGGTTAAATTTTCCAAATTCGGAATACAAAAGTCAAAAGTGAGACGAAACGGTTCGTGTAAATAGTGCACGACATGCGCGCGGCCTTTAGCTGGAACTTGCCCTACGCACTGCCGAGCGCTTAGATTAAAGCTTAGTTGGTTAATTTAAGTTGCACTCGAGTACACTGCTACACTGCCACTCACATTCGCACGTATATGCAAACCCACAAGTGTAGGACGACATTTGCAAATAATTGTGCGAAGTTTTTGTTATATTCGCGGTTTTCCAAGATGTGTCTGTTTTTTAAGGCACATCAACCTCGATCCTTCAAGTAGTCTCCTACACATTCGTGTGATCAGTTGCGCACACGATGGCGAAGCAAACGACCGTGTCGTTGTTATATTTTGTGTGACGAACTACTGATCATACATACATCGTTAAATTTTGGTCCTTTTAATCCCATGGAGGGTCGATTCGGTACATGAGACATGATAAAAAAATAAAAAATATGGTACTTTTTTTCTAAAAGTACTATATATACAAGGTAATTTACTTAAGTAAACGAGTCAATGACCTTGTAGGTAGTTGTCGGTCGTTGCGTAGGTACTCACTACCTATAGTTCATTGGCGTCGCTCAGGTACTCGTATATGAACATAGGTCAAAACAGATCTCCCGCACTTATAAAATCATCTTCATGTACATGATTCAAAAAATCGCAAGCAAGACTGAGATATTCGTAAACAAGTGTAGAAGGAAGCGCAAACAGTTTCGCACATAGACAAATCCGCTAAGTATGCGAATGATAGTCTAACGGCCCTTCATATGCGTGCAAACATTCGTACGATGTACGCCCGAATGTTTGCGAGCCTATGAGTGGCCTCGGTTTGTTCAATGAAAATGTTCTGCACTGTACCTTGCCACTGGGGCTGAACGGGGTACCAGTTTCGTACGTGCACAACAAAGTGCGCGTACAAATGTGCCGCAAACTATTTTGATTAAATCGTACCATTTCATAATGAATGGTGGACTTCCAAACTTATCTCCGTCGGCATCCGTAGCGATGTGTCCCGTAAGTTGCATCCAAATATGAACTGTAATTACTGTTGATACATTTAAATGTTCTTTACCGCATTGTAAAATGCCGTCTGGCCCGGCCGTTTGGTCTGAATCGTTCCTGACTCACCCTGTTTCTCCAGACAGCAAGACATAGTTGTCGTATGGTTCCATGAACACGACCGCTCTCTTCTGGAGGATGCGGTCTATGAGTTGCACCACGCCCATATCCTTGTACAACTCCTTCTCTATATTACTGCCGAACTCTCTGGAATATACACATGGAATTTTAGATATTAGCTTCCGAAACGATACCTTTGACGTTTTTGACTTAAGGTGAAAGCTCCAACCAGCCCGCGAAATTCAAATTTTCTTAAGTTTTTTGCAATTTGCAGGCCAGTGCTAGGTTGTATGTTGATTAAAATATTATTCGCGGCTGTAAGGCGTATGTAGTTACAGAATTATAATCAACTAAATCATCCAGACAACGCACTAAGTTCATAAAGCTGCAGGAATGACATTCTGTTTTTTTTTTGTTTCTGCACCTTTATGACCTTGGAGAACCCTCCAAGTTCATAAAGGCGTAGGCATTGGTGATTTTGATGATTCTTTCTAGATATTTATTTCATGGAGGACTTACTTACTTATATTTAGACATGATTCAACTCAGGCAACAGTCAACTGCGTACCTCTTGTATATGAGGAAGTGCGTCATGAGTAGCAAAACTCGCTCGTGTATGAGCGGGTACGTCGACACTATGTTCTTCTTCAATTTCTCTATCGGACGACGGACTTTTAGCTGTTCCATCCTGCAATCACACATTTAAGGCACATAGTACCCTCAATAATCTTGGCGGTACTAAACCCACACTTTCCCCGGCCGCCTTCGCCCGGTTTTTAAATACGGAAGTCTAAAAATGTAACATTTTTACGGCTTGAAAGGCGCGTAAGCTCTTAAATACCACACTAGGCGAAGTTCCTGAATCAGGGATTCGTTTACATACATTTAAACTCACACACATGAACAGCCAGACAGTCCCATGACCCCGGCAGGCTTTGTGTGTATGGTCCTGTATGGGGGCCCCGTCCTGCCCCCCCCGAAATTGCTGACAGTTCTTTGAAGCGCGCGTGGAATATGACATGCCGTCGACCATGATAGGACGGCAAGTCAATTACTCGCCGTCCGTAAGCCTGCGCCTACGCAGGTCGGAAATCGATCCGCGATGTCCTTTGCCGTGGGCGTCTCCCGCGGCTGATATGTATTGCCTCGTAAAAGGTTCTGGTTAAAACTACCATTTATATACCTACGACTGGCCTGTTGGTCTAGTGGTTAGTGACCCTGACTATGCCGGAGGTCGTGGGTTCGATTTCCACCCAGGACAAATGTTTGTGTCATGACCATGATCATTTGTTCTGTATCTGGGTGTATGTATTTAGAAATAAATAAGTATGCTTATCAGTTGTCTAGTACCCATAACACAAGCTCTGCTTAGCTTGGGACTAGATGGCGTTGTGTGATAGTTGTGGAATATTATTATTATTGTATCTATCCTATTGGTAGGTGTACCTCACAGTCTCAATAGGGAATGGCACGGGGAAGGCCTTGCTCCGCGCGATGATCTCGTCCACATCGCCAGCCACCTCGGTCGCAGGCAGCGCCGCGCACTGACGCAGTAGCTCGTTGGTATCCTTGCTCATGACCGGGTACGACCAGTCTGGCTTGCACCTGAACAAATAACATAGCGCCGATAATGTTCGCACTAATGGTACATCTCTATAACACGGAATGGGCTGTATGTAATCACAGTAATCTTTCCCTTGGACTCGCTGGACATGTGCTAGGAGTACGCAATCAATTTTGGAGGCCGAGGAAGTTATATTCCAGGATAAAACCTAACAGACTCATCTTAGGGTTCCTCCGCGCCTCAAAAGCAAAAAATCAGAAGCTTGGAAAGTTGGGCTTTTTTTTAATCGTGGTAAAATCATCAAATGAGTCCTCCCACCCCGGGCAGGACGAGACTGTCAGACTTGTACTACCTAAAATCCACGGTGTCCTTCAATAGCCCTTTATGTTCCGGGGTCACGGTAATGAAATAAGTCCCGCGACCTACGATTAAATTCACTTTATAGATTTGAGTCAATCGTAATCATTTTAAAATTTGAGGAATAACTCGTAAAAAAAAAAACCTCAGGGTTTTTCTCATGTTCAAAGTACACAAGGAAAACGCAGATCTTTATTCTGTTAAGAAGTTTATCATCACTACACAGTGTAATGCGGTTTTTTTTAATAGATAGAGTGATTCAAGATTTGCTTAACTAGCGGACCGGCTCGCTAGTTTTTGATATAGCAAAGCTCATTGATATACAAAATTGTACTTCATTAATCTATCACTTTCAGTTCATATCTGAATAAATTTGTTATTTTGCGTATGGTTAAGGACATTAATTTGTTTTTTAAAGATTGCTTGTAGTGAATATTTACATAAGTTTAGACACTCATCTGCCGGTAAGCGCTCATAAATTAAAACAACTGATTAATCAAATATTTACTTACCAAGCAAAACTTTGAAAGTTCATCGTTGGCGCTTGAGTGTAGTTCTGTAAAGCAATATTCATGTTACTAACTTTAGTACAGTCGAACTCGTAATTTGTTTACACTTTTGACTAGAACTCCCAGTCAATTGACCTTCACTTTGGCGAACTTGGGCCGAAACTATTTACCTGTCATACAAGTAGACTGACGTTTATCGACAAGCAACTGACGTTAATTCTAGGGTGGCCAAGACACAAACATTAGAACTAAATTGGTAGATTTACAAAATCTACAAATATTGCAAATAGCGGTGATGTTTATTTAGTTACAAAACAAAATATAAACTCCGTTTATAAAACACACACTGATGGTTGTGACCGTAAACAGAAACAAGGGCCTTATCGCAGCAGTGGCAATGTTATGAACTGATAATGCAGCAAACATTATGTAAGTACTAGCTGTGCCCGCGACTCCGTTCGCGTGGATGTCGGAATCGGACAATGTATTTTTTTAGTTCGAAGCGCTTAATTCTGGCCACGTTTTTCATATAAACCCTGTATTTAGAATTTTCTAAGATTTATCAAGAATATTTGACACTTCTATTCCAGGTTTATGTAGAACTATTTTTCCTAATGCCCGCTCTATGCACTCCACTTCACTCCACTCCACTCCCTTCCGTTCCACTCCCCTCCCCTCCGCTCCGCTCCACTCCACTCCGCTCCATTCCAGTCCATTCCAGTCCATTCCGATCCATTCCGGTCCATTCCAGTCCATTCCAGTCCATTCATATTATGTTAACCGATTCGACAAAATACATAATGTTTTTTCAACATAAACACGTCTATTCCAGGCTTTCTTTTAACGCCATCTGCCGTGCGTTGAAATATGTATTTATTTGAATAATGTAGTTTTTCTATTCGAAGTTAGATCGCGCGACTGACGTACGAAATCAATGTGTGAGACCAAAGTGCACCCGTAATTTTACTTCTGAAACACTTTAAATTCAAATATCTTTTGATAGACTGAACCGATTCCAATGAAACAAAAACTAAATTCCTCTCCAAGTTACGCTTAATCGTTGTGTATAAAAGTTATCTACATTAATTTCGTACATTTTATGTGATACCTGGACAAATACACAGACAAACAGACAAAAATTCTAAAAATGCTAGAAATGGGTTCTATTGGTTGTCCTTTAATACCCTGGCTATATTTTTTGAGTTTTTTTTTAATGTACAAAAATAACTTTTCTACAGTTTTATTATATGTATAGATAGATAGATAGATATAGATATAGATAGATATCCCTAAAAAATAAAATATCAACAACGATAAACAACGCGATTTTGGATTTATCAAAAGCTAGCTTTTACCCGCAGCTTCTGTTACCTCCCTTTGTCCTCTGCCCCTGATTTCTTTGTTATAATATTAAAATTAACGTACCGTCGCACATATAGAAGTGCAATTAATTATCTTATCGGAGTACATCGTGTCGCTGCCGGGGCTCCCCGCCACTGGATTCAACCAGTTTTTAGCGCGTTGACATCTGTAAATGATTCAAATGTTTTCTAAATTATTTCGTACACAATTTAATGTTTGTGGTAAAATCATCAAATGAGTCCTTCCACCCAGGGCAGGGCGGGAGGGACTGTCAGACTTGTACTGACTTAAATCCACTGTGTCCTTCATTAGCCCTTTACGTTCCAGGGTCACGGTAATGAGATAAGTCCCGCGACCCCGGCAGGCTTTGGCCCGCTAGAGGGCCGTCATCTTGCTGTCGCTCATTGAGGCGCGCGTGGAACATAACGCATCGTCGACCCGGGCTGTGTCCATGGTCAGGCATGCCCATGTCTACAGTGGCCGGGGACCGTCTTACAACGTCCGTCGCCGTGGGCGTCTACCACTGCGGTTGGGGCGGAGGGACGACGCTGTCCTCTCCCTCACGTGGCCCGCCTCCTCCTTCATGCATGACTGCTTCGCAGGAGGAGGCGACCGCTTCCCACTTCGTCTCGCACCGCACCATGGCCTCGACCAATGCCGCGCGCGACAGGTCTCCGCCTATCGCCGTCTTGAGTACAACAAAAAAAGAATTACTTAAATCGGACTTGTAGTTCCGGTGATATGCGAACACAAATCTTACTGTTAAGGAGTTGTATCTTCTATCATCAGCTCAACTACATGAGATGATAATTACCAGACGCAAATACTTAAATTACTTCATAATATTTGAGAAAAACGATGTATGGGCCTATAAAATTTGAGGGTTGCCCTCGATTTCTCTAGGATCCAATCATCAGAACCTAACTTGGTGACTACGGACTACATACCACTTCAGAAGTATCGCCTTTCGAATAAAAAAAGAATTTTGAAAAGTGTCCACAATTGCCGGAGTAATCGCGTTTATAATTCAAACAAAAAAAAACATACCGTCGAATTAATTACCTCCTTCTTTTTTGGTGACGGTTAAAAATCGCTTTTACTTTAGCGATAAGAACGCCCATTATGTCACCTTATTTATGAGTTTTTTATTTTGTAAATACCTGTTATGCGTAGTGTGCTTATGGAAATGTATTCTATCTAGCTATCTATTCTGGTGACTTTAAAACATACAACATTAGGTAATCCTAAAAATAAGATAACATTTATAACGTTTTTGCTCGCTCGACGGTGTTCTGGCTAGCACGTGTGTTCGAGTGTTTTTGCGAATTTTGTGTGATTGTTGATACTCTTTTGTGCCTTGTTATTGTGTATTGTGTTGTCCCTGTGCTCGTAAAAGGTTTGTATTGTGATAGTCTTACTTTTACCCAAGTTTATCCAAGATGGACAAAAATAAACCACCCGATCCTGATCCCCCAGACATTCCATCATCTCTCTTCCCACACTCCCCAAACCCACTTTCCCAACTCGCGGAGGTTGTTTGTGCTGTATCAGAGATGGATACATCTCAGTCGCAGCTCAGCCAATCTTCCCGTAAACGCCACGGAGACGAAGCTATTTTAACGCCTACCCCCCCAAGTAAACAAATGCGTAGCCAAATTGGGCGACTTCGTTACTCTGCTGTCGATAAGGCCCCTTACCTCGTCCATGTTTCCCGAATCGAGTCCCAACCCAACTCCGGTGCCACCTTACATCCTGTTAATTTAGGAAAGTTTTTAATTAAAAATAACATAACCAACGTAACTCTTGGTGGTGTTAAAAAGGTGGGTAGAAACCGTGTCTCGGTGGAGTTTGCCTCCCCACAAGATGCAAACGCTTTCCTAGTAAGTCCCTTGTTGTCAAAGCACGGTTATAACGCATTCATCCCTACATTCAACATCACAAGGATGGGCGTAGTCACAGGTGTCCCTTCTGACCTTTCAGAAGAGGAAACCATGGAATTGTTAAGTGTCCCCACGGGATGTGGGCAAATACTGAAGGTACGGCGCATTAACAGAAAGGTGCAGAAAGATGGAAACTATGAATGGAAACCCACTGAAACCTGTGTGATCACATTCGACGGTCAAGTTTTACCTAGGAGAATCTTTTGTTGCTACACTTCCCTCCCCGTGGAACAATATATTTTTCATCCCCCCACCTCGGAAAGGGTACTTTTGCTCTTCGATATCTGAGCGTAAAAGCCGTTTTTATCCTCAAGTGAGTAAAAGCCGTTTTTATCCTCTAGTGAATAAAGTAAAGGACCATGCGCATTTTGGCCCATCGCTCAACAGCGATGAAAACTATGCCAAATGAAAGCTTTGAGGATGTTATGCATTTCTTATTATGGCAGCTAAGTCGAATTCGAGCGCCAACAAGGTGATTTCGAGCATTGAAAACAATGCACTTACCTAACCTAACATGTGGCAACATTCTCCTACTGATTTGAAACAGGTGTCATTCGAAGCGTGTAGTGGATACGATATACTTTTACTATGGCGACATTCTTCAAATGTGTAAGGTTCACCTGGAATATCTGAAAATGTCAACCTAACCTAACTGTGACAACATTCTCCTACTGATTTGAAACAGGTGTCATTCGAAGCGTGTGGTAGATACGATATACTTTTACTATGGCAACATTCTTCAAATGTGTAAGGTTCACCTGGAATATCTGAAAATGTCAACCTAACCTAACTGTGGCAACATTCTCCTACTGATTTGAAACAGATGTCATTCGATGCGTGTGGTAGATACGATATACTTTTACTATGGCGACATTCTTCAAATGTGTAAGGTTCACCTGGAATATCTGAAAACGTCAACCTAACCTAACTGTGGCAACATTCTCCTACTGATTTGAAACAGGTGTCATTTGAAGCGTGTGGTAGATACAATATACTTTTAGTATGGCGACATTCTTCAAATGTGTAAGGTTCACCTGGAATATCTAAAAATGTCAACCTAACCTAAGAAGGCTGTAGCAATATTCTCCAACTGATTTGAAACAACCGAGGTTCGGGCACACCGCAATCGCGACGGTAAGACCCCTCTTTGAGGAGTGGCTGGAAAGACGTGGCTTCGTTCAGGAGGTACCTGTGTCGGATAGGGAAGAAAGATACGCCCGGGTGCCACCTGTGAAGATCGCCCGGAGGACACAGTAGGCGTGGGCATGCGGACAGCGAGTAAAGGGCAACTCGCTGTCCGACCGTGGACCATGCCCGGGTCGACGACTCAAAGATAGTCAGCACAATGACGAGGCCCCCTCACGGAGGGCCGAAGCCTGCCAGGGACTTATTTTAATCACCGTGACCCCGGAACATAAAGGACTATTGAAGGACACCGTGGATTTTAGTCAGTACAAGTTTGACAGACCCTTCTGCCCTGCCCGGGGTGGGAGGCCTCATTTGATGATTTTACCACGATAAAAAAAAAACTGATTTGAAACACGTGTTATTCGAAGCGTGTAGTGGATAAGACATATTTTTATGATCGCTACATCTTCAGACGTGTGGGTTTTACCTGGGATTCCTAGGCTTTTCTTAAACGAACCTAACTAACCCACCTATTTTTAAGTGTGGAAACCCTCATGGGCTTGTTGTGTTGTCAGCGTGGAGAACACGGAAGAGGCATGTCAGACTCGACTGACTAAAACCACTCGGTGTTCCATACTGCAAATCAGTAGGAGAATGTTTCCACAGGTTAGGTTAGATTTTCAGATATTCCAGGTGTACCTTACACATTTGAAGAAAGTCGCCATACTAAAAGTATATCGTATCTACTACACGCATCGAATGACATCTGTTTCAAATCAGTAGGAGAATGTTGCCACAGTTAGGTTAGGTTGACATTTTCAGATATTACAGGTGTACCTTACACATTTGAAGAAAGTCGCCATACTAAAAGTATATCGTATCTACCACACGCATCGAATGACATCTGTTTCAAATCAGTAGGAGAATGTTGCCACAGTTAGGTTAGGTTGACATTTTCAGATATTACAGGTGAACCTTACACATTTGAAGAATGTCGCCATAGTAAAAGTATATCGTATCTACCACACGCATCGAATGACATCTGTTTCAAATCAGTAGGAGAATGTTGCCACAGTTAGGTTAGGTTGACATTTTCAGATATTCCAGGTGAACCTTACACATTTGAAGAATGTCGCCATACTAAAAGTATATCGTATCTACCACACGCTTCGATTGACATCTGTTTCAAATCAGTAGGAGATTGTTGCCACAGGTTAGGTTAGGTTGACATTTTCAGATATTCCAGGTGAACCTTACACATTTGAAGAATGTCGCTATAGTAAAAGTATATCGTATCTACTACACGCTTCGAATGACACCTGTTTCAAATCAGTAGGAGAATGTTGCCACATGTTAGGTTAGGTAAGGGCATATGTTTTCAATGCTCGAAATCACCTTGTTGGCGCTCGAATTCGACTTAGCTGCCATAATAAGAAATGCATCACATCCTCAAAGCTTTCATTTGGCATAGGTTCCATCACTGTTGAACGATGGGCCAGTCTCCATATATTTCTGCCCGTGGTCCTTTGAATTTAGAACATCGTATGAACAAAAGAGTAGCAGCAGTAATGGCGGCCGGTGACCGCAACAGCTGATCGCTTGCTGTGGTGCCCACTTGACGTTCGAAGGTTGTCGAGGAAACAAATTCTATTTTTAAAATTTGATGTGGTACACAGATGGGAAAGCAGAGTACGCTCCTCGGGTGTAAGGCTGCGTTGCCTTGGGCTAACTTGAATCCCTCGCTTCACTAAGGATTTTTAACTTTATTCCATATAATCCATATAATCCAATTCCATATAATCTACAATTATTTTGTTAAAATCTCAGACCCGAAACATTCTTGGCTCAGTACTTTGTTTTACCTTTTTTATTTGCTTTGTGCGGTTTTCCTTTCACGTCTTATTGTTACGTTATGACAAACCAAGATAAAAATAAGTAACTTAATAATACTTAGGTAGTAGTTTTTAACTGCTACCTAAGTATTATTTGTTTTAATTTAAAAATTATTCTGTTCTATAATAATGTCTCAGTTAATACCTGAACTGAAATAAAAGCCTATATTGTGTTTGTACAATGTACATCTGTTTTTATTTGTTTTTGCATTTAGTCATTTCCTCGCTGAGGTGGGATGAAAAGTTACGTGTTGCACTCGAGTGCAAAGATTTTTCACCTTGTGCTCTTTTGATTCCCTCGCTATCGCTCATGATTCTAATTTTGAATCACTCGTTGCACTCGTGATTCAATTTTAGAATCATTCGCTTGCTCGGTCATCAAACATGAGCACGCGGTTAAAAATCAACTTTGCACTCTTGTATAACAAATAACTATTTCATCCCCCCACCTCGGAAAGGGTACTTTTGCTCTTCGATATCTGACCGTAAAAGCCGTTTTTATCCTCAAGTGAGTAAAAGCCGTTTTTATCCTCTAGTGAATAAAGTAAATTTGAATTAAGAACATCGTGTGCATTAAAGAGTTCTAGCAGTAAAAATGGCGGCCGGTGACCGCAACAGCTGATCTTTGCTGTGGTGCCTACTTCACGTTCGAAGGTTATCGTACCACATCAAATTTCAAAAATCGAATTCATTTCCTCGAAGTAGGTGTGAAAAGCAGAGTACACTTTTCGGGAGTAAAGCTGCGTTGCCTTGGGCTATCTTGAATCCCTCGCTACCTACACGAAGGATTCTTAGATTTTAAAAATTATTCTGTATTTTATATACATAATGTAGTACTCCTAGTTAATACCGAAACTGAAATACCTATCTTGTGATAGTACAATGTACACCTGTTTTTTTTTTTTTGCATTTGGTAATTTCCTCGCTGAGGTGGGATGAAAAGTTACGTGTTGCACTCGAGTGCAAAGATTTTTCACCTTGTGCTCTTTTGATTCCCTCGCTATCGCTCATGATTCTAATTTTGAATCACTCGTTGCACTCGTGATTCAATTTTAGAATCATTCGCTTGCTCGGTCATCAAAATTGAGCACGCGGTTAAAAATCAACTTTGCACTCTTGTATAACAAATAACTATTCCCCACCATTCAATGTCGCAAATGCTGTCGATTTGGACATGTGGCAAACGTGTGTAGGTCAAAACCACGCTGCAGCAAATGTGGCCACGATCACCCAGGTGATGGTTGCAACATTTCTGAAGGCGAGGCCTTCTGCATTCTTTGTTCGGGGAATCACTTTGCGGATAGCAGGTCATGCCCTGAGCATGGAAGGCAGAAAGCAATCAAAACCGTTATGGCTGAGAAATCAGTATCCTATGTTGAAGCTAGCAAATCCGTTCCAGCAGCTTCCCGCAATTATGCCAACATTACCAAGACTCCAATTTCTCAGTCGTACCGAAAAACAATAACCCTTCAGCCGAAGACTCATGCTCCCCTTTCACCATCTTATGACAAATCTGCTCATAACCGTTTAACTAGTTCCCCCCCCACCTTCACAGCCTAATGGCTGCGCTCTTAACCAAAATAATATCCCTCCCAACAATAGTATTTCTTCTGTTATTGATATAATTATTAAACTCTTACCCCTACTTATTTCTTCTTCATCTTCTCCTAGTTCTCAATTACCGTCCAACGTTGCCAATCAACTTATAACTCTTCTTTTAGATTTTAGAAATGGCGTCCCGCCAAGTTTTCCTTCAGTGGAACGTGAGGAGCGTGTGGCATAAGAAGCACGACCTCATTTTCCTCTTAAATAAGTACAAACCACTAGCTTGCTCTATAGCTGAAACTTGGCTCACCCCAAGCCTCAGCTTTCGTATGCCACATTTCAACATCCTCAGATGCGATAGATCGGACGGCTATGGAGGATCTGCCCTCCTGGTCAATAACCGGGTTCCTCTTCTGCCTGTTACTTTTCCTTCACTCACAAGTGAAATGAGCATTTCTGCAGGGAAGATTGAAGGCATCACAGTGTTCTCCATCTATATTGCACATCCTCACCTCAACTTTGTTTCCATTTTAAAAGATATTCTGTCTAACGTCCTTGGTCCAATACTGGTCATGGGCGACTTTAATTGCCATCACTATAGATGGGGTTCGGAGCGCTGTGATGCCTTCGGTGTAGCACTAGTGGAAGTTCTGGATGATTTAGATCTCTGCATTTTAAATAACGGCTGTCCAACACGACGATCACTTCCAGGTCAACAAAAGAGCTGTGTGGACCTCACTTTCTGTTCTGTTGAGTTGGCAGCTTCGGTCCAATGGGAATGCACTACCTTATCGCATGGTAGCGATCACTACCCTATAGTCATATCTTTTCTTAATAAGTTTTACCTAGAAAAATCCTCCCCTCCACTTTTGAAATACAACCTGTCCAAACCAGATTGGTCGAAATTTGTTTCATCATTGGAGGAGAAAATTGACGCTCTTCCAAATTTAAATTCAAATTTACCAGACCCTGATTCTGGTCACTAGCATGCGAAGGTCTGTTACGATGGTTTCATAAGTGCAATTACTTCCAGCGCAGACTCCTGCTTCCCATTAAAAAACTGTGCCCGCAACAAAATCCCTTCTCCCCCCTGGTGGGATTCAGAATGCACGTTGGCTATCAGAGAGAGGAAAGATGCTGAACGACGTTACAACATAGACATGAGCACTGAAAACCTCTTGGAGTACTGCCGGATTAATGCCAGAACCAAACGTTTCCTTCGAAAGAAGAAACGCTCAGGCTGGGTTAATTTCTGCTCATCCCTTTCACCCTCCACACCAGTTTCAGTTGTTTGGAGAAACATTAACCGTTTCAGACGCGGATGTTCACCATCAATCTCCTCCCCGATCACTAGGGAAACAGCTGAACATTTCTTTGACAAATTGGCCCCACCTTATGTTCCTCCCTTACCAGAATACCAATCCACCCCCCTATCAAATGTGTCTGAGGATCCATTTGATGCTCCATTTACCTTGGAAGAATTGAGTGTGGTGCTCCAGCATGTCAGAGACTCTGCTCCTGGCATTGATGGAGTTCCATATTCTTTCTTAACTCATTCTGGCGAAACTGCTAAATCATACTTTTTAAAAATACTAAATTACTGCTATAGTCATGGTTGGGTCCCTGATCAATGGAAACTACAAATTATTATCCCATTGCTAAAACCAGGCAAAAATGCAGATGATCCGAATGGCTTTAGACCAATTGCTTTGGCTTCAGTTCTAGCCAAACTACTTGAACACCTCATTAAAAACCGTCTCGAGTGGATAGTCGAATCGAGAAATTTACTGCCGAACCACCAATTTGGTTTCAGAAAAGGCCTTAGCACGATGGACAGTGTTGGTATACTAGTTACGGATATCCGCTTAGCGTTTTCCAAAAACCAATCCGTGGTCGCCGCCTTCCTTGACATATCCGCTGCTTACGACAATGTTCTTCTTCCCATTCTCAGGCAAAAATTGCAAAAGCTGAGACTCCCGGGAAAGATGATACAATGCATCTGTGAACTCTTAATGTCTCGCTCAGTGGTTCTGAGAGTCCAAGGCGAGGAATTCGACGGGAGGCAGACATGGAGGGGTCTCCCACAGGGGTATGTCCTCAGTCCCATCCTCTACAACATATACACGGCTGATATTGGGTCCTGCTTAAACAACAATTGTCAGATATTGCAATACGCCGATGATATTGTTCTTTATGTGACAGATCCCTCTATGGTTGACGCTACGTCTTCTTTATGTCTCTCTTTGGATTCTCTGAACCGCTGGCTTTTGAGTCATGGGTTATCACTATCTGCACCAAAAAGTTCGGCAGTCATCTTCTCTCGAAAAAGACTAATCCCTCATATTTCAGTTAACATTTCAGGCCATAACATTCCTTTAGTTAGCAAAGTAAAATTTTTAGGCGTTATTTTAGACTCTAAATTAACCGGCAAACATCACATAAACTTTCTAATCCAAAAATGTGAAAGAATTATTTCAATTTTAAAAGTCCTTGCGGGTGTTTGGTGGGGGGCCCACCCTTACACTATGAAATTAATTTATAATGCCCTAGTTCGCAGTGTGTTAGATTATGGAACATATCACCTGATTCCTTGTAACAAAGGTGCTTTGGCTGGACTGGACAAAGTTCAGTTCAAATGCCTTCGGATCATCTCGGGTTGCATGAAATCTTCTCCCACTAACGCATTGCAGGTCGAATGCGCCGAACCTCCCCTTGCCCTTAGACGGCAATTCCTAGCTTCCCGTTTCCTATCAAAACTAGTATGCAGATCCTCCCATCCCCTAATAGAAAAATTAAACGAGTTAGACGCTTTATGCAGAAATTCAAATTACTGGAAAAATAAAGAGATCCCCTTAATTTTAAAATCCTTCAGATTTATACAAAATTTAGAATGTCCCATTGTCCAATATCCCACTCTACCCCTTTTTAATTTCGCCTACGAAGTTTTAAACTACATTCCAAAAACCATCCTTAATATTGGTATTTCCAAAAATTCCCCGTCGGCAAATTCGACCTTCAATGCGACGGTGGGTGAGCGATGGAGCGGTTTTCAGTTATTTTTCACGGATGCTTCGAAACAGTCTGAACTTAGCCACACCGGCGCGGCAGTATACTACCAAAACTCCAAAATTATCTTGCAGTTTAAATGCCCTAAAGAGTCCTCGGTGTTCACTGGCGAGTGTGTGGCTATATTAGAAGCTTGCCGTTTCATCGAATCACACCATAACATTGCTAAAGCCGTTATTTTCACAGATTCTCTCAGTTGCTTACTCGCCTTAGTCCAAAACCCATTTAAGAACAAATTACACAGTTCTCTTATTTTGAAAATTAAAAATTCCCTATTCTCCTGTGCTAATAGTCAAAAGGATGTTCAACTAGTTTGGATTCCTGGTCATTGTGGCATCAAGGGCAACGAATATGTTGATGCTTTGGCCAAAAATGCTTGCTCATCCGTAACGTCAGACCTCACACACAACTCTCATCAGGGTTACGACCTATTGTCCCTCCCAAAAGTAGATCTTTACCGGTCCTGGCAGGAGCTATGGAATGTTTCCAGCCAAAAAAGAGGTCGGTTTTTTCATGCAGTGCAACCGTCTATAAAGCCAAAACCATGGTTCTTCAAATACAAAAAAGCTTCAAAAACGATTATTTCAGTTATTTGTAGAATCCGCATAGGTTTTTGTTGCACTCCAGTATTCCTCAACAAAATCCATATACGCGACTCCTCGATCTGTGAATGCGGATTGGAGGAGGGCACACTTGACCACATATTTTTTGAATGTCCTAACAATATCCCTCCCCTAGATTTATATAGCCGTCTCCCTGAAATAAAGATCCCACTCCCAATCAATTTCCCCTCCCTTTTAACTCATTCTTCTCCAGATTTGTTTGTGACGCTGATGATTTTCATCCGTCACAATAATATTAAGCTCTGACCCTCCCCCGCAAGTCTCCATCTGTGTTGATGTGGTATACATGTGTATTTTTATGTTTTAACCATTATATTATTATTTAAGTAATTTTATTTCTTTGTTTGTTTCAGTCCCATACTAACACCAGAAGGTCTACATCAAGTTCAACAGTATCATCGAACGGACACATAAACCGTTCTAAATTTGTGATTTTCTTCTCATAACACACTCACTGCTTGCCCAGTTCATCTTAGTCATTGGCAAATGGCTGACCCAGCCTACGCTTGCCATATTAAAAAATAGAATAGAACATTTATAACAATGATTCTACAACAGGTAGACACGGCTACACATCAAACTAAACAAAACCAGTATTAGCTGACCGTTTATTGTCTGTAGAAATCGTACACAACGAGACCAAGACAAACTGGTTTTGTATAGCTTGATCGGATAACCTGCTCCGTTCCGTCGTGGGTAAAAATCTTCTAAACGATGTGTGTGGACACAAGAATTTTTGTTTATGAAAAATCCTAGAGAACTTGCTTCACACCAATTAAAACTTATGTAGGTATATCTAAGCTATGATAGCACAAGACACCTTACGTATATTGATTAAGTTTTTTTTCATTATTTGACCTTGAGAATTCGATTATTACCTGCAACGAAGATTTTGTGTGAAAACCTGTTGAGATGCATTTCTATGTTAGTCATGTTTACAGAAAACTTATTATTTAAATACGAACATTAGACAATGTCCACGACTTCTAGTGGTATACTTACCGATCCCAAGAAACTGCATTGTAGGGCTAGAAGTCTCCCATTACAAGTAATAGTAACACCGACCATGATACAGCTACACACACACATACCCTTAAAATAACACACATATACAGCACACACACACGCACACTCACACATATACACCACACACTCACACATATACACATACATACATACACGCACACTCGAGAGTGAGTTATACCAATATCGTTACTATTCCTAGGGAGGAGCAGAGTCACCCAACACAAGCATTCTACTTGCTTCCTGGGTGGTTCTATCCCCTTTATGTTGTACCCGAAATGTTAACGAAATAAACGAATTATTTGAATTATTATAAGATTTGCGTTTTTAATTCGCTTTGATTTCGTGTGCTGTGTGTATTACACCAGTCTGGACCCGGCTTGACGACCCATTCATTCACCAGGCGTACTACCAGCCGCGAGAGGGAGAGGATAGCGTCCTCCCACCATTCCAGCCGCAGTGGTGAACGCCCACGGCGTCGGACGTCGCGAGGCGATCTCCGGCCACCGTACGCGCGGGCATGCGGGCAGTGAGTAAAGGGCAACTCGCTGCCCGACCATGCACCATGCCCGGGTCGACGGCGCGTTGTGTTCCACGCGCGCCTCAAAGAGCGTCAGCATGATGCCGGGGCCTACAGAGGGCTAAAGCCTACCGAGGTCGCGGGATTTATTTCTTTACCGTGACCCCGGACATAAAGGGCTATTGAAGGACACCGTGGATTTTAGTCAGTACAAGTCTGACGGTCCCTCCCGCCCTGCCCGGGGTGGGAGGACTCATTTGATGATTTTACCACAATAAAAAAAAGGCGTACTACCAACAAGCAACAAGTCGCTTGTATCCTTCACATGATGTTAACATTAAGAACACGCGCTTGTTTTTAATCGATGACGGAGCCACCCTCAGCCCTACTTGGTACGACCTTGTTACAAGGAATGATCTCCTCGAAGTAGTTAAAGCACCAATTAGATACAACCCCATCGCGACAGCGGACTACATCAGAAGAATAATGTCGGCGAGTCTCCCAAGACTTGACCTGCAAGGAAACTCGGTCCTTATGAACACGATGGACTACAATGGATTGTGGACGACGGCTTTTGCAGATGCAGTCATTGAACGAGCACCTTTCTACAACCTGCAGGGAGAAGTGAACGGAGCTGTGGATATCATAAGAGTAGGGAGACGAGTCAGAATGGGTTAGATAAGCCAAAATCCTACACACAAAAATGTTAGAACTGCCCTTTTTGCTCCTGGGGTAGAAAATCAACAAATCTTCCTGCTACGGGTGAAGCGGAAAGTACTGTCAGCCTTGACCGACTAAAAATCACTGTATTGTATATTAAAACCTTTGCGTTCCGGGACCGTGGTGCACTTTCAAGATAGTTCTGGGTCCTCAGCGGGCGTTAATACGTCAGATGTTTTTAAGAAGTTCATCAATACGAGTGTGTATCAATCGCCTATTTGTTGTTTTTCGAATTAAGCCAGATAACTACTAATGTAACTTGGGTTTGGTGCTTGTTTTTTGCTAAAAACTGAACACTTCAATTTTCGGTATTCATCAAATATCTTTAGTTGATTCTGTTATTTGCGTATGATATCAAACACTCTACCGTTTCTATAAAAGTAATACCATTTAAAAGGATATCTGATGACAAGAAAACAGTTTAGTTTATCGATTTCCTTCCAAAGCGATGGCACGAACATTTCTATTTATTTGAACCACTTTGCATCTTAGTACGCACTTGTACTTTTTCTGAAGAGCTAGAATGACGTGGGGTTTTCTCAACTAGGACGTATCACGTAGGTTATCCTTTATGTTGTTTTGTGGTGTGCTGCGAGCTACTAAATACAATCAATAATGACTAAAATAAAACCATAAATGTATATAAAACCTGTTTAATTTATTTCATTATATGAACCATATATAATTATTATAATAGTGAGTACATCAGTACATAAGCTTACAAAATATATAAGAAACTGTATATAATAGAATTCGCTACAATTTTAAATAACAACAAAAGTACAAATATCAACAAATGTTTCTACATAATAGTTATTATAATACATTTAATTTGCTACAATAGGACACTGTATTTACTTACCTAAGTGATATAAGTTTATTTAAAGGCGAATTTTGAAAAAAAATACCTCAGAAATTGGATATGAAAATCAAATGTTACGTAGGTATTTGAGAATACAAGTGAAACTTGAAAAAAAAAAGGTTATTATCAATTGTTTATGAGTACCTACTGTTTTTTTATGTGTTATAATTTTGCTCTCGACTCAAAGGTGACAGATATAAAGCCTTAGAGCGAACTTGCCCAGAAGAAGCCTGGTTTAGTGAACATACAACAAATGTAGGTATTTAACATACTTTATAATAAATAATGTATTTACAGACGCCGATTACAAACTGTATTGAGTGTACAAGTCATCGTTTAATTATATGTTAACACACGGCTACATATCAAGCTATACAAAAACTTCTAAAAATCACAAAACGTCACTCGGTCGTTACGATTTTACAAGCGTAATGACGTCACATGCCCCCACTCCCGAATTTGAAAACGTTTGATCTTTATCAATGTTCATTGAATTAAAAAAAACAAAAAATACCTGTCCATTATTTTCCCATATTACTGACGGACTAAATAGATTTTCAATTTATTTATGCAGTAAAATACCCTATTATTATTTTATTATTTTTATTATTATTATTTTATATATCAAACAATACAGAGTGTTACCAGTGGCATATACATAGTAATAACGTAAAAGCTACATATACAACGCTACTACTGCTACATACATATATATTTACATATACAGCAAGTTACGACACAGACTTTGGATATAAGTAGTACATATGCAGTACCCATACCATGAGTTGTCATTACAATACTCGATCATCCAGATCGACCGCGTTTGGCGGTCTCATTGGTCCGCTCTAAGGTTGTATGAACTCTCAACCATATCGTATCTTAATGACAACTTATGGTATGGGTACAGATAGTCTCCGATCTAAGGCATTCGGCAAAGTTCGGCTGGTTCCGTCAACTTTCGTGAAAGGCCTTGGAGATTTGTACAGTACCAATAGTACCTACATTATGTGACATTCATGATTCTGTAACTTACGGAATTTATGTCTACCAACCACGAAGTGTAGATTCGTGTCCGGTTGATGGCTATGGTACGATTATGTTCTATTATAAGTAACTTAAACATAACTGGTAAAATATGTCGTTACCGTGAATATGGACCTTATTATAATTATAATTGTTTTTTTTTCCGCAAAATAAGCTTATGGTGGGTCACGAATCAAAATTGTCGATTGTACTATTAGGGTATGCTTCTAAGGCCCATATTACAGAACGACACGCACTACTCAAGCATTACTTAAAACTAGATTCAAGACATTTCATTGGTTAAAACTAGTTTTAAAGTAAGACTTGCAAGTTGAGATTTGGCCTGAATAACAGAACTTGGGTTCTGTAAAACTGGCCTAAGTCTTCGTTGATTACCAACATAATGTTATGTTAGGAACCAGCAGAATGTCTTAGATCGGAAACTAAACGTAACAACTACGATATACTAAATAAACGTTCATCTAACTACAAATAAAACTAGGCACAACAGTTCCAGTCTAATATTGTCTTAATTTACTCGTAAATATCTACATATAGAATAACATACATCATATATTATTATAATAGGTCAAAATAACAGGAACGTAAACATTGTTTTGAAACGAAGTAACTTTTCTAAGGCGTGTTGAGTATAGTAAGTTCAGTTCAGCTGGGGCTTGGTCATTATGTGTGTGTGTAGCGGTAATAATCTACTACAAAGAAAAGCACAGCAGCGCCAGCTATGCAAAGACTGAGTAACTAAGAAGTCTACATCGCGCAATCAAAGTTATCCTCGACATATACACAACACATAGGATATTCCGACTAAGAATGTCGGGCAGAAAGCTCACCAGACACAACACCTGTCTGGTTGGAAGGTACCTTCCTTTTCACCGGGTAGCGAGGAACTTTCCACTCTGTTCCTCCTACCTGGGGGTAATGTATACATGCCAAACAAATGTGTTCAAACACAATTGTTTACGCTGGAAATCACTAATCTATCTCGGAGGTCATCTTGGCCGATTTAAGGTCGGCGGAAAAAGAGTGCTCCTGGCAGGAATTGGGAAATCCCTTTTGCCCACTAATCGGATAGTATAGCCTCATTGATAGTTGGCGCAGTGGCTGAGCAGATTGGCTGCTACCATACGTATCGTAATTTCGATTCTCGCACATACTTTTTCAGGTTTTTTTTTTAAAAAAACGTTGCCCCACACTAGTATTTTCTCCTGTGTCATGGGTGCGTTGACTGACATAATAATCTCACACAAAGGGTCAGACTCGGAACAACTATTTGTAGATCATACAGATATTTACTCCGTGCGGGAATTGAATCCGAGATACGCGCAGCAAGCTAATTGCTCAGCCACTGCGCTAACCGTGATGTCTAGTCCGTACTAGTTGTTTGCATAATTGAATTTGAATGTCTGTAATCGTACCCACGCCCACGATACAAGAATTTGTCATAGAGTGACAAAAACTCTTTTGTATAAAAAAAAATAAGACAACTAAGTAAAACTTACATAATATTAACATTCTCTAAAAGTTACTCCATTTCAATAATAATTTATACGCTTTAAAAGAGACTTACGCTAATCTGGCAACGCTATACATTTTGGAAAACAATTGACGCGTCGCGTATTAATACTAAACCAGGGATTATTACAATTACCATAGAGTCGAGTTTTAATTGACAAGGCAGTGTGTACAATGTCGCTGAATGACAACATTGTCACTACAGTAGCTGTAGCAGAATGACATGTGACAGAGCGTGGAGTAGTTCATCCGTCGCCTTTAGGCCCTGTAATCCATCAAAGCGGAGAGGAGAGGAGTTTTTTTTTAAATATAATATTCCACAACTATCACACAACGCCATCTAGTCCCAAGCTAAGCAGAGCTTCTGTTATGGGTACTAGACAACTGATAAACATCTTAATATATATAAATCTCGTGTCACAATGTTTGTCCTCAATGGAATCCTAAACCACTTAACCGATTATAATAAAATTCGCACACCATGTGCAGTTCGATCCAACTTGAGAGATAGGATAGTTGAAATCTCAAATTTTAGACCGGGTCCTCCACCCGTGCGAAGCCGGGACGGGCCGCTAGTGTACTTATATATTTCTAAATACATACATATTATAGATAAATTACACCCAGACACAGAACAAATGATCGTGCTCATCACACACACATTTGTCCTGGGTGGGAATCGAACCCACGACCCCCGACATAGCAGTCGGGGTCACTAACCACTAGACCAACAACCAATCAGATGTCCACATCTCCTCTCCGCTTAGCTTCAGTTAACATCTGATTGGTTATTCAAACACATCTCCTCTCCTCTCCGCTTTGGTGGATACCGGGCCTTACTGTGCCGGGGTTTAGGTCACAGCTTGTAGTGATTGTGGAGAACGCAGGTGTGCGCAACCCCTTACAAGAGAAGAGAAGGAATACCGAAGTGCTTCAGTCAGTAAGAGTTTGAAACACCCCTCTAAACGCTAGAAGGAAACCATCAATTGACGATGTCCATCCATCCATCCGATTTCCATTTCGTCAGTTAAGTCTTTAAGGAGAATAATTGATCTTGAATTCTGGCGCAAGTCATTTTTTTTTGGTCACCAGAACAATAAATAAGTATTAATTAAAATGATTTGATGTCTAAGTGCGACTTTTTCAAAATCACAGGATCATTTTTCTAGTTCGCATTGACGAAAACTAATAAACGCGTTTTTGTGGTCACGCGCTGGTGGCACGTGAA
This sequence comes from Agrotis ipsilon, assembly GCA_028554685.1. NCBI lineage: Eukaryota > Metazoa > Arthropoda > Insecta > Lepidoptera > Noctuidae > Agrotis > Agrotis ipsilon. Next base: position 3,411,340 of record CM052978.1, read on the forward strand.
ACTTGTCTCCCCGAATGCACCTGAGGCGTACGAATGCCTGCCAGGATTGTGGGACTGTCTTAAAAGGCCACCGCGGTCAAAAAACGCAAAGGGCAACTAAACATATTGGTTTTTATCCAATCAAGTTACTTTCGCTACACCTAGGGCAGAAGGTTACTGATTTTCCGAAGTAAAATAAAAAACATAAAGAGTTATTACAAAAGGACAACAAAAAAACTGTTAGACATAAAACATCAGACAGAAAAAAATAATATTTACCCTGTTTTGAAGGTAAAGATGAAAAATGATATTGAAATGCTGCTAGATGCGACTTTTTTGGAAGAATCATCGACTTTTATAGTTATTCATTTAGTTCTTTTGGCTTAAGATATACAATTGTATGCGATAAATGTTTTATTAAATTAACTTATTAAATTACTATAAATAAATAATAACGCATTAAATATATCTGCTGCGTAAGTCACTTAAAACTTATCTAGGACTTAAACAAGCCGTAGAAATGTGGCGAGATTTTGGCAATAAATATCTTAGGGCTTGTAGACACACCCGTATTTGTTTTAAACGGATCCCTCGCTATTGGAAGTGAAACCCACAACGAACTTACAGTAACGTTTTTAACGTTCAGAGAGCAATTTAAAACGGATCAATATCTTAATACATATTTCAGTTTCCGAAGACTTGTTGGAAGCTGCAACAGGACTTTGATAAAAGGATTTGCGTACGAATGTGTCCCAAATCTTGTTGCAAAAATTGGGAGAGGCCGTGTGATATTTCAAGACGAAATAATTTCCAAAATCTACGATAAATATTTCATCGTCAAAACTTGATAGTAGTTCACACGGCAATGTACGATATTTTACAAAGATATATCTGAAAATAATACCACTATCGAATTAAATTGAGTACCGACATCGTCTTTACCGATGTCTATAATGCTCGCAATCAGGTGATATAGTGGTCAAACGAGTTTAAACGTGATAAATAAAAATAAAACGGTCGCTTGATCTAAAAAAACATCGTGTATTAGAAAATTGGACATCGCGAAAGGACTTAGTTGCATAAATCAAAATTTTTGTCCAAATATACTAGTCCAGGCGACGTTTTATTGCTGTAATCTATATCGAGGCTAGATCTAGCTTTAATTTGAAAGATTTCACTGTCATGGATTCCATAAGTCTTATGCATAGATGTTTGTAACTCTCTCACGCAAAAACTACTCAACGTATTTGGATGAAATTTCGTTTACAGATAGTTTATAACCAGGATTAATACTTAGGATATTTTTTATCCCGAATTTATGATCCCACGGGAGAATTTTTGAGTTGAAATTGCTGGCAGCAGCTAGTTATTAATATCGCACAGTGCGATGGCTTGTGATCGCAGGCTTAGCCTTAAAGAGCATAATAAAATACGTGAATGATAATGTTCCCTACGTGTCGGTGAGCTGGCAGTGTTCCCGGAGGTCCGTCAGTCCCTGGCCGGCCGCCACTCTGGTCCGTCGTCCGCACAGCGACGTGTTGATGTGAGCGTTGTGGAGCTCCGACACCTGCGACGAACACGCCGCCGCCGGGTCACCTGATGATTTCAGACTGCCGAACCTACAAGCATTTAATCAATAAGAACTTATAGAACATCTTAAAAGACATAATTGGTTTACCAGATCTTCGATAATCCTAGTTTTTTATAGTTTCCCTTTATGTGGCCATTAAATCCTAACTCTGAGCCAAACAGCTCTCTGAGTTTAAGGGAAGCACTAGTTCTATTTTGATGATCATGAGTTACACTGGTATTCATGAACATTACTATGAGGTCTCACAGGGCGCGCGGAAGCACAGGGTCACAAAAACCTATTCATAAACGACACTTGAGGGACGAACGACACTATGCGCTTACTATAATGAACGCACAGCTAAAGTAGCTTGCTAGCTACTTTACGCAACGCATAGTGCGACAGTTAACACAAATGTCAAACTGGCATCGGTTATCTATATTAATAATTTCGTGCAGGGCTACGGTAGAGTCGATTGAAAGCTAACCTGAATAATAAAACATTAAGAAATAATGATTTCGAATCGACAACATATACCCGCAAAATTCAGATTGTCGAGTATTTTGTAAATTTCTAATGATTTTCTGACCAGACAGATCGCAGCCGCTATTTTTGACATCGGATGACATGTTAAGAAGTTTTTATTTTTTCTCTTTATTTTCGGCCAGTGTCATGTGGGTATTATGTAGTTACTAAACGTCCTTAGAAAAACCTATAAACTGTAACCCCCTTGCCTGGACAAGTTTAGTGCGGCGGAAAGAGTTCCGGCGCGATCTCAGGGCGATAATATGGAGGGTCTGCCGTAACAGATTTCCGGGCACGCCGCGATGGCGACGGTAAGAGCCCCGATAAGATTTGAGGAGTGGCTAGATAGGCATCGCGTCTTGACCTACCGCCTGACGCAGATCCTCACCGGACATGGAAGTTCCGGGTGTGGAGGTACCTGAGGAAACGCCTGGGGAAACGCCTGTGTCACAACTGTATGGATCGCCCGGAGGAGCATACGGTGCAGGATTGCACCTCACGACCCAGCCGCATTGGTAGACGCCCAGGAAGTCGCAGTACGATTTCCGGCCAACAGGCGCGGGCATGCGGATGGCGAGTAATGGGCAACTCGCTCTCTGATCATGAAACACGCCCGGGTCGACGGTCCGTCCGTGTGTTCCACGCGCGCCTCAAAGACTGTCAGCACAATGACGGGGCCACCTTTGAGGGCCAAAGCCCGTGGTCATAGGACTTATGAGTTACCGTGACACCTACATTTAGATGTGTATTATGTATGACACACGTTTCAGCCGAGCGAAGCCGGGTTTTCATCTAGTTATGTTATATTTGTAGTGATTTGAGAATTGTGATACGTTGTTTAATTGCGATGAATTACAGCAGCGAAGATGATTTTGATAATCATATTCTTGACAGGATAAATACATAAAGAACAATCAGCACAAGAAAAGTGATACGTGTCTTTCAAAATCCTTTCGATTATTACAGTGCTGATGAATTTAAAAGGCTAGTATTCATATTTAAAAGTTTTTTTTTTATTACAAAACTTGTAAATATACCAGTGGTCTTGATTGACGTATATCTGTCAGCCAGTCAACCCGAGTGAAGTCGCATCACACCGTTAACCAATCACAGCGCCCCATTCAATGCTAAGTGTCCGCAAAGCAAAGAGTTCACTAAGTATTGTTTATGAAATGAATGGCCTGCCATGACGAACGCAGTGAGAAATGCCTTACTTAGCAAAGTGTTGCTGCCATACTTATCTAAGTAGCGTTCTTGAATACCACTGTTAGTGTCTGTCGTAAATGCTAAACTTTGCTTTCGCTTAACTTCGAAACTGAATGACCTACAGACTTGAAATTTTGGATTTTAAGTATGTGATTATAGCTTACTGGATGACGAAAATTTCTGCGTTCTGGTCTTATCCAGAAGTTCTCATATAGGGGCCTTGAAAATGCGGTGAAATGGTTCCAGTAAAGGATGGTACAACAGTGTTTGCTTTGCGCTCGACTTTGGCGCGGGCACTACCGTGCCCACCGATCTGAGCCATATACCGCGCTGCTGAAGCAGTGTGTGTCGTCTAATAATAATCTAATCTCGTTAAACTACGGTTTACACAAACAATATTACAAATCGTGGTTTTGCGACAAACCAGGTTCTAAGATCGCTTTCACATTAGGACGTTAGCAATTTTTCATTAAGTTACTGTTTTTGAGTTATTTTCATCCAAAATGGATTTAAACATGGTAGATTAAATTGTTTACACAATGGTTCAGATGACTGTCCTAAGTTGCACGGTTTATCTAAGTCTAAGTTTTGTAATACGGAGAAATTTAAACCATGGTTCCGGAGATAAGCTTGGACTTGATAATAATCCAAGTTTAAACTAATTTATTTAGTTTTTGTAATGAGGCCGGAAATGTTTTATGAAATAGATTTTTCACACTACTTGTTCGTAAATGTCAAATTATATGTATGTCAGGCAAACCTACTGTAAAGCAAGTCATTGTTCTCTCTCGCTCGAGCCGAGCAATAATATTGTACTGAATTTCAATATTCCCGAGGGAATAATGTGATTCGAATTTGGAACCTCAAATAAAACCGTATGAAAACTATCACCAAGGAGTTCTTCTTCTTTTTTGATTATGGCAAGCGGCCTTCGCCATCACCAAGGAGTTGAATCAGTAATGGCGGCTGCTGGCCGCAACAGCTGATCGCTTGCAGTGGTGCCAACTTCACGTTCGAAGGTTGTCGTACCACATCAAATTTCAAAAATCGAATTTATTTCCTCGCAGTAGGTGTGAAAAGCAGAGTATGATCCTCGGGAGTAAAGATGTCTTGGGTTAACTTGAATCCCTCGCTACACTAAGGATTCTTAACTTAATTCCCTCGTTATAATGTGGTCACTAGCAGGCGCTGTCATCGCGCACAAAACGTATACATTGTCAATAGAACAGTTATTATAGTTGTTACCGACCAGAACTCGTTCCCGGGATGTGCGTTGCTGTCCCAGGGATACGTCATGACTAGTAGCTTGCCCGCGTCCTCGCCTGTCAGCGCTGCGGCAGGCTCGCGCGTTTTGATCGTCACGTTGATGCCACCTGAAAATAAAAATAACAGAAAATTATGTTTATTTACTGAACGCATTTAGAAAGGGTCGTCGTGAAGTACTGCACCGTAGGTTACCAACGTCCAGGGTCGCGTGATTTACGAATACCGTGACCCGGGAACGTAAGAGGCTATTGAAGGACAACGTAGAATTTAGTCAGTACAAGTCTGACAGTCCTGCTTTGCCCTGGGTAGGAGGACGCATTTGACGATTTTACCACGCTAAAAAAAAGTTAACAATCTGCCGCGTTTCTATTATACAACTTGAACAAACGTGTATTTTTTTTTCAATTCAGGCATCTTGTATACAAGTGAGACGTCATACTTGTATGCAAGACTGTCCTAATGGAAACGCGTCTTTATAGAATAACAATATACTGATTATTAATAATCACCAATTAAATTGATTCTCTGTCTGTAATTAAATCATACTGTCTTGCCACAATTATAAGATAAACATATTACTTTTTAACATTTTACGTTTTTTTTTTTGTTTTTTAATGAAACTTATGTACTACACTGATCTGGGTGAACTAATATGGATAAAAACTTACCTTTCGGATGTCGTTTGTTCTCTAGAAACAGTTTGTAGACCGCGGCCGCACCCGATCCCGACGAGTTCGGGAACATCGCTGCCAACAAAACAAAAACGTATAAATTCAGAAACACAAACGAAGGAAAACAATAATCAAATAATTAATTATTCAAAGCGCTTGTATATAAGTAAGTATCAAGAAACATGAACAACAGTGAGGGGAAAAATCAGGCGTTAGTAAACGACGCGCGCGCAACTTTGACCTATCACGCAACTTTGCCCTTTCACGCAATTTTGCCTTTTCACGCAATTATGCCCTTTCCCGCATATTTGCCTTTTCGCGCTAAATAATACTAAAACTAAACAAAGAATAGTTTAATTGAAGATACCCAGTTCACACAAGTCTTGACGGGGCACGGTGGGTTCTCTGAATACCTGAACCGATTCAGATGTAAGGGGAGCCCATCGTGCATCTGTGATCCGGATGCAAGTGAGAATGTTGCGCATCTCATGTTCGAATGCCCAGTACATACCATAGACAGATACAATATACAACAAAAATTAACAATTGAATTCAGACCAGAAAACTTACATTTCATAATGCAGAGTAGTGAGGACAGAATTAAATTAATTGAATATTGCATGAAAATAGCAAACATAGTTATAAATAGGAATAAGGTAAAGTAAAAATGCTGTACATATATCTAAAGTATATATAGTTATAAGCATATGCCTGTTCGTCTCTGCTGTTGCCTTAGCACATAAGTTAGACATTATGTTAGATAGATAAGAAGAATAGTTCATAAGAATAGATAGAGAGTTTGTTAGATAGACAAATAAATAAGCAAGTATTTTCTGTAAAACTAGGTTAATAAAAAGAACAATGGCCCTGATATCTCCCAGTAGCCGTGAAAAAGGTCTCTGATTGCGTCAGAGGATATCAAAGGGCGGAGGCAGGAGTGTGGTTTTAGCCGGATCATGCCCGGCACTACCTCAGCTGCCTCGCGGAATGTGCGAGACAGCTGAGGTGTCCGAAGGGATTTCCCACTCCTGCCTCCTAAAAAAAAAAAAAAAAAAAAAAAAAAAAAAAAAAAAAAAAAAAAAAAAAAGATACCCAGTGATCACTTGCAGCTTCATACAAATAAATGTAGCTCTCACCGAGTACGGAGTCGCTGGGCGTGATGTACGAGAAGTTGACGTCAGCGACGTGTTGCAGCAGGTCGCGACGTAGCAGGTGTCGCACGCGCTCCGACACAGACAACACGTACACGTCCAGCTGGTGCTTCGAGATCTTCCACACGCCCAGACCTGGAACAACGAGGTCAACATTAACATAGGCCAGCCTGCCTAGCTCCCTCGCGCGGTCGTCTGCCTCCAGCAGGACGGTCTCGGCCAGCACACTGACTAATGTAATTTGAACTCACCACATCCGACAACATTAACATAGGCCAGCCTGCCTAGCTCCCTCGCGCGGTCGTCTGCCTCCAGCAGGACGGTCTCGGCCAGCACACTGACTAATGTAATTTGAACTCACCACATCCGACAACATTAACATACGCCAGCCTGCCTAGCTCCCTCGCGCGGTCGTCCTCCTCCAGCAGGACGGTCTCGGCCAGCACACTGACTAATGTAATTTGAACTCACCACATCCGACAACATTAACATAGGCCAGCCTGCCTAGCTCCCTCGCGCGGTCGTCTGCCTCCAGCAGGACGGTCTCGGCCAGCACACTGACTAATGTAATTTGAACTCACCACATCCGACAACATTAACATAGGCCAGCCTGCCTAGCTCCCTCGCGCGGTCGTCTGCCTCCAGCAGGACGGTCTCGGCCAGCACACTGACTAATGTAATTTGAACTCACCACATCCGACAACATTAACATAGGCCAGCCTGCCTAGCTCCCTCGCGCGGTCGTCTGCCTCCAGCAGGACGGTCTCGGCCAGCACACTGACTAATGTAATTTGAACTCACCACATCCGACAACATTAACATAGGCCAGCCTGCCTAGCTCCCTCGCGCGGTCGTCTGCCTCCAGCAGGACGGTCTCGGCCAGCACACTGACTAATGTAATTTGAACTCACCACATCCGACAACATTAACATAGGCCAGCCTGCCTAGCTCCCTCGCGCGGTCGTCTGCCTCCAGCAGGACGGTCTCGGCCAGCACACTGACTAATGTAATTTGAACTCACCACATCCGACAACATTAACATAGGCCAGCCTGCCTAGCTCCCTCGCGCGGTCGTCTGCCTCCAGCAGGACGGTCTCGGCCAGCACACTGACTAATGTAATTTGAACTCACCACATCCGACAACATTAACATAGGCCAGCCTGCCTAGCTCCCTCGCGCGGTCGTCTGCCTCCAGCAGGACGGTCTCGGCCAGCACACTGACTAATGTAATTTGAACTCACCACATCCGACAACATTAAACATAGGCCAGCCTGCCTAGCTCCCTCGCGCGGTCGTCTGCCTCCAGCAGGACGGTCTCGGCCAGCACACTGACTAATGTAATTTGAACTCACCACATCCGACAACATTAACATAGGCCAGCCTGCCTAGCTCCCTCGCGCGGTCGTCTGCCTCCAGCAGGACGGTCTCGGCCAGCACACTGACTAATGTAATTTGAACTCACCACATCCGACAACATTAACATAGGCCAGCCTGCCTAGCTCCCTCGCGCGGTCGTCTGCCTCCAGCAGGACGGTCTCGGCCAGCACACTGACTAATGTAATTTGAACTCACCACATCCGACAACATTAACATAGGCCAGCCTGCCTAGCTCCCTCGCGCGGTCGTCTGCCTCCAGCAGGACGGTCTCGGCCAGCACACTGACTAATGTAATTTGAACTCACCACATCCGACAACATTAACATAGGCCAGCCTGCCTAGCTCCCTCGCGCGGTCGTCTGCCTCCAGCAGGACGGTCTCGGCCAGCACACTGACTCTCTTGTAGTACACCTCGTTGTCGAACACGTGACCCGGCTTCGACAGCTTCACGTAGCGCTCCCTGTACTTGCTCTCCGCTTCTTTGTTACTGCTCATTGTGATGTACGAAGTAAGTTCCTCGTACGTATAGCTGTGAACCTGAAATTGGAATCGGATCTGAATTTCACTGTTAGAAAAACGTATTAGATTATTTTGAGTCTACCCCGCCACAGTGGTCGCGGGACTTATTTCTATTACCGTGACCCCGGAACATAAAGGGCTACTGAAGGACACCGTGGATTTTAGTCAGAACAAGTCTGACAGTACCTACCGCCCTGCTTGGTTGGCCTGGTTAGAGGTCTCATTTGATGATTTTACCACGATAAAAAAAAAAAAAAAAAACCCCGCCACAGTATTCTCAAACCACTGCATTTCCTTAAAAGCCCCTATGTGCAAAGCGTACAATGATTTTTGGCACATCTTCGAAGTGGGATTTCCTGTCAGTCTGTATTTCCTGATAGCTAAACCCTTTAAGAGTGAGTAAGTTACTTCTAGGCAAGCGTGCTTCACAGTCGGCCACCTACCTGGTAGAACTCTGACCACATCTGTCGCCACATGTGCTTGGCGGAGGTGTTGTTCCGCACGTACGTGTTCTTGAGCACGTTGAGGCAGGTGGTGGGCGTCACCTCCTCGCCGTATCCGTTCTCCGGCACGTTCTGCTCCGCCGTGATCAGGATGTCCTCGTAGTCCATGCGGAACGGACGCTGGAAGCGAGGACCTATCGCGCCTGGACAGGGAAGGAGATAGAATAGGCTATTTTACAAAAAAAAAATGAATATGTCCAAAATAAAGATAAAAAGAATATTTGACCCGTGTGTTTTCTTTTCTTACGTAAACCAAAATTTACGAAGACGCAATGCTCCTTCGGTATAATTTTAGAGGCATTGTGACGTCACATGCCCAAATCCCCAAATTCAAACCGTGTGCATGATTTCACCTTGAGACGTTAGAAAAGGTTTGAAAAATTCGACGCGGTAGGTAAGAACCCTGTTCGCTCGGTTAGAAAGAGCGTTGGATGTACTGAATCCGGAGAGGTCGCGGGTTTTAATCCAGGACGCGGTTCGAGTTTGTTTGTTTGTTTAGGTATAATCTTGCAGAATGAATTAGAATAACTTCTTCCTATCCTATAAAGTTACACCGGTATTCCAAACATTGTATTACTTCCCTTAGCATACGACTTCTTCTTCGTCGTGTCGATGATTCTTTCGGTTAAATGAACTTCGACCGAAACTCTGCCACTTTTACGGCGTTGGTAGTGGCCTCGGACAGTTCCCTTAAAGAGCACAGGTGAGGAGGTGCACACGACTCACCGATGATGACGGCGTCTTGTTCAATGTTCTCCTCCTTGACGACGCCGCAGTTCTTTCGCTCGCCGTCGTTGATGCACTCGGTGTGTCCGCTCACGTACACCATGGCGGATATTTTCATCTCGTCGTAGCTCAGACAGTTCTCCAGCAGTAATGGCGGCCGCTGGTTCACTGTGCCCACTGCTTCCCATCCCTCTGTACTGTTCGGACAAATGACAATGTTGGATTTAGTTTTGTGATTGCTTTACCAATCAAAGTTGCACGATATAAAGAATTATAGTACGTAGGCACGATCCCCCTTGCTACTTACTCACTTAATACGTTACATGCAACGCTGCTAAGTGAGTACCCAGCTTAACATATCAGATACTGTATAGACCCGCAAGTGGGTACGGGCTCGTCCGAGCATACTGCAAGCCGCCTTTGTGTTTGTATGACCCGCCGAGTGGCGGTATCACTGCGAACTTACAGCGAGCGGTTCGCAGCGGGTTCGTGCCTACGTACTCACTTGATACTGTATCCGATACGTTACATGCAACACTGCTAAGTGAGTACCCAGCGTAACATAATCTCCTTTGCTTACCTCCGGAAGTCTTTATTGCGCACCAACTGCAACTTCTCCCGCTTCTCGCCGGGCGATAGCCCTTTCACCAAGGATCTGTACAAAACACACTACATGCTACCAACACAAACACTACTGCACCAGGAAAGTTTAAGCATAAGTATCTTCAGAGCCTTTTTCCATGAAACAAATGTATGAGACTTATTATTCTTTTTCTTGTGAATTATCACATCGTTTATACTCTGGTGAAAGAGTTAATACAGCCGTCTTTCGTAAATCGTAAATATCAGGCCTTTTTACATGGCTTTTGAGTTTTTTTTTTTGCATGAGAGGCGAGGTGTGACCTCTTTGTCATCCCTACATAAGGAACCTACTGTTTAAAAGACTTATTGTTGCCAAAGTTTTATAAAAAAAATACGCGTGGCACTCGGGGACTGCCACGGTAAAGCTATTGCATAGCATTTTTTAACAACTTACTATCTGACCCGGCAAACTTCGTATCGCCTCTTTTTCTTACCTTTTAAACCTTCCCTGGACTTCCAGAAATAAAGTTTGCCAAATTGGTCCATCCGTTTTCAAGACTAACGAACAGCAATTGATTTTTATATAATAGAGAAGATGCATTTTTTAGGCTATGTTCTACCACTTCAATCTAGTGAAACGTCTAGATAAACAAACACCTTGCCGGAATCTACTGAACTGAAACGACGTTAGACGATGCAGGGTGTTAGGTATATTTTGGTTACGGATTTTTTTAATTCGGTCGCCGCGCTCAGAGGCTGCGATAAAAGCTATGCAATAGTTTAAAAATAAGTGAAATTTTGTTCAATAGGCGAAGAATTGAGTGTATTTTAAAATGCTTCAACTTTTCGTTGCTACTCGTTAAACTGTCAGAAAAATAAGTAACAGTACAATAAGTAATAACCCTTGATATTTAAATAAGTACCTTAAACATAGCAGATCTGATTTGAATTTTCATTACTTGAGAAATTATTTACCCCGTCTTTACTAACGCATTCTACTACAGTTAATAACTCAAAATACACACTACATGCTTAACATTACAGGATAAGGAACAGTCCAACGCTATAACACTTGACTGAATACTCAAGACGATTAGATTACAGTCCAAACCGCTATCTACAATGGCAAACGACTGGTACTCATATACAACAACATTTTAAGGTGAATGCCAGCCTGCGAAATTCAAAATTACTTGCGTTTTTTGCAATTTGCAGATTATAATCAAAGAAAATCACCAATACAAACCTCCAAGTTCATAAAACCCTAGGAATGACTTTCTGTTTTTTTTTTGTTCTTAGGGTTTTATGAACTTGGAGGGTTGTATTGGTGATTTTGATGATTATAATTCTGTAACTACATACGTCTTACAACCGCGAATAATATTTTAATCAACATAAAACCCAGCAATGCAAAAAAACGCAAGAAATTTTGAATTTCGCGGGCTGGTTGGAGCATTCCCCTTAAGCTGAAACTACTCTGATCTATTAAAAAGTTTTCAAAAGATAGAAATAAACAAACTATACTTTATTCCACTCACCCTTCTTCTTCAGAGAGCAGCATATACTTGTCTGCTTGTCCTAGGAAAGCGACCGCTCTCTTCTGGAGGATGCGGTCTATGAGTTGAACCACGCCCATATCCTTGTACAACTCCTTCTCTATACTACTGCCGAACTCTCTGGAATATACACATGGATTTTTAGATACAAATTCCTGCAATCTTGAGAATATGTGATTAAAGAATTAAGACGGCATTCGCAACGAGCGCTTTTTTTCCGGGCGTTAAAAAAGCGCCGCAATAGAACAAATGCATTCCCATGTATTTGGTCACACGTCAGCGCTTTAAAATCGCGGCGCTTTTGTTCGAACTGTTTTTCATTTTCAGTGCTGGGCGTTGACATTCAAGTTCAATTTATCTTTTTGTTTCAACTAAGCGCTTTTTAACGCCCGAGAAAAGAAGAAAAGCGCTCAGGGCTTAAGGTGCCACGATACATTTGGTGACTTAGAACTTAAAACATTGGTTAATTTTGAGTTTTACCATTACAAACTTATTACTTTAATTAGTTTAGAAATTCTGTCAAGGTCAGGTATTCACAACTAGTCCTGGGTCCGGTACAGTCGGCTTGGCCTTCAATGGTTATCCAAAATTTGTTGTAATTTTAACTAACTTCGAAAAAAAGAGGAGATTCCTACATTATTTGATTACAATCCAAATGAACAGCTTTCAAACTCAAAGCATTTACTTCAATTTGGCGATTACAGGCAGGCAAACAAACTCAAAACTAGTATCATAAGACAGGTTGACGTACCTCTTGTATATGAGGAAGTGCGTCATGAGTAGCAACACTCGCTCGTGTATGAGCGGGTACGTCGACACTATGTTCTTCTTCAGCTTCTCTATCGGACGACGGACTTTTAGCTTTTCTACCCTGCAATAATACACATTTTACAACACAATTAAACCAACGACGATATATTATTAGACTCCTAATCACAGGCGACCGATGTCTGTCAACACATTAGGCAAAAAAGTCTTATATCCGTCTTATTTCGACCTCTCCTGTGAGCCGTAAACATACCTTGAAACAGAACAGACCTTGAGTTAGCCAATCACAACGGAGTACCCCGTCCCCTCGCTTACGTAGTACTTCAGCGAGTTGACAGAATAGTTTTTGTTCATTAGTATGCGGAGTCTAGTAATATATCGTCGTTGGATGAAAGAGTCCCCCATTTCGCGGTACTTCTGCGATGCATTGCTCGAGAAGGATTCCATGTGTAATCGTGTAGCATTCAATGCTTCATATCCATGCTAAACTACAAGATCTTTTAGTTTTCTTTTACAAATGTGTAATTCACCTGACTGTCTCAATAGGGAAGGGTATTGGGAAAGCCTTGCTTCGTGCGATGAACTCGTCCAGATCGACGGTCACCTCTGTCGCAGGCAGCTCCGCGCAATGACGCAGAAGCTCGTTCGTCTCCTTGCTCATGCTCGGGAAACACCAGTCTGGTTTGCACCTAAACAAACATCTTGGCTTAATAGGATGCAAAAATATTGCAGCCTCTTTGAGCAAACCCCTCCCCCTCTCCCCCTGTAGCTTCTAAAATAAGAATGAGATAGGAAAGAACGATAAAACTAAAAAAAATGTATGATGTAGGTTATCATGCAAACTTCCAGCGAAAATTGATTTGAACGAGATCAGGTAATTAGTTTTTTTTTAATACGTCATAAATCGGAAACTGCAAGATTTACCTTTCAAAGTTACAACCAACTACAAGAACTTTATATTTTGCTACTTGCTGCTACGGAACCCATTTATGGGCGAGTCGACTCGCACTGTTTTTTTACCCGGTTTTTTTGAAAGAAAAAAACAATAATTCAGGAGGAATTAAAACCTCTTCCATTTTTTATTAAACTAGGACCATTGCAGAAGGCTCGATTTTGGCTGAAAATCCAGTTTTGGTACACTAATACATGGGTCCTTATTTTAATTAAATATCTAAAGGATTACCAAGCTGCCATAAACTCAAAAAAATAGTCTACTTACGTATGAAAAGCGTTATTAGACCATGCCAATAACTTTCTATTGAATTTTCATTTGAATAGTTTAGAACATGGACGACACCACGTATCACAACTATGTCCCATCCAGGATGAGTGCGCCCGCCTATGTTCATTCAGTTGTTTGACAGCTCTGTGGCGCGCGCACTAATCACGGCAGGCAAACTTAGAACAAAAAATTTCAACCGTATGCTCTATGGTTAGAAAATTCGCTAAAGTGAGGGACGCGGGGTAACGGGGGTAGTTCCCTGCGTCCCTCGTTCATTCCCTGCCCCTCTGTGGCCCAGTGCCCAAACCATAGACAATATACAATAATGTCTCTTTCAACATTTCAAATTACGCGCTATTTTCTATGTTTTCGTAAGTTTTCAATTTCCGCCATTATAGTTTTCTAATTTCTTGTTTTCTTTCTATCGAGCAAAGTTTTGCGTTGATTAATTTCCGTACTTACTTTTTACCCTATTATGGAGTCTAAGGTGTAATATTTTGCATTAGTACTGCAAGATGTACAACAAGTGTTGTGTAAAACATTGTGGTGCTAGACGAAAGGACGTTAAAATGTATTCATTTCATTTCCTCGTAATGAGATAGGGACTCCAAAAGTGGCTTCAGAACATAAACAGTGATGATTTGTGCCACCTAGGCGTGCAAGATCTTCACAAACTATGTGTGTGCAAGAAACACTTTGAAAAAAAAATCGTCAAAGAAAATAATAGACTTTACCCTGGTGCTTATCCAACATTATTTTCAGCTGATGAAATGTTGTCAGAACTACCCACTCGAGTTCAAGGTTTGTCTTATTATATATGTGCTTACTAATCTAGTGAAATTAATATAATATTCCTGATTTTCATAAGTACAGGCTCTACGTTTGGTCAGTGGGTCATCAGGAGCGGTAGCTTAATGATAATTTTATAATAAATAATTTACATTAATATATTAATTATACATATTTGTTTCAGATGTATGTCCTACTAAACTTGACCATGACTATTGTGATATCTCTTCATTAAAAAGGAAACAATAAAAACCATAATTATGCACTTATAACTGGTAAGATTGTTACTTATTCACAATACTTTAATAGAACTGTAGATATTATAATAGAGCTGTTACAGAACCAAAGTATTATTTTTTTGCCATATAATGACAATCAATGATATAAAAATGTTCTTTATTTCAGATCCTACTTGCACAATGGCCTCAATTTCTGATGGAAATTTAACAGGTACAGCACTGGATTTTATATTCCCTTGAAAAATATGTATAGATTTTTAAATTGCTGATAAATGTGTGTACATATTTACAGATCGTTCATTATCAATGCCGTCTATACATTGAAGAAAATTATTTAGATAATAATGGTATGCATTCAAATAACTTATTACGATTATTTTTAATTTCAATTTAGTATCTATTCTGTTATAAATATTATTATTTGTAAATTATTCCACATTTTTTTAATTGCTAATTTGCCATTATAATTTCATCATCATCATCATCCACAGCCCGTCTTCACCCACTGCTGGGTATAGGCCTCTCCTTGTTTGTGCCAAGCTCCACGGTCTTGCAGATCATTAAATATATATGTACTACATATAATTTCATTTGTATTTCTTTTATGCATTCTATCTGTACCCTTAGCACAGTACTTGATTTTAATTTCCTTGTAATTATAATTATTATTTGTGACAGTTTATTTTAAATAACTTGTGTAAATATTTACAGATCAGTCATCATCATCTGTGCCTTCCACATGTGAGATGTCACAATATAATGAAAATGGTGTGTATTAAGTTACCTATAATGTTTTATTATTTTTTATACATTCTGTCTTTACTGTTACTGGATTTTAAATTACTTACTATTGTATAATTTATAAATGGTATGATTTATAAAAATTGTTTGTATAATTACAGACCAGTTACCATGTGTGCCTGATGCTGTGCCTTCTATGTCTCAGGTGCCACAATGTAATGAAGAAAACGAACTGCAAAATATTGGTGCGTATTAAATTAAATTCTAATATTAATAGTCCTTTTATACAACCTGTCTTACACACTGCTTTTGTTAATCCTTCGCAGAACAAGTTAACATTTTACATAAATAAGAAAAAATCCTACCTAATCCTATACTATCCTACCTATACTCCTAATACCTATTTTTCCCTCGTGCCCGCCGCGTAGAAGGGGGTCAGTGGGTCATCTTATTGGTTTTCTCTTGTTCTTATAGGTACAACATTATTTTTATGTTATGCAAAACCCGATGCACCTACCTATTATTTTAGTATAAATAGAATCTATGTATAAAATTCTGATATTCTCTTCAAAAAAATTACTGATATAGGTATCTATATTTTCCTATACTGATATATATTTCGATAAATTTAAAATTTAACAATATATTTCGTTAAATTTAAAATTTAACAAAATAAATTTCAATCCTTTAAATAAATTAATTTTTCGTGTTTTCCAGCTCAATAAGCTGATGGGAGAAAAGTAAGTGCAACTCTGAAAAACACTGCAGGAAAAATAACATTTTTCGATGATCTGTTCGATTCTGTAAACGGATACGGCAAAAAGTCAAGAGGAAAACCATTACGCGCAGCCTGTACATCAAGTTCACCTCACCAAGAATTTAGGAAAAACGGTATAAAAAAATTAGGCGCTATTTTAATATACGCAAGAAAAAGCATATGCTAAATGTAAATTTAAAACAAAAATAAAAAACTGAATGAGTATTTTTTGTGTTTAATTTCCATATTCTCAGTAGTTCCCACTCTAATCCATAAGAAGCAAACAAAAGTACAGTAAAAGCAACGTGCAACAGGGCCATTCAGGCTGTAGGCTTCAAAAGAAGTTGCCTTTGCCTAAAAATATAAACCTCCACTTTAAAAAATATGAACTGTCAAATTCAATTTTTCCAATCTCTACGGACCATTTTTCTTGTATGGGAGTGGGTCGTCTGAGTGTCTACTTAGTCTGTGGCACTAATCCTGGATGAGACACAGAGGTGATGCGTGGTGTCGTCTCTATAAGTAGTAATAATAGCTCAATAGTTTAGAATAGACATACTTACTCAGTAGTACACACGGCTAAAGGCGAAAGCAGTATTAGCTGACTGTTCATATAGCAGTGATACAAGACAGACTGGTTTTATATAGCTTGATGTGTAGCCGGGTGTATAGAGTGTACACTGAGTACCTATGTCTATTTATCAAACTAAGCATACCATAAAACGGATGTTATTTCATCATATCTGACCATATAAAATGTTCATCTATTACACAATACAGCAGCGTGGGTGAGCGAGCATGGCCCACACTGGTGATTCATGTAAATTCTATAAGTTCAACAGTTTTTTGTGAAGGTGTACTGTTATAATGAACTCTTTAAGAAGGTGTGTAGTATAGTATTTATGTATACTTACGTCATCCATTTCATCCTTTTATCTTATTTAACATCCTTTTATTAGTAAAATATATTACTTGATCATTTTGTTGTGACACTTTTGTCAAATATGAAACTGTCAGTTACTTTTTATTTTTCTGTCCGGCTTAGTCTATGACCTATGTTATAGTTTCTTGTTTATGATGTTGCTTTTGCTTTATATAATTAAATTATTTTATCTAATTGATTTCACAGAAACATTGTATTTTCTATTTTTATAATTATGTTTGTAATAACTTAAATCTAAATTTTACATTATGTAAACGCACGCAGACCTCCTTGGTCTGATATGTCCAAACCTTTGATGAAACTAATATTTGAAAATAGAAAAGAAGAAATTACGAAAACAATCTGACGGATATAAAAGCGGAGGCCGTCAGAGGACCTGGTTCTCTCTATCTTGGACTGTTGAATGGTCAACAGCTTGGACTCGATCGCAGATTTCTATACGACCCTCTAAGTCACTTAACTGAGGGATTTCCTCTTACCCTCTGAGTCACTCCTGTGAGGTCACTCCTGGGACTTCTCCTACTGAGGTCACTCCTGAGACCTCTCCTACTGAGGACACTACTGAGGTCCACCTCCTGAGGCCTAACCTGCTGAGGCTACTTCTAAAGCCTAACCTTCAGTGTTTGTTAAACGTTGAACTGTGTACTACTGTGAACTGTGAAGTGCTGAACTGTGTTTTATATTATCCTAAATTGTATTTTATATTCTAGATTAAAATCTTATTATCCTATTAAAGAATATTGTTACAGATTGGCGCCCAACTGGCTAACCCAGCCCTTCCCTAAATTCTAAAAAACACTTCCCCATGTGAATTTATTTGGCTTACTTATTATTCATCTTTCATCCACTTATTTATTTATTTATTTACTTATACTACTCCTACACCCCCTCACACATTCCATTATCGTAAGATAATCGGCACCCTTTCGGCCTCTTGGGAGTGTTAACCCACTTGTGGGCACAACCAAGGTTGGAGATTGGTTACTCTCGGACGGCTATTGGACAATATCCCGTAGTCGTTCATACCTACTTACTTAACACTTAACAATAACATTGAAATACTACATCCCACAGACTTGCACACCACAACGTTTACCCCTCGGGTATTCGTACTCAACGGCCGCTTGGTGTGTTAATCCATTCGTGGACACTCCCAAGTTGGTTGTTGAGACACTCTACGACAGAAACAGGAGAGTATCCTGTGGACGTTTTTTCATACCTACTCATCTACATTAATCCTTTTACAAATATATATTTCTATATACTTATTATTTAAATCATACATCTCATACTATATTCATTTATTCGTGGGCTCTTGAAAAGATTTTTCTGACTTATTAATATAAACATTGGTTGCTAGGCAACAGGATCATAGAGTTCCTATTTTTTTTGACTTTTTGGTATGGATCTTTTTGTTATGGCAAAATTAAGTATTATTTGACTCTCACTTTTAAAAACTCTTTGGAGTCACAATACTCTTGCTCTCTACAAAATCGCCATTTGAGTCCGAGATAGAATCATTTTATATGAACTTTTATTTTCGAACTATTTACTTGATTTTAACATAATATTCTTCATACTTGTCTTTTTCTCTTTCTTCCCTAATAGAGTTGTTCTAGGTTTAAAAACTCTATTAGGCATTTCTAATTCATTCATCAGTTCATTTTTCTATAACTTTTATACTATTGGTTTTCCCCAATAGTCTCTACGGTATGATGGCCTACCCCATCATTACCGATAGCTATGGCTCTAAACCATAGGTATTCTTTTGGAGCGGTTGACAACTCCTTAAATAAGCCCTTGTTGACTTCTATACTATTGGTCTATCCCAATAGTCTCTACGGTATGATGGCCTACCCCATCATTACCTATATCTATGGCTCTAAACCATAGGTATTCTTTTGGAGCGGCTGACAACTCCTTAAATAAGCCCTTGTTGACTTCTATACTATTGGTCTATTCCAATGGTCTCTACGGTATGATGGCCTACCCCATCATTACCGATATCTATGGCTCTAAACCATAGATATTCTTTTGGAGCGGCTGACAACTCCTTAAATAAGCCCTTGTTGACTTCTATACTATTGGTCTATCCCAATAGTCTCTACGGTATGATGGCCTACCCCATCATTACCGCTATCTATGGCTCTAAACCATGGGTATCTTTTGGAGCGGCTGACAACTCCACAAAAATAAGCCTCTGTTAAAATCTCATCTCATTAGTGGTTTTAGACGCGAGCGGATTACAACTCCGAAAATAAGCCTTAAAGTTATCGATTTATCAGTTGAGTAGCGATCATTGAATGTGAATCCTACCTGACACTTAACGTTAGATGTCGGTGTGTTTGATTGAGTTATGCAAGTTTAGTGAATGTGGTAATATTTTAACCCTAACAAAATTTTTGTACTAGGCCAAAAATTTTCTCGGGGTCGTTGGGGAAATATAGTATTTATGTATACTTACGTCATCCATTTCATCCTTTTATCTTATTTAACATCCTTTTATTAGTAAAATATATTACTTGATCATTTTGTTGTGACACTTTTGTCAAATATGAAACTGTCAGTTACTTTTTATTTTTTTGTCCGGCTTAGTCTATGACCTATGTTATAGTTTCTTGTTTATGATGTTGCTTTTGCTTTATATAATTAAATTATTTTATCTAATTGATTTCACAGAAACATTGTATTTTCTATTTTTATAATTATGTTTGTAATAACTTAAATCTAAATTTTACATTATGTAAACGCACGCAGACCTCCTTGGTCTGATATGTCCAAACCTTTGATGAAACTAATATTTGAAAATAGAAAAGAAGAAATTACGAAAACAATCTGACGGATATAAAAGCGGAGGCCGTCAGAGGACCTGGTTCTCTCTATCTTGGACTGTTGAATGGTCAACAGCTTGGACTCGATCGCAGATTTCTATACGACCCTCTAAGTCACTTAACTGAGGGATTTCCTCTTACCCTCTGAGTCACTCCTGTGAGGTCACTCCTGGGACTTCTCCTACTGAGGTCACTCCTGAGACCTCTCCTACTGAGGACACTACTGAGGTCCACCTCCTGAGGCCTAACCTGCTGAGGCTACTTCTAAAGCCTAACCTTCAGTGTTTGTTAAACGTTGAACTGTGTACTACTGTGAACTGTGAAGTGCTGAACTGTGTTTTATATTATCCTAAATTGTATTTTATATTCTAGATTAAAATCTTATTATCCTATTAAAGAATATTGTTACAGTAGTCATTGGTTTAGTGAATCATTATGTTACCATCAATAAGGAAAATGCATGTTTAATTCTTTGCAAGAAAAAAACTACCTGTAATGATAAACTATATATAAATATTCTATAGTCAACTTGGCGAAGACTGTCTGGCATGTAGGACCATACAATAAGCAATACAGCACAGCCTGAATAACCACAGCAATTAAGTAAAAAATGGTTAATTTAAACTGTTAAAACTTAGGTTTTTTAGTTCTGACTGTGTTGTATTGCTTATTGTGCAATCCTCCTCGTCAGACGATCATCCAAGTTGACCTTATATAAAAAATATGCTTAAGCTGCTGAACTGATTTAAATACTTTTGCCATACATAAAGAAACTTTTGGAGATACACTCACACACATAACTTAGAACAGATACCTGACAGATTTTGCAAATTATGTTATGAGGATAACTTAATCATGGTGCAATAAGTGACCCCACTTGAGACAATTAGTGGGTTTTCACAGACTCAAGATGTTAAACTGTGTGTTGAGAATAAAATGTAGATTTTACCTCATTAAGTAAATAGTAAGAAAACAATTTCATGGGAAACAATTAATGTTAAATAACCAACGAAAAGACAAAATATGAAGACTTCAACAACTAAATAATAAAGGCATGGGAAAGAGAACATCTATTGTATTAACATTTTTGTTTGAGGTATCTTTCGCTTAGAAAAGTACTATAGTAATATAGTACTTTTCTAATAGAAATATTAGAAATCAAATGTTCTTTTACTTACCATGCAAAACTTTGAAAATTCTTTGCCAAGTCCATTATTGGCTCGTATGTAGTCTTCTGTCGTTTTCTCTGCAAAACGATATAGTTAATTTACATTAGCATTTTCTGAAATAGTGAAAGCGTATTTACAAAATTTCATACCATTTTTAATATTACGTCGGTGTTTTTAAAGTAGCCATGTAATAATATTTACATGTTACAACTTACAGGCATTGTAACTGATTTTCACTAATAAGAATCTGGTCAGAAACTGTAGTCTTTCCAATTTCTAAAATTTTATTTATTTACGATTTTCAAAAGTTTCTGTATGAGAAAGATGTCAGTAAGTTGTGAAACAAAATTTTAACGGGTATTTTTTTAATAGTCTTTCAACAATTTGATTAGAAAGCAAACATTTTGCACTTGTGTCGCTTTCAGACTGACTGATGAAAATGATGTACTCACTTGGGTTTGACAATAGCGATAAATAGCAACGGGTTCGAACAAGTTCGTACTTGCAGCAACGGTAAAAACACTAAGCCTATGTATTTTATAGCTCTTTGCAAAACTACGGTGAATCACCAAAACCGACCGATACAGACATTCCACTTCCACAGACATTTGTTTTGACACTTTCTCATTATCTCAGAGATATTTTGACAGCTCATCTTTTACACGTTTAGTTATTGAAATAGTCAACGGTAACATCATTTTCTTTCGAAGCTGTTTTTCTTTTTTTCAAAAACTCTTTTGTAATCCATTTGTACATATTTATAGGAAATACAAAAAAGGGGTCTTCATGAACTCGTAAAGCAATACTATAAAAAAAGCGGCCAAGTGCGAGTCGGACTCGCCCATGAAGGGTTCCGTAGCATCCACAGACTTAGTAGAGAGTATACACTGTATCATCATATTAGGTCTTGTAGTTCTTTGTAAGTTTGACCAATGTTTTAATAACAGCATTAATGCGTATTTTTAATACTATACCGTATTAAAAATACTACTATACTACTAACGATTCAAACCAATTTTCACTGGTTTGCATTTGCAAATCGATATAGCGATACTTGAAGGGGACATTATAGACTCATTTTCATGGACAAAACTGCTTTCAAAAAAATCTCTACTCTAACACCTCGCGAAGAGCGGCCATTTTAGATGCAAATACCTTTGAATCCTAACACGGGTGAAATCGCGGGCAGAAGCTAGTGTCCTATAATTTTTGTTCACCATATTTTTTTTATTTTATCATTCTCTTATTTTAAACGAGCACTCCGCCCGCGACTTCGTCCGCGTGATAAATGATAAATGATGATAAAAGATATTTATTTTTGCAAATAGGTTTTCGCAAACACTTTTACAAGTCAAAAACACTTTTTTTTATAACTAGATGAGGCCGGTGTTTCGTACCTGACTACTCTGAGAAGAAACATCCGAAACAAACTCAGAGGTCATCGTCTCTTTTAAAGTCCAGACATTAAATTGGTTAAATCATGCGAGGACCCTGCAGGTTTGTGTCTGAGATGGTCTTTTGAAGAAAGAACCATACAAATTTGAGCTGGACCTGTCCAGTCAGTGCAAGCATTTGTCAGTTATCGTGAAGCTCGACTCATAACTCAAGGAGCTCAACCAACGACACGACGAACAATACCAAAGAAAGGACATTTGGGTAGGCCACATAAATAACTCAAACTGTCAGACTGTCAAAATTGAACTGGACGAAAATTAGAAAGCGTGACCCACATAGATCCTCACATTCACAACTAACAGAAGTAAAAGTACACAAGAACATTGCATGTCAAAAAGTATATAAGAATAATTGTAAATGTCAGTTTGTATATAAAAAAAAATAATCA
This sequence comes from Agrotis ipsilon, assembly GCA_028554685.1. Lineage (NCBI taxonomy): Eukaryota > Metazoa > Arthropoda > Insecta > Lepidoptera > Noctuidae > Agrotis > Agrotis ipsilon. The sequence continues at coordinate 3,434,273 of CM052978.1, forward strand.
TACATGTCAGAGGGTAAACAAAACAAAAGAAAAAAAAAACACAATAAGAAATACATGCCAATATGTATAAATAAACAAAACATACATGTCCAAATGTATATGAATAAAAAAACATACATGTCAAATTGTATAAAAACAAAAAGAGGGAAAAAACAAAATATGTCAAAAGTATAAAATAAAATAATCAATGTCAGGGTGTATATAAAAACGAATAAAGAAATGTACAAATCAATTAATTAGAGACTTCATTCACTGAGCAAATAAAATTGGAGCAGTTTAATCCCATGCCTTTTTGTCCTCTAGATAGTGATTAACATTATAGTAGGCTTTCTGACACAGATTCCGTTTAATAAACGATTTGAATTTATTTATACTAAGCGTTTGAATATGGGACGGAAGTTTATTATAAAAACGTATACACTGGCATCTAAATGTAACCCCAATTTTTTTGAGGCGGGTGGCTGGAACTTTAAATTTGTCTTTATTCCTTGTGTTTATATCGTGTAAATCACTATACTTTTTAAAAAGACTTAAATTTTTATGTGCATACAAGAGATTTTCATAAATAAATTGAGAGGGCACAGTCATTATATTAATCTCTTTGAACTTTTCTTTATGGGAATGTCTAGGACTCAACTTGTAGATGGACCGAATCGCCCTTTTTTGCAGAACAAAGATTGCTTGAATATCGGCGGCACTGCCCCATAAAAGAATGCCGTACGACATTACACTGTGGAAATAGCTGAAGTAAACTAAACGGGCTGTCTCTAAGTCAGTTAATTCACGGATTTTCCTAACCGCAAATGCTGCAGAACTAAGTTTTTTTGTCAATTTTTCTATATGGGGGCCCCACTGAAGTTTGGAATCTAAAGTAATGCCTAGGAAGACTGTAGTATCCTCTGGTTTTAACTCTTGGTCCTTAATTAGTACACTAGTTTCTACCTGTCTAACATGAGGTATAGTAAACTTTATACATTTTGTTTTTTTTTCATTTAGCAGAAGGTTATTACTGTTAAACCAATCTACCACCTTTGCAAGGGCAGTATTAACATCGTCCGTAACAAGTTGCTGACGTTTTAGTTTGAATAAAAGAGATGTATCGTCTGCAAACAACACTATATCATGATTGTCTTTTACAAGGCAAGGCAGATCATTTATATATATGAGAAATAAAAATGGGCCCAGAATTGAACCCTGAGGTACCCCCATTTTTACTACAGATCCGGGAGACCTTTTTCCGTTGACATCCACTCTCTGGATCCTATCACTCAAGTATGAAGTAAGAAGATCCAGAGAGGCGTTCCGAATTCCATAGTGGTGCAGTTTCCTGATCAATGTTTCATGAAGAACGCAATCGAAAGCCTTAGACAAATCGCAAAAAATACCCAAAGCATCGCATTTGTTCTCCCATGCATCATAAATGTGACTTAACAGTTCAACACCAGCATCGGTAGTTGAACGACCCCTTGTAAAACCGAACTGTTTATTATGTAATAACTTATGTTTATTAAAAAATTGTTGCAATTGATTTAGAATAAGTTTTTCAAAAATTTTACTAAATGTAGGCAGTACTGAAATAGGTCTGTAATTAGTAGGGTCTGATGTACTACCTGATTTGAACAATGGTATTATTTTACTGTTTTTCATTAAATCAGGAAACTCACCGCTGTCAATACTATTATTAAAAATTACAGCTAAGTAAGGAGCTACAATATTTATAATGGATTTTGCAACATCCACTGAATGACCCCATAGGTCTGCGGTCTTCTTGACATTTAAGGTATGAAAAGTTTTAATTATATCTTGACAAGTGACATGTTGGAATTTAAAATCGGAATCACAAACTGGAATCACAAACTGGAACATTTTGTTTTAATGAACGTGATTTTCGAACTTTGCTTTTGTGAATTTTTACTCCCAGCCACCCTCTATAAGAGTTACTTTTCGAAAATCTTACTCAAATTTCAACAAAATTTCTATCTCCTCGCAGTATCCCGTCTTGGGTGGTACCTACGTTCTTAAAATAACCCCAATGAATATATTGGGATTCCTTGCTAACAACCCCAAAACTACTCTTAGGGGGTTGAATTTCGCAAGATCCTCACTTAGTGAGAACCTATGTCTAAAGTAGAACCTCCTGTAAAATTTGAGACCTCTAACTATCAATACATCCCGTTTTAACTATCACTTACGTCTTGAGACTCATAGCACTTGTAGTAACAAAGTTTCATACAAACTATCAACCCCAAAAACAACCCCTTGGGGGTCGAATTTCGCAAAATCCCTTCTTTAGTATCACTTACCGCTAAAAAAGAACCCATATTGACCATATTACCCTTGTTGAACATTTCTTTGTCTTAAAATGAACCGTCATGCAAGATTTATTTGAGACGCCTAGCACTTGCAGTAACAAAGTTTCATACAAACTATCGACCCCAAAAACAAACCCCTTAGGGGTCAAATTTCGCAAAATCCCGTCATAGTTAGCATCTAAGTTCTAAAAAGACACCTTATGCAAAATTTGGAATTCCTAGCACCTGTTTCATAGATGGCGCTACACCTGTAGTAGCGAAGTTTCATACAAACTATCAACCCCAAAAACAACCCCTTAGGGGCCGAATTTCGCAAAATCCGTTCTTAGTGCTCACCTACGTGGTATAAGGAAGTTTTATGCCAAATTTCAAGTTTCTAGGCCCAGCGGTTTGGGCTGTGCGTTGTCAGATCAGTCAGTCAGTTTTGAATTTTATATATATAGATAGAAGATAGAAGATAGAAGTTACAGAGGGACATACATTTTACCACATTGATTTTTTAAATCCGGCGCGGCGGTCTCCCAATCGCGCCCTGCCCTAAATGTATGGGTTTGGTGATACATTTTTTTTTAGGTTTCAATTCTAAGTATGGGGAACCCCTATTTGTTATTATTTTTGTGTGAAAATTCAAGAAGATAGCTCTTATACTTTAGAAAAAAAGTGGCTTTGACATACGGACAAACAGACACGACGAATCTATAAGGGTTCCGTTTTTTGCTATGTGTCTACGGTGTCTACGGAATCCTAAAAATTGGATCTAACCCATCGTTTACACCAAGAAACAAGTTAAAAACTAGTTTCATACAAAACTTGTAGAATACTTGTCAAAACACAATTAGTTTGTTTAATACATGTGTTGAGAGTGTCTCAAACCATAATCTCAAACATTCTTTCGTTCACACTGTGTAGCCAAAAAGTATTTAAACAAGTATATAACACATTTTTGCGTTTACACTGAAGTCTATGATATATCAGAACTTGTCAAATACATGTATTATACCTTGGTGTAAACGAGGGGTAATCCAACCCTTGATCCAACCTTTTCTGAAGGAAAAAAGGAACGCATCTGTGGGTGTGTTTACGAAGATATTCAGTTTCCACACAAATCAAACGGTCTGAATGAAGATTCTTAATTATATTTCTTACCTGATAATGAACATTAAGTCATATTTCTTTATTATTAAATTATAATTTATGAAATGTATTTAATTTAGAAGTCTTCATCATTCAAAAAATATTTAAAAATTATCGTAAAGTAGTTTTGTAAATGCAACTGTAATGTCGAAAAACGCAATGTCAGTTTTGTTTTGACATTATAAAAGGCGCGATTGCGCGATAAAACAATATTTTTGTAAGAAACTTATAAACTGTGATAATTATTAGTTAAATAAAAACATGGGAGATGTGCAAAGAATGCGGGGTGAAATTACTGCATCTTTCAAACTCAATGGATTTACATTACGGAAGGATGCGGGTACATTTCTTGCCGAACAACTCCTACAATTGCCTGAAGGAGATCGCCCCGGTATGCTTGAGAAGCTTTCAAGCCATCTACTTCACCAGTGCATATCTCAGCCTATTTTGGAGAAAGGTCACATTGAAGTAGCGTATAAAGAGTGTTCTACAGCCGGGCTTGAAGAAAACGAGACTGTTTTGAATGTCATTGACGCGTTCAGTGTGCCAAAGTTGTGCTACAACCACGAGCTCAAGAAGTTCGTAAAAGACGTTAATAACGTGAAATGTTTACTTCCCGATCCTAAATGGAAGTCTCGCTTCGTCATAGACAGGTATACAGTTATCTGGCAGAGAACTCTGCGGAACAAACTGTTCACATTAAACTCAGTACATTCTTCAGAAGCAGAGAAACGGTTTCAGCTGCGCAAAGTAGAGTTTTTGTTAAGTTGCTCCAGTAGAGTTGATGATGTTGTGGTGTTGGGCCTGCTCACACAGGTTGTTGAGAGGAAATACCATTTAGAAGATCCTACAGGCTCTATAGAACTTGACATGTCTAATGTCAGGTACCATTCAGGCTTGTTCACAGAAGGCAGCTATGTCCTTGCAGAAGGTTACTATGATGATAAAACTTTATATGTTACTGGTCTAGTGCAGCCACCTGTAGAGAGCAGAGAAGTATCAGCACCTTATTTTGGTAACCTCAACACATTTGGAGGAAATTCAAAAACATCTTTAAAGAATTCTAAAGCTCTTTTGAAAATAGAAAATGAGAACAGAGATGGAGTATTTGTGTTTGTGTCGGATGTCTGGCTGGACAGCCCCAAAGTGATGGACAACTTGAGCAAGTTATTAGCAGGTTTTGAAGATTATCCACCAATTGCCATTGTACTTATTGGTGAGTTTCTGTCATGTCCATATACCTACAAGTTCCATATGCATCTCAAGAATGGATTAAATAGTCTAGCAGACATGATTTGCCAGTTCAAGAATTTACGTGAAAAGTGTAAGTTTATATTTGTGCCGGGAAAGACAGATCCCGCTGCCGCTAATGTGTTACCGAGGCCACCACTGCCGAACTACCTGACAGATACTATCCGGAACAAGCTTGGTGACAAAGCAATATTCACTACAAATCCATGTAGAATACAATACTGTACACAAGAAATTGTTGTGTTTAGACAAGACTTAGTGATGAAATTGTGTAGGAATACTTTGCACTTTCCTGATAGTGGAGATATACCTGAACATTTAACTAAGACCTTACTTGGTCAGTGTACTTTAGCACCTCTGTCTATAGGTGTACAACCTGTGTTTTGGAGACATGCTAGTGGGCTTAACCTGTATCCTTTGCCAGATTTGGTAATTGTAGCAGATCACTTTCAGCCGTTCGTTAGAAATTATAAAGAGTGCCAGGTTATTAATCCTGGATCGTTTCCTAGAACTGAGTTCACGTTCAATGTTTACGTACCAGCAACAAGAACAGTTGAAGAATCACAGATACCAAATGATGATGAAACGTGACAAATTAATTTTTGTGTTACTTTTAACTTAAAAATAAATTATAAACCTGTTCAAATTATGAGTTCAAGTTATATTTTTGTGTATTTCAAACAGCACAAGCCAATATGTTGTTAATAAATAAAATAACTTAGTGATATTTAATAAATTCTTTCATGTAGGTATTCAAAATTGTAATAATGTAACCATTTTACAACATTTCCAGGGACTTATGAATTTAATTTTTTAATTGCAAAATGAAATATGACACCTTTTTTAAAATGATGAAATCCTGATAATAAATAATGTGTAATTACTTAAACATTTATTTTTATTTCTTTAACGAACAGTATACCCCCATTTTCAGCTTTGTTATCTCTTGAATCTTCACGTTTTTCAACATTAACTGCATTTTTTACCTTCCAATGAGAAGGAAGGATTTACTTATAGATTAATCGCTATGTTGTGTGTGCGTGGCTGTCTGTGCCACGATAGCTCTCAAGGGCCGATTTGTCAGGGCCGTTTTTTTTAATTATAATTTTGTTAGATAATTAAATAATGATATCAAAAACCGTATTTAGTTTTAAAGCTATAATGACCAGACATACAGGTACACACCCAGACGTGTCAACCTATAAAACCCGTCTTTGCGTATTAGTTACTACCAAAAATAAAATAGCCTAAATAGAATACAATAGCAACAAAACTCATCACGATCGGTAGGTACCTACTTCTGTCTCCTTACCACATTAAGGCGCCTTGCGACAGGCTAGGCGGGGGCGGGCGCAGGCAAGAGCAATGAGCGATGACCCCCCGCGCTTCCTTATTGATAGTGCACACCTTTACCCTACACAATAAATCAAGCGTTGGAATCAGTTGGCAGTAACTTTAACGTTTTAAATTCAAAATTAAATTAATACTTCAATTTGTTGAACATTTCGTTCACGAACAATAACAAATACCTTGACACCACAAATAGCAATCTACCTACCCTTTCGTTTAAAGAAACGCCACAGCAAAATTGGAGGTAGGTGGCGTTGGCAGTCGTCCTTACGTTCCGCCTGACAGCTGTCGTCACCGGACACGGATATTTGTTGAGGTTCCAGTGTGATTGAAAAAGAAGACACGCTTGGGTGACCACTGAGACGATCGCTTGAAGGACACTTTGAAGCATACTGTGCAGGACGCCCCGTTTGGGATGAGCACCGCGGCCGTGTACTCATAGAGGCGATAGGTGGGGGCCTCTCAAGACGGATCGGGAAGCAGCCACCCCCTTCCGCGAAGCAGTCATTCTAGCGAAGAAGGAGGTGGGGTGCGTGAGGGAGAGGACAAAAATTGGTCATGTTTTACAACAAAACTAAAAAAAATTACTAATAATTTTATTGAAAGTTACGTAACAAATAAAACAACTAAGTCTTAAATTAAAGTTTAATTCTTCAACTATATTTACATTATGATTTTCTTATAACATTGATTAAATTATTTAAATAAACATACAACAAACACTCTTTCAACAGTTTGTTCCTACAATAAGATTGATCTTAGAATTATGGACGGAGTTTGATCATTCTTCACTTCATACGCTTGAGTATGGTACTTAAATTTTTTTTCTTGAAGAAAACTACAGATAGCGCGCGAGTTGAATGCAGTCGGGGTCTGAGGTAAAGAACGCCCCGCTACCCGCGCGCCCCACCTCACGCGCCTGCAGTGTAGTACTGTGCCATCCTTGTCAACAGCACTACCGCATTCCTAAGCTCTGCATTCAACTCGCGCTTAGTGTAGTTCTGTTGCTTGGTTTACTTGCAGGTATTATTGTATAAAAATGAGAGTAGAATATAGGTTTCTTCTAAACATTTCTGTTATTATCCAACATTTGTGCAAACTCTTAACATTATTATTATTTTTATTAAAGCCACGTCCATTTAGTAAATCTAGCAGATACAGTAAAATGTTAGAACAACATGATTTGGTTACGCTCAAGCACCCATGATGCTGTCGTAAGTGTCAGTGATGGGAGCCAGCGCGACGAGGCACACCATGGCGATAGTGAAGAGCAGCACGATTGGAGAGTAGATGCCTAGGAGCAGCCGTCTGAAGCTCGAGAACTGGGAATAAAAAAATACTTATAATTTTGAGTTCCTATAACTATTCAAAATGTTCGCGAACTTGATTGCTCCTCTGGATTAGAGTGCTCCCACATTTATCGACGCGGAATCGGCTAAAGACGGTCAGAAAGGCCTTTATATCTACGTAATAAGGGTGCTACTAATACCGTTCGCATCGGCTCGGCTCAGACGACGCGGCACGACGCTGCCCGACGGCGAAATGAGCCGTTCGCCTTCAGATGATCGGTGATAACGTGATAAGTAGGTATAGTAAAGACGATAAATGTGGGAGCACCCTTACTGTAGAATCGGACATCTCCCTTTTTTTGATTTTCAACTTTAAGCACTGAATTTAGAATGAAAATCCAATACCTACATAGTTGTTTGAGTGATTGTTACCTCATGCTCAACGAATCTGAACTATCAATAAAGCTGGAGGAACAATAATGTAACTCACCGGCGCGTCAGTGCTGCGGTCCACCTGCGTTGGTTGTCGTGTCTGCCCGAGCATGTCCTTCATGGGGAACGCGTTGATGCGGCCGTTACTGATGCGGCCGTCCGACACGCACACCGTCAACTGTGGACGAGACAAACATGAGAATGTTAGTTAGCTTTCATTGAATCTTCACCTTATTATCTCTCTCCCACTTTAGCTGAGTTTATAATTATTATCTCTCTCCTACCGCAATATGAACGTCGTGTCATTACTTAGCCAATTTCTTAGATTTCACTTTGAGCTTTTTATAAAGGTAACTCTTATCGAACTGACCCATGGCTATTTCTCAAAATATTGTCTGATTTATTTTCCGTCAATGAATAATGATAGTGTTTAAAATGATGACAGTATTTTTCTCCCACTATGAACACCTAATTAATCTAAGTGCACGGCAGTGCGCAGGGCAAGTTCCAGCAAAAGGCCGCGCGCATGCTGTGCACTTTTTACACGAACCGTTTCGACGCACCTTTGACCCCTCTGTAGCTCAGTGCCTATTGCAAGTGCAGAGAAAGAAGACTAAGTATACCATATTAAATATTTTAAGTTGGGTGTATGCTACAGTGAATTTCGGCCAGATGGAACTTCAAGCAAATTCTATAGATTGGATTTCAACCCTTTTTAAGGCAAACTTGCCCCACCACCCCTCTTTTTAACAGGTATGTTTTTGGTGCGATGAGGTATTACTGAAACACGAGAGTCACCTGTAGGCACACGGAGTGCCTTACAACGTTACAACGTTACTGTAGAAATTGCATGTGATGTCATGAAGGTGGTACTCACAGACAGCACGAGGTGCATAACGACGTGGAAGGCCACGAACGCGGCGAGGATGAACACGCTCCACGAGGGGAGCTCCGCCTTCTGCAGGTACACCGCCAGGAAGATCGTCACGACTGAAACGAAACATAATATTACGTAACTAAACGATAAATGGAAAACGTAGACGTTCAACCACAATAAGATTTCTATTTAGATTTGACTCTCGTCGTCCTTGTCTTGTTACAATACCAGGTGGCCTACCATGAACTCTTAGAGCTCGTGGCAAGGCTCCAGGACTTTTACTACCAACCTTATCTTGTCTTTGTCTTCATAGGTAAGTATTTAGGTATTTCTACTGTAGCCATCGTAAAACATTGCACAAAAAAACACTTTCTAACTGCCTCACCATCATCATATCAGCCGTAAGACGTCCACTGCTGAACATAGGCCTCCCCTTGACCCCTTTAGACTTCCAGTAGGACCAGTTGTAAGCGGCCTGCATCCAGCCTGTGCCCTTAATAAGATCGTTTGCCCGCCTAGCGGGTGGACGTCCTACGCTTCCTAATTATGTAAACCCCCAATCAAACGCCCATCGATCTGATCGTCGTAAGATTCCCCGTTTACCTTGCAGTAGAATGAAAAAAATAATCATTCTCCTAACTATATGTCCAACCTCAGAAATTAATTTAAACACTGCTCAAATACTAATTAACAACTGTAAAAGTTGAGTAGATCATACTTACTTCCAAGAATATGAGCAGCATTTCCGAGGAACCAGTGAGCCCAGTTGAAGATCGGCCTCTTGCTAGTGCCAGGGTGCGGCCTGAAGTATGCACCTGTAAACCGATATCGAGAGGCATTTAGTTGAGAGTTCCAGTCTAAGTATAATTATCAAAACTTAGCCATGCAATAAGGATCGGATCTTTTCACCTTCTAGTTCTAGCTTTTGCCTACGGTTTGTACCAAGAATCGACTACTGGAATGTAAAAGCTACACTCCGTGGCTGATATTAAGAAATTCAGAAAATACTTTACCTCATTTAGATTTCGAACCCAGGTCCTCATTCTACGCAAGGAAGTAAGGTAAGAATCGGAGCCTACAGAATTTGGATCTTCAACGCTTATTACAACAACAAGCACCAAACGAAACTCGACTGCAAGATAACAGCGCGCTTTTATGCGGGAATTTCTGAAGCTATGGTCTTTCTTCTACTTCAGTTATTAGATGAAAAGCTACTAGCCCTAGGTACTCACCAATAGGCTGGATGAAGCACAGGATAATCGTGACGAGGCCAGTGATGGCGTGGGGGTTGTCACCGGTGGTGGTGTAACCGCCCACCTCGATGAGGATCACGATGAACCCGATCACCGTTAGCAGCCACGTCAGCACCATGAAGATACGGTGGTACTGTAAACAAATTCATAAAGGTTATAAGATTAAGGCGGTAGCAACATTAACTGAAACTAAGATTAGAGTTTTTGTAGACCGTCAGATGAAGTTAACAGAACACTATGTTATTAGGGAGATAGAAAAACTTGAAGAACGTTTTCAAGTTAAAAAAAATGTTGGAGAACGAATGCCCTTCGAGTTATGACTCGACACTTCATTGTACCAAGTAAAGATAAAACATAATCTTCCGCTAAACTTACCGCAAACCAGATGTCCTTGCCACCCAACGTTTTGCCGACCCAAGTCTGTCTGAAGTACCTGTAAATACAGAAGATGAATGAGCATTCCAAAAGGAAATCTATGAGGTAGATCTATCTCCTTAGATTATCCCGGAATTGACCGATTTGTTGAGGAGATGATGCTAAGGCCATCGAATCTTCATCCAAAGACAAACCAGATTGAAGATACGAGAAGTATTATAATTTCACTTGCAGTTTCGTACTTACCTAGCGAGTAAGATACCAAGAGAAGAGGTTCCGAGCCAAGCTATCAACATGAAGCAGCCGTGCAGCTTGAGGAGCAGTTTGGAGCTGGCAGCCGCTGTGCCAACCGTAGCCAGAGACATCGGTGCGCCAGTCGCCTCGTACGCCAGATCGTGGAATCCAACGCGGTTCGCATCTAAAAAGAGAAAAAAGGCATTTCATTTTCTATTAAGTAAGACATTTTCTATTAGGTGTTCGAAGGCTTTGAATGAAAGCCTCATCCTCAAGAAAATGTCAAGTCTCTTCATACAATCAGACTAATCAACAGCGATTTCGGCATCACGTCTTGTTTTCCAAGTATCTTAGTTAGAATTAGTACGACAATTCTTACCTTTCATTGAATTTCCGGCAACCACCATCAGGTTATACATAGAGTTCGGCAAATCAAAGGTCTGTCCTTGCACAACGGATACTGCATCCCTTCTGAACTTGCAGTAAAGCTTGCCATCGATGACCGAAGACTCCTGTAGCTGTACGATCTCTTGCGGCGAGTCTGACCGGCTCACATACGGCTCAGTTTTGGGATAGGTCCAAGAAGTGAAGAGGCTGACTCTTCCGTTATCATTCCTTACACATTCCATGGCACTGTCAGCTCCCATCTTATTATCGGTACTTAACCCTGCCGCGACGTACTTTGGGTTGCCAACGCCTTGCAGCTCGAAAGTGTATTTGTCCCCGGAGACAAATATTGCTACAACTGCCGTGCAGTCGCCTTTTGCGACACAGTTTTGGGGCACGCCGAAGCACAGCTTTGTATCGGCACAGCCGTCATAGATGACATCGAGAGGAGTGGCTGCCTGTTTCGGCTGTAATAAATATTGAAGTAGCGTGTTATTATAGTTTCAGGAAAAAGTAAACAGGATTAATGACAAAGATCGGTGGTCTCGTTGAGTTGGTTGATGGTCGCGACTACTGAGGTCATGGTTTATACCCAGAGGAGAGACTATAAATGGGATTTTCTTTAAATTCTCGGTAGATGGCACGGAGCCTGTAATGGTCCCTGGTTGACGGCAACAGTTTATCTCCTATTGTATGTGAATTTAACTGAATTGGTAAAATTTGCGGGACCATGACGGCGAAAGTTGTGGAAAGCATTCATGGGCATACCTTAGACTCCATAATAACGGGCGGTGGTGGCGGTGCGCTGGTAGGTTGTGGGACAGCTGCAGGTGCCGGGGCGTTCACCACGGTGTCAGGAGTCACTACCTCCACAAGGGGAGACTCCACATTCTTCCAAAAGGTCGCGTAACTTTGGGCAACAGTGGCTCTGAGGAATAAGGCATGTTATTTTTAGCGTTTTTGTTTTCAACGGTTACAAATCGATCAAATAGATTGGTATAAAGGAATGACGCTACCGCACATTTCTTGGTTGACTAGATATCTTTGCTTCCACAGGTCAATATTGAAACCAAAATATGCTTCTCATAAACTTTCCCCATGTACGTTTCCTCTTATACTTATCATTTCGTTTCCAACTTATTAATACTAAAATACTGAACACCTTCGTAAATTCAGACTGTGACTCCACGAAGGGCACCTGGCACCTACGAAAAATTTTGACAGGAGCTTTATGTCTAATATATAAGGTGCAAGTAGCTCAGGTGCCATTATCAGCGGGTGCCCTAAGTGGAATACCTCTATATTTTCATTCGTAAGTTTTCTGTATCATTTTGTATCAAGTGGAAAAGCTTTCTGATCAGGACTAATGTCCTAATGGTAAAACAAGTGCCCTGGGCCCTAAGTCTACTAATTTATAAACGTTACAATGGTCTCTCAATGGTGTGTTTTTGACAGTTTTTGTATGGCAAATCTGTCAAAAACTTACCATTGAGAGACCATTGTGACGTATATAAATTAGTAGACTTAGTCCCCTGCATTAATGTCTACTCGACCCAAATCCGAAGTTATCTGACAGCTGTAATTTTTTACCGACAACAATGCTGGACCCTGGTGAAAGTAAGTCTCTAGCGCACCTGAAAAGTTTAGTCATAAATCTGAGTCTCACCTAAACTCTACGCCTCCGAGGAAGTCGGTGGGCGCCTGCCACGTGAACGTCATGGCAGGCTTGTCCTGGGGTGAGGAGTGTGTTACAGTGTCGTTGGGGTTCAGGCAGGTGGTGAGGTGCGTCAGTCCCGCGGCCGGCACGCCCACGAACGTACCCACTATTGTGTCCGGGTTCTGAAAGTTGACAAGAAGGTTGAACTTTAATTGTGATTGGTGATTTATGGGGTCCGAACGATACAAAACAAGAATATGAAAAAAGGTTTGTTGCAGAAATGTTTTTGAGTTCTTGTGATGAATTTTTCTTTTAGGCTGTCGGTACTAAAACTTGAGCGCCATGCTTGTTATGTTCTTAAGCACAATAAACGCCACTTTTTAGAATAATTGTCTTTAAAACTGCCCAAAAACTTGGCTTTTGGATATATCATAGTTGAAATCGTCATGAGAGTAATCAAATATTATCATCAAAAAGTTTAATAGGCATTCTGAGTAGTGAAACGTAATTGTTACTACCTACAATATTCGTTATGTATCACCTCTCAGATCTAAATAGACACAATTAACAGTAGGTAACATGTGATTTGATGACTCATCAAGCGAGGTTGTGAGCCTATACTATTGTTTGCCGTATTAACTTCTCCGACAGACCGTTTACAATTAGCTTAAGATATTTTTTCTTTTGGTTCCACTTTCATAAGAAAGCAGTGGAGCACAACTTGGTATCGTTTCATAAGCATTGTGAATTTTGGGGTGCTAAGACAGGAAACCTCCACGTGCGCCCGTGGACTAGAGTTCCCACTCGGATATGTCCGGGGGGAAGACCAGTTTTTCGGGCCGGTGCACCCTGGGATGCGGGCAAAAACTCTTCCTTAGGCACTGTGTGCCTAAGGGGTCTCTTTGCCCGTATGCGAATAGCCTGTCGTGTGGACGCTCCAACGCGTGTCCCTCTGATCAGCAGAGGGCACAGCGGCGGAGCGGGCTTGCGGACGGTGAGTAATGGGTAGCTCGCCGTCCGACCGAGGACCAAGCCCGGGTCGGTGGCGCGTCGTGTTTCGCGCCAAATGCCTGCTGTGGTCGCGGGTTTTTTCTTAACCCAGGATACTGCGGCCCTGGAACGTAAAGGGCATCCGAAGGAACACGGGTGGATTTTAGTCAGTAGAGTCTGACAACCCCTTCCGCCCCACTCAGGGCGGGAGGACTCATTTGATGATTTTACCACCTAAAAAAAAAAAGCATTGTGAATTTTGTAGTACATTTTCAATTCAATGTTTTTCTTATCGGTCGGTAAAATGGTCGCCAGTATTCTACTGAGCTACCTACTGAAGACTTATGTTCAATGCAATATGTCATTAGCTTTTCCCATGACAATTTCTCAATGCCTGGACTTGTCTCAGATTGAATTCGGTTGTTATTAGTGGAATACGAGCCAAGTATACCTCTAAGTAACCCTTTTGGGAATTACTAGCATGATGACGATTATGTTATTTTCAATTTACCTATTAGGTAATGACTGCATAATGACGGCATTCATAGATAAGATTGTATAAGTTTAAACGATTTCATTCATAGTTCTTTATGATTGTATAAGTCTCTTATTTTTTTTTTTTTTTTAGTTGGTTAAATCATCAAATGAGACCTCCCACCCCGGGCAGGGCGAGAGGTACTGTCAGACTTGTACTGACTAAAATCCACGGTGTCCTTCAATAGCCCTTTATGTTCCGGGGTCACGGTGATGGTATAAGACCCGCGACCCCGGCAGGCTTTAGCCCTCTGAGAGGGGGCCTCGTCATTATGCTGACGCTCTTTGGGGCGCGCGTGGAACACGACGCGCCGTCGACCCGGGCATGGTCCATGGTCGGGCGGCGAGTTGCCCTTTACTCGCCGCCCGCATGCCCGCGCCTACGGTGGCCGGAGATCGTCTTGCGACGTCCGATGCCGTGGGTGTCCACCACCGCGGGTGTATAAGTCCCTAATACTCGTTTTAACGAAGAAACCTAGATACTACTAGATACCGCGGCCCACATAAATCAACATTTTATTACAAGCAATGTAACGTAATACTAGGCAGGTATAAGTGGGTGTACATAAGTATTAGGTAATTACTGCGAACTGATTATGTAGAACAAACTGTTTAATATTCAGTTTCTAGGCATCTAGACTGACAGATGGGGTCAAGTCTCTCAACAACACGAACTGGTCTGACGGGTCCTTAGATAATGCGCAAGTTTGTACCTAATGATCGATACCATAAATCTTTGAAATTGTAGCGGATCGATTCAGCATGGAAAACTAAATATGAAAACCTGCATCGCGCAATTAAGAGATATTCTCTACGAATTTTTAGTTTTAAACTAAAGAAAATGCCGACAGTGACTTCTGGAAACAAAGTCTACCAGACAAAACCTTGTTGAAGGTACGTTCCTTCTCTTTGAAGTTTCTCACACCCCCAAGAAATAATTAACTAGAAATTGAGTTAGGAGTAGCTTGCTAAAAGCGTAGCGACCTAGCTACATTAATGAAACAAAACAGTTAATTTGAAAAGTTATGCTTTGCATTTCATTTCTGTTGACGTTGGTTGAATGATTGTCCTAGACTTCTTCAATCGTCTGCTACAGGATAAATTATAAATTCACGCTCTTTAATAAGAATAAGGTTTTGTGTAGCAGCCAA
This sequence comes from Agrotis ipsilon, assembly GCA_028554685.1. Lineage (NCBI taxonomy): Eukaryota > Metazoa > Arthropoda > Insecta > Lepidoptera > Noctuidae > Agrotis > Agrotis ipsilon. The sequence continues at coordinate 3,449,499 of CM052978.1, forward strand.
GTTCCTTCTACAAATATGGAGAGTCCTGTCACTGCCTGTGCACAATTGTGATTTGTAAAGTTATGTGACCATTCTAGCCAATGCATTGAATGGCTCATTGAGCAAAAATGCGTTTGGCATGGCTATGGTCAAATGGGCATATGTTATCTTGAATATCGCAAGCTCTTTACCTGTATCTGTCTCGCCTGCAAGATGAACCCTCCGATGGGCAGGGGAGCGCCGGCGGGGCTGCCCAGCGTCACCTGCAGGGTGTCCCCTTGCCTCACTTGCGCAGAGGACGTGAGGATGAGGTAGGGCGGCGTGGATGACTGCGCAGGGATGGACTCGTGGCGCGGCGTCTGGTCTATACAGGCCTGGAACAAGTTATTATTTCACGTTAATAATCTTATCAAGATCAGAAGTCATTAGTCCAATAGGGTATTTTACTGCATAAATAAATTGATAATCGATTTAGTCCGTCAGTAATAATATTGAAAAATAATGGACACGTATTTTTTATTTTTTCGAATCAATGAATATTGACAAAGATAAAACGCTTCCAAATTCGGGAGTGGGGGCTTGTGACGTCATTGCGCTTGTAAAATTGTACCGACCGCGTGACGTTTTGTGATTTTTAGAAACGTTGTATCTTCGTCAATTTTTGTTTACGTGACAAAAGAAAAAATACGGGTCTAATATTTTTTAATAATCTATATTTCGGACTAATATTTTTTTTGAGTAAAATACCGTATTATGTTTAACAGTATGGCAGATAAAACGGGAGGCTCATATTCTACGGAAACACCATTTTAAACACCATCAGCCTTACTTCAAAAACTTAAACACTTGTCTAAAAAAAGTGTGACTGCAAAAAGTCATAATCTTACATTTTTTTAGACAGGTGTTCAACAGACGGTTGAAAGTTTTTGTGGTACAAACGGCATGTGACTGCCACATTAGACTGTACCCCTAAAATCCTTTCAGCAGTTTCTCGTGTGTCTTAGCTGGGGAGAAGGAGATCATGTCTTTGAACAGACTCGCATCACTTGAAGTCGTGGGTAGACATCATCATTATCAAACAATATGGTGTTGAGACCCTGACCGATTACTACAGTCCCACACAACAATGATTATAGTTTGAGTACTCATTTCATTTGGAAAATAATAAGTCTACAGATAACAGACGACAATATTTCTAGAATTTTTTGCCTGTTGGTAGTATGTACTGTAATCGGCCAATAACGGACAAATGGGACACAGGCTTCCTCTATATGAGAGGGATATGGATTTAACTACGCCTAGTGCCGGTTGGTAGATCTCGTGTCTTTGGGTTCCATTATAAATCACGCTTAGCCACCACTTCTAAATCTAAAGAGTAGCATTGTTTTACTTACCCCTGAAGGCGCCCCGGAGCCGTACTGCTCAGTCTGGTGTATCACCATCGCGACTAGTATGCTGAACAGCATCGCACTTCTTTTCCTCGGCAACATTGTGTCTGCTTCTGAAAACGAAACGAACATTGTAAGTAAATTGAGAATTTTAGACGTTCCAATTCAAGTCCTAGTAAAAATGAAACTGTTGTGTGTGTCGAATTGACTGAAAATACTATTGTACCAGCCCAGTGTACATTTTTTTTAACCTATGTTGACCCACTGCTGGGCAAAGGTCTCCCCCATATCCTCCCAATCTTTCCTGAGTGTGACTTTCAGCGGCCAGTCTGTCCAGTGTACCTAGATTTCTAAAATAATTTGGTCTGCTATAGTTACCTACAAATTCTTAATAATTTACACAAAGTTGTAATAAGAAACGGCCCAGCATAGAAACAAGTTAAGTATGACACAGTTTAAATTCCAAGGAACTTAGTCCATGTTACCATTAAGCCCTATCCGTGATCAGAACTGACATTAGCACAACCGACAGAGATGGACATATACAATAGGAGCAGGTGGAAACAGTATGGAAAAGCACATTTATGTCAGGCACGAGGAAGTGAGGTCAGTGAGCGGAGTGAAGGGAATTGTATCACGGTGTTGCGGGATGACGTCATCGGTTCATGGTCCTCAGGACTGATAAGACATCTCTTTGAAGTAAAGACAGAGGAAACAGCAAAACAATTAATATGTAGACATGAAGCATTGCTGTAAGTATTCATGTACTTCGGTACGGCAATTTTATTGTCCGTAAAATGTTTAAGTGTATCATTAAATTTTCAGATACAGTACCCTTAGCACGACTTTTCACTCTTTTACTTTACAGTATTTACAGCGTTTCTTGTATGAAAAAATGGAACAGCGCCTCTGGTGTGCGAAGAAGGAACTAATTTTTACCTTGAAAATTGACAATTTGCAAGTGTGAAAGTTAAAGTTTACTTTACGTCTCATTTACTTTACTTTACATTAATTCCTTCTTCGCACACCAGAGGCGCTGTTCCATTTTTTCATACAAAAAAACGCTGTAAATACTGGAAAGACGCTGTAAAGTAGGAGTGAAAACTCGTGCTAAGGGTACAGGAGCTCCTTAATTTACAAAAGGTTCTTTTGTTCATCAGTAAGAATTGTGAAAAATAGTCGAAAGGACTATTTCACACAATTAGAATTGGTCCTTATTGGTCTTGGTTAAAGGACATTTCAACTTCCAAAAAATAAACCTGTCGTTTGTAAAAGCGTGGCAAATATTGAAGACATTTGTTGTCAGCGATGGTTTTGGTAGCTGATGACTGTCTTGTTTTTCGACTTAATCTAAGTAAGTTGTAGAAACTTCCTCTTAGAAAAATCAACAATATAAGAGTACCTAATTGTTATGTAACCTTTCAGAAATTCTAAGCACATAATATGTGTGAATCAAGAATCAAGCTACGAGTGACTGCTGGTACAAGGCTTGTTAAATTCCTTTATAACTTTGTTTAATTATGACACAGCTTATTTTACACGCTAACTCAGAATACCGTCACCTATTGTTAAAAACGTCAGAAATAACGCCATGTATCGATTAACACAATGATATATCAATAAAATTCACAGTCACGAAGTGTTGTCATCACTTGTTTATTAAAACCATTAACTCAAGAAACAGTCGTCATTATTATACATAGATCTTGAATGTAATCGTGGTGATACTTGAATACTTCCTTAGTATCCGCATACTTTGAAAAAACTTTGATCTCATCCTAGAAGACTTATTGTAGATTTCAGCCGATAATTTAGTCAGCATAGCAGACTGTTCAGCATTTCTGTCCAGATTTTGTATCGGCTAAACGCATCCAATTTTTATCTGCTCTCCGAATATCAATTGCAGTGTAAACTTCTACAATCAAGCTTGGTCTTTTCATTTCACTGTGTTCATCAGTTTTAGGTTCTTCGCGGTCAACACCGCAATATTAACCAGTTGACCTCTAAGGTTCTTGCTTTACAACGCGCCTCGGATTGGCGCGCCAATATCTGCTGGTGCGACATTGTTATTTCCTGACGCATTCGTTACGCAGCTGCGCACTATGGCAATTTCCTGTTGCGAACTTCTCAAGGAAAATGCGATTTATAGAATGTTGTTTTTGGGCATCTCCAATATTGCATTTGAGATTTTAGTGATCATGGAATACTAAGCAAGAAGCCCTCTTGTTAAAAAGTAAATGTTTGCTAGATTTTTAAGAGCTTATCACGAACAATATGAGTACCTATCTGTCTCAAATGACCTTCCTAGGTACTCTTTTTAAATAGCATTTCGTTTCGGTACCTAATCATGATGTAAGTACCTACCCGATTTTCTTTAGTGAAGCATAAAATTGCTTTCTAATTTGGGAATATTCGAAATCAGACGGAAATAGTAGATTATTAACCAAGGGGATAAAGCAGGGTCTTCTGTCGCGGGTGGCGAATTAAATTGCGAGCGTAACGAAGGACTCGAGGTTTACTCCCGAGCGTAGCGAGGGTGTTAAAAACTTAAATCACGAGCGAAGCGAGGGATTTAAGACGAGTCCTGAGTGTAGCGAGGGATTTAAGTTCACCCAAGACTAAGACAGCTTTATCACCGAGGAAAATACTCTACTTTTCGTACCATTTGCGAAAAAAATTACACAGTAATAATATGAGATACGCATTTTAAACATTAATATTTAACATTAACTTATTTATAAAAATAAGTAAAAATAAACTCAACGTTTATGTATTTGAAGAATACAAAAACGCGGCAAATTAAAAAAGCAAAGGCATCAAGCTCATACGGCCTCGTCGGTTTTCGTAATTTTATTTAACTAGATGAAAATCCGGCTTCGCTCGGGTGAAACGTGTTTCCCAAATACTACACATCAAGGTTCTAAATGTAGGTGTCACGGTAAGTCATAGGCCGAAAATAAAAAAAGAAAAAAAAACTCAACATGATAACCGATGTCAATAATGGCGGCTGCGATCTGTCTGGTCAGAAAATCATTAGAAATTTACAAAATACTCGACAGTCCGAATTTTGCCGATATATGTTGTCGACTCGAAATCTTTATTTTTTAATGTTTTATTATTCTGGTTAGCTTTCGATCGAGTCTACCGTAATCTAAGTATTCCAAATTTAAATCACATTCTCTCCCTAGAGAGAGAATGAAATTCAGTACAACATTCTTTCCCTGTTTTTCACAGATTAAAAATGACTATTGTTATGTTCGCTTTTTGTGGCATAGAATGTCACTTTTTTGAGCAAGTGGTACGAAAAGGTAAATTATCCACATGAACATTACATTGGGCCAGAAATGAATTTAACATGAGGCGAAAAATCGCGGGCATTAGCACCAATCAGGAGTGTTTCACCGAAAAACGAAACGTAGTCCGAACATTAGGAAGCAATAAAATTGCTTGATAACATAATAATAGCCTTTTTATTGCCGAATTTCGTTTACATTTTTTTTTATAGTATATCACGAAGTTCGGTGTGCCTTTTGGCATAGGCCTCCTCCAACCCTTTCCATTGCGCTCTGTCCAGTGCCACTCTAGTCCAGAGTGGTCCCACCGTTAGCCTTATGTCATCTTCCCATCTTCTTACTGGGCGTCCCGGTTTTCTGGTGCCATTTCTTGGATATCAGAGGGTGACTTTTTTACTCCACTTGTTCTTCTGGCAATATAATAATGATAGTTATCAATATCATTATTATATTGCCAGAAGAATAGGTTGTTAATATTGTGGTTTAGCACGCAGTCCAAGTTCCTTAAATGACGGCGCTGACATTGTCGCAAGGTCACGTGACCTAACACTTTACAATAATGGAGTGATTCATAGATTATCTTGGCCTGGTCTGGCCTTAGGCTGGTTACTAATTTCGTTTTATTTGATGTTTAAGTATTTATTTTTTCATTTCGTATTTTGTTTAACACATCATTTCGTTGGTCGCGGGACTTATCTCATTACCGGAACATAAAAGGATATTGAAGGACACCGTGGGTTTTAGTCAGTACAAGTCCGACATTCCCGCCCTGCCCGGGTGGGAGGACTCATTTGACGAATTTAGCACGCTAAAACACATAATATTTCGTTAGTTAATTTCAACCAGTTGGAATAACGCGTAACATTTTGGTTAGGTAACCTATTATGTATTTTCAGAGTATGAACGAGACACTGGCTCTCATAAAATGTTTTCAAATACAGGGAAGCTGGCTGGCAGGATGGCTACTATCTTATCTTTTAACACAAAACAATTTACAACATGAGTTCCCGGTGGGTAAGTATTAGGATTGTAAAACTACAGAATAGCCATAACTAAATTGACCATGTACCTAGCAAAAATGAAACCTAAGGCTCTAGAGACGAGACTATTTCTTTCTAGTTTCTGTAGAATTGATAAACTGCAAAAAAATGCCAATCAATTAGGATGTAAAGCAGCATAGCAGGAAGGCAAAGAAGAACATCGAAACCCGGAACTTCGGCATCCCGGAAAATGACGATGTTTTATCTGCTAAACGAATTCTCATCGTTTATGATGACAAAGAATCCGAATTCAACCTAACCTAAGTATAGAATCGGTCTATTTGCCATCAATAGTTATTTGTTATACAAGAGTGCAAAGTTGATTTTTAACCGCGTGCTCATGTTTGATGACCGAGCAAGCGAATGATTCTAAATTTGAATCACGAGTGCAACGAGTGATTCAAAAATTAGAATCATGAGTGATAGCGAGGGAATCAAAAGAGCACAAGGTGAAAAATCTTTGCACTCGAGTGCAACACGTAACTTTTCATCCCACCTCAGCGAGGAAATGACTAAATGCAAAAACAGATGTACATTGTACAAACACAAGATAGGCTTTTATTTCAATTTAGGTATTAACTAATACATTATAGTTGAACAGAATTATTTTTAAATTAAAACAAATAATACTTAGGTAGTAGTTTTCAAAGTTACTTATTTTTATCTTGGTTTGTCATAACATAACAAGAAGACGTGAAAGGAAAACCGCACAAAGCAAATAAAAAAGGTAAAAAAAAAGTACTGAGTCCAGAATGTTCCGAGTCTGAGATTTTAACAAAATAATAGTAGATTCCGCCCAAGGAGGGGTATTGAATTCCGAAGCGATACTAAGGATTCTGGGGGTGAACCTCCGTCCGTAGCGCAGCGAGGAGGTTCAAGTGTTAATTCCCGAAAGAAACGAGGGAATACCTAATTTTAAAAATCCTTAGTGTAGCGAGGGATTCAAGTTAGCCCAAGGCAACGCAGCCTTACACCGGAGGAGCGTACTCTGCTTTTCACACCTAAGGTGAGGAAACAAATTCTATTTTTGAAATTTGATGTGGTACGACAACTTTCGAACGTCAAGTGGGCAAGACAAGCGATCAGCTGTTGCGGTCATCGGCCGCCATTACTGCTGCTACTCTTTTGTTCATACGATGTTCTAAATTCAAATTTACTTACGTTACGTTATACGTATACGTTTTCATCCCCCCACCTCGGAAAGGGTACTTTTGCTCTTCGATATCTGACCGTAAAAGCCGTTTTTATCCTCAAGTGAGTAAAAGCCGTTTTTATCCTCTAGTGAATAAAGTAAATTTGAATTAAGAACATCGTGTGCATTAAAGAGTTGTAGCAGTAAAAATGGCGGCCGGTGACTGCAACAGCTGATCTTTGCTGTGGTGCCTACTTCACGTTCGAAGGTTATCGTACCACATCAAATTTCAAAAATCGAATTCATTTCCTCGAAGTAGGTGTGAAAAGCAGAGTACACTTTTCGGGAGTAAAGCTGCGTTGCCTTGGGCTATCTTGAATCCCTCGCTACCTACACGAAGGATTCTTAGATTTTAAAAATTATTCTGTATTTTATATACATAATGTAGTACTCCTAGTTAATACCGAAACTGAAATACCTATCTTGTGATAGTACAATGTACACCTGATTATTTTTTTTTGCATTTGGTAATTTCCTCGCTGAGGTGGGATGAAAAGTTACGTGTTGCACTCGAGTGCAAAGATTTTTCACCTTGTGCTCTTTTGATTCCCTCGCTATCGCTCATGATTCTAATTTTGAATCACTCGTTGCACTCGTGATTCAATTTTAGAATCATTCGCTTGCTCGGTCATCAAAATTGAGCACGCGGTTAAAAATCAACTTTGCACTCTTGTATAACAAATAACTATTATATGTAAAGTGTTAATTTGTAGATAAGTGCTTACGTACCGGCAGACATGTAAATAATAACGACTTCCTATTCGCTGTGTTTCCTACAAGTGACATTCATTTTGCGTCAATTTTATTGTTAGCCCTTGGTCTTGGCAGTTTTTTTTATCGTGGTAAAATCATCAAATGAATCCTCCCACCCCGGGCAGGGCGGGAGGGACTGTCAGACTTGTACTGACTAAAATCTACGGTGTCCTTCAATAGCCCTTTATATTCCGGGGTCACGGTGATGGAATGAGTCCCGCGACCCCGGCAGGCTTTGGCCCTCTGAGAGCCCCCCCTCATTATGCTGACGCTCTTTGAGGCGCTTTTGGAACACGACGCGCCGTCGACCTGGGCTGTTCTTGGCCCTTAGATGGTTCTTAGTGTCGTTGTGGTGCTCTTTGAAAGGTCGTAGACCACTGTAGATGGTAGATCATGGTTGAATCTTAGAACGAAGAAGATTGATCATCGTACCGTGAACTACTGTATATGTATACTGATGATAGTGATTTTGGAGAGTAGGTACCCAATAACTACAAGCCATTGTCCAAAAACGATTGTCTTGCTTGTCGGCTGTTCTTTTTTTTGGAACGTACAAATATTTGACGTACCTACTTACGGTTTTATAGATTCCTCATTCCTCAAGACGTTTTCTTATAATCAATCAATAGCAAAGGTATTATTAAATACGCTAATGATCGACTATTTTCTATTTTGACTGGCCCGTTGGTCTAGTGGTTAGTGACCCTGACTGCTACGCCGGGGGTCGTGGGTTCGATTCCCACCCAGGACAAATGTTTGTGTGAAGAGCATGATCATTTGTTCTGTGTCTGGGTGTAATTTATCTATAATATGTATGTATTTAGAAATATATAAGTATGTTTATCAGTTGTCTAGTACCCATAACACAAGCTCTGCTTAGCTTGGGACTAGATGGCGTTGTGTGATAGTTGTGGAATATTATTATTATTATTATTATTGGAAAATAACCTTTTAATCAACTCGTTATGTTATTGTTAGCTTGTGAAACCACCATTAATTTTAAAAGTGTGTCGTTCGCGTGACCTGTCAAGAAAAGGCTGGCTTGGAAAACTATTTAGGGCAAGAAAATCAAAGGACCAATCATTCTTGTTACTAATGAATAAATTAACTGACCTTATTCTGGCCACCCTGTATTGAGGTTAACAATGTTTAAGTTATTCACGATTGATATCTTGAAGAATTTCGGTGGAGTATAGTAACCTGGTTATAATTAAGGAATTTCTTAAGAGTTCGATGGACATTTATAAGTTAAGTCTTGTGTCGAAAAATCGTAATGTTTGTGTTTTAATTGCTCGAAAAAATATGGCGTGTTTATAGCTGGTGCTATTGCAATAAATTCTGTGTTAACTGTTGGTAAAGCAATCGATATGAGGTCGATGGACATTCAGTGGTAGGTTGACTTTGCGACATTCTTATGCGTCATACGTAAGTATATAAAGGGATATTAAAAGAAAACTTTACTGACTAGGTATATTTTTTTTATTACGATTGAAGATCTGCGGGGTAATTCGTGGAACCTAATATATGATCCGGGCTTGGACAAGGCTGAACACTAGTGCCTCGTCAGAAGGAGTTCAGTCGTGATGCGGACTTACTGTGAATTTCAAGTTTTAAGAATTTGTTACAAATAAACTTATAGCGTCTTACCACAAAAAAAACACGTTGAATTGTTGTCTAAAAAAAATAAGAACGTCAAAATGACATTTCTCCTCGATATGAGGGTCGTTTTGCAGTTACACTGTTTTTTTTAAAAGCGTTCTACGGGCGTTTATCTTTTTAACCGACTTCAAAAAAAGGAGGAGGTTCTCAATTCGGTCGGTATGTTTTTTTTTTTTTTTTATGTATGTACATCGATTACTCCGAGGTTTCTAGTCCGATTAGTGTGATTCTTTTTTTGTTCGATGCAGGAGTTTTGCAGTGTGGTCCCATAAAAATTTCATCAAATTTGGTTCAGTACTTTTTATTTTGTGAGCATTTTTATTAATTTCGCCTACTTGGATGACATGATGATCTTTACTTTTTGCGTGTTTGTTACGCGATTACTTCGCCAATTGTGGACCGATTTTCAAAATTGTTTTTTTGTTGTACTAGGGATCGTTCACCTTAGGGAATACTGCAAGTTTCATCGAACTCTGTTCAGCATTTTTTGAGATAGGGAATTTTATTGGAACTTTCTTTTATGTACACAACATGGGCGATGTTAATACCGGTGCTACGGATTACAAAATTCTAGTGCACATGTAAGAAAATGATGTATTTGCCAAGAATTTGGGTTGAATATTAAAACTAAAAAGAGTAAAATAAAAAACTTTTTTCAAAAAAAAATTAACCGCCTTCAAAAACAACCACAAAAAAGGGTAAAATAACCTACAAAATAACTTTTATTTCGGAAGTCGGTGGCAAAAAGACATCGAAATAATAAAACAAAGCCACCGACTTCCGAAAGAAAAGTTATTTTGTAGGTTATTTTACCCTTTTTTTTGTGGTAACACGGATAAAGTTTTCCTCCTCCTGACTCTAATATTTGATTAAGGTTTACGGGATATTTAAATCCATGTTCATTATTTGTTTTGAGTTTCCGATTTTTCGGCGCAACATAATAACTTCATTTCATCCATGATCACGGCGCTTGCAATAGCGCCGAAATGTTGGAAACTCAAAACAAATAATTATAATAACACTAGCGGCCCGTCCCGGCTTCGCACGGGTGGAAGACCCGGTCTAAAATTTGAGATTTAAACTATCCTATCTCTCAAGTTGGATCGAACTGCACATGGTGTGCGAATTTTATTATAATCGGTTAAGTGGTTTAGGCACGTAGCGAGGCTAGAGGACGATAGGTGGACTAGCAGGGTAACCAAGTGGAAGGGCCCATACGGTAAGCGCCCCAGAGGCAGACCTTATACGAGATGGACAGATGAAATAACAAAAAAACCGGCCACTGCTGGACGCAAATAGCTCAAGATAGAGACAAATGGAATTCTTTAGAGGAGGCCTTCACCTTCACTTGAGGAGGGATCTTGCACAAGATATAAATGTTGATAAAAAAAAAAAACTCTTTATTATACTTAATTTTCGTACCACTTGCTCAAAAAAGTGACATTCTATGCCACAAAAAGCGAACATAACAATAGTCATTTTTAATCTGTGAAAAACAGGGAAAGAATGTTGTACTGAATTTCATTCTCTCTCTAGGGAGAGAATGTGATTTAAATTTGGAATACTTAGATTACGGTAGACTCGATCGAAAGCTAACCAAAATAATAAAACATTAAAAAATAAAGATTTCGAGTCGACAACATATATCCGCAAAATTCGGATTGTCGAGTATTTTGTAAATTTCTAATGATTTTCTGACCAGACAGATCGCAGCCGCCATTATTGACATCGGTTATCATGTTGAGTTTTTTTTTCTTTCTTTATTTTCGGCCTATGACTTACCGTGACACCTACATTTAGTACCTTGATGTGTAGTATTTGGGACACACGTTTCACCCGAGCGAAGCCGGATTTTCATCTAGTTTAATAAAATTACGAAAACCGACGAGGCCGTATGAGCTTGATGCCTTTGCTTTTTTAATTTGCAGCGTTTTTGTATTCTTCAAATACATAAACGTTGAGTTAATTTTTACTTATTTTTATAAATAAGTTAATGTTAAATATTAATGTTTAAAATGCGTATCTCATATTATTAATGTGTTATTTTTTTCGCAAATGGTACGAAAAGTAGAGTATTTTCCTCGGTGATAAAGCTGTCTTAGTCTTGGGTGAACTTAAATCCCTCGCTACACTCAGGACTCGTCTTAAATCCCTCGCTTCGCTCGTGATTTAAGTTTTTAACACCCTCGCTACGCTCGGGAGTAAACCTCGAGTCCTTCGTTACGCTCGCGATTTAATTCGCCACCCGCGACAGAAGACCCTGCTTTATCCCCTTGGTTAATAATCTACTATTTAACTCTCTAAACTCTGACACGAGATTTATATATATTAAGATGGTAATTAAATATCCCGTTTTAAACCATAATATTTTACTCCTGTGTTTGGAGGTTTAATTTGTATTCTAAGATTTCTATGATATACTAGCTAACAAAACTTACTAGTGCTCATTAGTTTAATTGGCCGTATCAAATGCTTGTTGTCATACCTATTTAAACTAGTCCAAAGTCAAACACGATTACCTAAATGACCTTCCAAATTATAGGTATGTACTTACTGAGTCACTATTGACATATTCGATTAGATCTTCGAATTGGAATTTAATTGAGAAATCAATTAAGTACTTGATGGTTTTCTATTATGTTTACTAACAATATCACACATATACACTTTTAAGATATCGGTGTATCTTATCGTAATGAAAAACATCTAATATATAAAATTCTCGTGTCACAGTGTTAGTTACCGTAATTCTCTGAAACAGCTGGACCGATTTTTATGAAATTTTATATTCATATTCAGTAGGTCTGAGAATCAACTACTATCTAGGTAGTTTTCATACCCCTAAGTTATCCACACCTTTTTTTTGCGTGTTGAAATCATCAAATGAGTCCTTGATTCGGCTCCGCACGGGTGTAACCTCTACTATTTTATGCATGTTATATATATAAAAACCTTCCTCTTGTATCACTATAGGTATCTATTAAAAATACCGCATCAAAATCCGTTGCGTAGTTTTCAAGATTTAAGCATACAAAGGGACAGGAAGCGGGAAGCGACTTACTTTTTTATTTCTTATCTAAAACTCACGAAATATTGAGTGATGATAATTTATTAGTATTCAAAATTGCGTAAGGTTGTTGCGTGTTGAATATCTGAACGTTTACATTACATCAAATTAATTCCTTCGTTTTCCGCATTATTGAAGCTTTTCTTAATTACTACCCAAAATGCCATTTTTTTTTTCAAAATTAGTATTAGCTACAAATATCTGGTTTTGTGAAAATACAAAAAAAAAACTGCAAACAAGTCCAGAGAGGCAAGTGACGCTTACCCTTTTACATAACCTCGAAATATTCTTACTACGTGCGTCAGATTTGCGAAATTATCCATATATCAAGCTTAACCGGTTGTCAAACTTTCGGAAGAACCAAAACAAGACGCGATTCTTCTACGCCTTGTATAGTAACTCGCAGTGGGTTTCCCCACACTTCAATGCAGCTTATATACGGAATAGCGGTGTTCTCGAGACCGTTTTCCTTATAAGAGGGAGATTTTTTATATAAAGACGTAGAAAACTAATGTTTAACATTGTAAACATGCTCGACTAGTTTTACCTGTGAGGCCGACCGTACGAGGTTGAGCTTACGATCTCTCTTCGTTAAGTTTGATATCGATCATTGGTTTTAAATAGACATTTTTTAGGATAGGTAATAAACTTAAGGGCCTAGATTGAAACATTTATTTATTAAAACTTTCACGTACAACTGTGGTACATAAGGCGGACTTAATGCCGCAAGGCATTATCTACCGGTCAACATTTGGGTCAAATGGAGAAGAAGCTGACATAATCGTACTTCGATTTTATTTGCTCGAATGCAGCGGCGTCGTCAAGAAACTATTGAGAATCTTCAAAAGATTTAAAAACGTGGTGACTGCTCGTTATATAATTATAGCTCGTTATAGAGACAGCTTCAACGAGGCAAGAATTATGAATAGTTCTTGCCTCGTTGAAGCTGTCTCTTTTCAAATCAAGGAATAATTAATGAATTTATATCCTTTGATTATAATATAATTTAAATGGAAGTAAGGTCATTTAGACTTTATGTCTATTAGACCGTATGCCACAACTTTCAAACAGAAACCATTTTGATTTAAGCTCAAAGAAAGGATACTCCCGCATTTATCGACACGGAATCGGCCAACGCCTGTCAAAAAAGGCCTTTATGTCTACGTGATAAGGGTTAATACCGTCCACATCGGGTCGGCTTGGACGACGCGCGACGCGGCGCGACGCCCGCCGCCGACTGACGGCGAAACGCGCCGTTCGCCTTCAAATGATTGACGATAAGTATAGTAATGTTTCGATAAATGTGGGAGCACCCTTAAAGTTAGATCCGGTGATCATGAATGATCCATGGATATTAAAATGTGGAAGGTCAGATGCTTACTTGATACTTATGAAAACTTAAAAGAGAAGATGACATAATATATTCTGCATATCACCTTCATGCTAAACAACACTTACCTCAAAAGTTAAGTAGTCTCGCAGATACAAAAGGAAATTGACAATTATTATTACAAGACGTTAAAACATGGTCAAGTGTTTGTCGGACAACGCACAATGAAGGGTTCCTTAGATTACCATGGGATATCAGCTAGCTCATGTTTTGTTTTTTAAGATTATTTAAGAATTTGTTTTGGTTAAGACTTTTGTATAAAGGTAAAGATCTATTCTACCAAAAACATTTCATGTAAGCTGTTGCCAAAACGAGCACATAAGGTTTGCCCTACGAAAAAGATATCAGATCTCATGTTCAACCAAGCTTCTGAATCTACACGGCCTAACTCTAGCAACCCTAACTTCACAAATTCTACAAATCAGTAAAATGTATGGCTTCACCGTTTCGCTACCGTTGTGGAGGCGATTAAATATTTAGTTTCTGAAGTACCTAAGTAACGAAACAGCCTTAAATACTATTTATTTAAACACTACTTGTTTTAAAGATACACCATTACCTTCGGACCGTAGGAATTTATAGGTTTAATCCAAGAAAATTGACGTGCAAGGCGAGACGGACAGACGGACACACGATTGTTCTTAAAAGGGTTTAGTTTTTTCATTCGGATTTACAGAACCCCTTTAAACCACACAGTGTTTGAAGTAATCTTCAAAGTACTTGTCAGATCACAGCAACATATCCATAATAACATAAACAATAACAACGAGAATCCCACGCGTTGAGATCTAACGTATCCGTGAGTCACAGTTAGAGGTCACACCTTCGTAGTTCGGGGTCTCACGGTAACACCACATTATAGTAGTGTAGTACACTGTAGACTTTAAATAATAACCGAGTGAGGTTATTACATGTGTCATTATTATTGTTTAGATGGTCACACTTCCGTCATTGGCAGGAGCAACGACGATATATTACTAGACTCCGCATGTACGATCTAAGGAACAAAAACTATTCTGTCAACCCGCTGAGGTACTTCGTAAGCGAGGGGGACGGGGTACTGCGTTGTAATTGGCTAACTTAAGGTCTGTTCTGTCTCAAGGTATGCTTACGGCTCACAGGAGTGGTCGAAATAAGACGGATATAAGACTTTTTTGCCTAATGTGTTGACGGACATCGGTCGCCTGTTATTAGGAGTCTAGAAATATATCGTCATTAGGCACGAGGTAGTATTGATAGTAAAGTAGATGAGATGTATTAAAAGTATATGAATAGTGTTACCATCAGTCCGGGTTTCCCCAGATTTTTCCTAGTTTAGAGATCGTCCGGTGGGGTTTTCATTTGTAGTCCGGGTTTTTAAAGTTTAAAGGTTAGGCCGCCCTTGTCAAATTTTAGAGATGGCAACCCCTATATATAACATAACTGCTGTAATAACTACTTCTTTTAAGAACTCGGTAAGGTAATATAAGACACGGGAAGGGCTGGCTGATAAGAACCTGAAAAATTCCACTGCGTCAACCCCAAAGGATGGGAATGTACCCGTCCTTATCACTTTGCTTAGGAACTTCCTATTTATTTTATGCGTAAGTGGAGTAAAAGAGAATAGTCTAAATAAATTCTAATGTTTACACCTTTTACGATATCTTAAACAATGTGCTGGTCCTTCGAGCTGGATTATTTTGGTAAAACTGGAAGTCGGCCAAAACATTGTTTAAGATGAGGGTTTACGTAGATGATAGCATTTCTTAGAGTAGTCTGATGACAGCAAGAATACTTTAATACCTATCTAATTTAATCATGTTACTTATTCATTAAGGTATTTTTTATTGCAAGCTATGATGTGATATCATAATAAAATATAATGTGCAAGTCATTGCCAAACGCAATCCAAAAAGGTGGTAATGTGATGTGTCAACTACTCGTAACTTGATGGCTCAACTTAGCCACACAGCATACCAAACAGGTTGCGTTGACCATCTATGACCATGGTTTCAGAACCGATAAACTCTCTGCCGGTTGCTGTAGAGTGTAGACGCCATTATTTAGCAATCATAGACCCTTTTTTGTAGCGATGCAGTCGCGCGTTTAGCAAAAACGCGTCAGCATCTTTTTTAACGCGTGTTAGTCGCATTTGCGCTACAATATCGATACAAAGGTGCGACCGGTCAAAGTTATCTCTGTTTATTAAATGGTTGCAACCAATATTGACGCTGCTCCGTTGCCTACGCTTCGGCTGCTTACGTGTTGTTTTGTCTAGAGTCTATCTTCAAGATGAAGATGGTATCTTGCAACTGCACTAATCCAAGGTATTTTTGTGTCGTAACTGCATCGCGACCGACTCGCGTTTGCATTGCGACTGAATCTGCTCCCGTGGGTTAGGGCACACAGCTAGCGACCGCTTTGCATCTGTATCGATGCTACGCGTGTTTTTGTATAGTCTAACCCTACTTTGTAAGCGGCCGGGTTAATAGTCTCCAAGTCTTATGTATTAAACCCTATCTTAATATATACTAGCTTCTGCCCGCGACTTCGTACGCGGATCCTTGTGCTTGTGCCAGCGACAACAAGGTTGTCTAAATCGAAAATATGAAACGTCTGTTGTCCAATACCAATAGCCCGGGTAAAAAAATAAATGGGAGTTTTGGCCAGTAGAGTCACATTTTTAATGATATACCATCGTCATCTAAAATCAGTTTTAAAGTCTTACCGCCTTCACCGCGTTGAGGTACTCCCAGCTTATGTTATTTTATAGCGATACTTTTGATTTCCACATCAGATGTTTCTGATCTTCGATTTTTATATAAGTCAACAGGAAATGCTCATCAGACCGAGCAACTCTTGCTAAGACGTTATTCCTATATGTGTGTTATGGTGTAGCTGGGCTCTTGGAGTTCCACAACAGGTGTTTCAGATCTTCGATTTTTAAAAGTCAACAGAGAGTGCACATAAAATTAAAAACACCTTTTGCTGAAACGTTTTTCCTACAAATGTTATAGTGCAGCTGGGCTCTTGGAGTTCCACATGAGGTATTCCAGATCTTCAATTTTTATACGTCAACAAAGAATGCTCATCACGCTGAATAACTCTTGCTAAGTCGTCATTCCTGTATATGTTATAGTGTAGCTGGGCTCTTGGAGTTCCACATCAGGTGTTCCAGATCTTCAATTTTTATATCTCAACAGAGAGTGCTCATAAGGCCGAACAACTTTGCAAAGACGTCATTCCTGTATATGTTATGGTGTAGCTTGGCTCTTGTAGTTCCACATCAGGTGTTCCAGATCCTCAAATTTATTCTCTCAGCAGAAAATGCTCATCACGTGGAACAATTTTTGCTATCGCACCATTTTTGTATCTCTAATAGTTTAGCTGGTCTGTTGCGGTTCTGCGCCAGGTGTTCAATTTTCCAAAATAAATTATAGCCTATGTTTTGGCCAGACTTAATACCTATACAACAAAAAAAGAATCGTTCAAATCCGTCCAGTACTTTTTGAGTTTATCCCGGACATACATACAGACAAACAGATAAACAGACAAACAGACAAACAGATAAACAGACAAACAGACAAAAATTCTAAAAACTATATTTTTGGCTTCAGTATCGATTGTAGATCACACCCCAAGTATTCTTTTAAAAAAATATTCAATGTACAGTTTTGACTTTCCTACTATTTTATTATATGTATAGATAAATCTCGTATCACAATGCTTCTCCTCAATGGACTCCTAAACCACTTAACCGATTATAATAAAATTCGCACACCATGTGCAGTTTGATCCAACTTGAGAGATAGGATAGTTTAAATCTCAAATTTTAGACCGGGTCCTCCACCCGTGCGAAGCCGGGACGGGCCGCTAGTACCTATATATGATTGTTAACGGCACCAAAACAAATTAAGTACCTACTACAGTGCTATTATTGTACATAATTGAGTACCTACCTATACTTGTTGAAGACGATAGCGTGGAAGCATCGTTGAGTACCAGGAAGTACTGCATAAGCAGAGCACACTTATGTCGGATAATACCAATAAGTACCCTTAACGCACTCATACATTCAATCAAGCTTTTTTGACAACAAATAGGTACAGAAGAGAATGCTTATCTAATGTGTCTGCCTATTTATACCGACAATATAAATAGGCAGTACATTTCTACCATTTTGGTCGAACATTGGAAAGGACTAAGCTAACCTTCGTTGTAACAAGGTCCGCACTATTCTTAGTAATCCTTGCGTTTCACCTACAAGTGGACTCACTTCCGCATTCTATTTGTGTGCGAATTTTAGTGGCTTACTTTTGAGAACGTGTGCGGTTGAGTTTTAATGTTTTGCACTTAAGAATTCCGTTTAATTAGTCAGATCTACGTTTTATGGGTTATTATACTGTGTGCCTGAGAAGTTGGGGGTCCCCACTAATTGATGGCATACCATGATCTGTCAGTTAACTTAGTAATTACTAACTTTTGCCAGCGACTTCGTCCGCGTGGTATAGGTAGTTACTTTGGGCTAACGTTAAATTTAACCCCGATTTTGAAGCATTCTTCATTGTAGCTCCGCTCCTATTAGCCTTAGTGTATTATATATAGGTAGGCTATTATAGCCTTTCTCTATAAAGCTATTTAATTCAAATATATTTTTTCAATTCGAACCAGTAGTTCCTGAGATAAAAAAAAGTATTATTTGTACACTCCGAGGTCATAAGCATTACAGAAAATCTCAGCACAATACTGTGGCATTAAAAAATTGGATGGAGCTTGTTGCTTTCAACATTGCACAAGAAGAAAAGAAAAACACGAAGGGCTACGGTTGAACCCAGGATCTTGATGCGGAAATGCTTCGATGACTGGCAATTAGATCGACGGGGCTGCCATTACATTAGGTTGTTCTAATGACTATTACTAAATGCACAAATATCATCAATTAACAACTGTCTTTATTTCCCCGCAATTGTATTGTTACAGGACTCGACAGTTCATTATCACGCGACTAATTATTCGGTTCTTGTTACTTACCCATGATAATTATCGACGGTCCAACATGCAATAAGCGAGAGGTGCCTGCTTTAGGAAGCTAATAGTCTTTGTTGTTTACATATCCTACTAATATTATAAATGCGAAGGTTTGTGAGGATGTATGTCACATACTCGTACATACATCCTCACAATATATGTAGGTATGTTCGTTACTCTTTCACGCAAAAACCACTGAACGGATTTGGCTAAAACTTGGTACACAGATAGTTTAGAACCTGGATTAACACATAGTATAGTTTTGATCCCGTTTTAATGTTCCCGTGGGTTAATTTTCGAGTTGTAGCGGGTGAAGCCGCTGGCAACAGCTAGTAACATACAAATCAGATTGTGCTGAATGCACCATTTACCTAATTATGTCTGAAAGACTTTGCTGAAGTGCGTAAAACAAAAAATGCATTCTAAAGCTAAAATTCCATTCTAGAAATATAGAAGATTCGTAATAAACTTAGACTTCTCTGCCCTAAAGATTGTCCAAAGTACGGAACGCAATAGAAATAAAAAAAAACCGACCGAATTGAGAACCTCCTCCTTTTTTGAAGTCGGTTAAAAATCCAAAATGTACAGTTTATGGTGCGGATGTAAAGACGACTAAAAATGTAAGTACCTTAATTATTTCCTCTGTGACATCGTTTGCCGAACCTTATGTCTAATCCGCTCAGCTGCGCTATAGCACCGTTTTCTCCATACGTGCAAAATCAACATGTGGGTAAATAAATGTGGAATGTTAGCATGCCGTCCGCGGGAGAAAGTAGCGGCGTGTCGAATCACTTAGCATTATTGCCCACCACCCGTGAACGACGTCGCTTGTCGATATGTAAGCATCTTCACGCGATGACCTACGACTATAATGTCGTAATCGCATATTGCATGTCTTCCATGTTGCGTTTGATTTGCCACTGTATTGCGGATAAGCTCATACTTATCAGCTGTCAAGATGTCCGGTAACTTTGATGCTTGGCATCGGTATAATCAGTATTACCAGTCTATAGTCCATAAGCTCAAATCCTTTGCTTTTTATGTTGGGCTAACCCTATAAGGTACCACATATTGACTACTTCAATGCCACATGATATTTTTTCCTGAAATTATGGTCACCGGAAAAGAAACAGCAGTTCCGTCTTAATTAAAAGTATTGACACTTCCGGATCACTTCGATCTAGTTGTAATTCTCATGGCACAACGACGCCGACGTAAGCAGGTACTTACAGCTAAGTTGAAATCCTTGAGTGAGCAACTTGCGCCCGCGTCACGTTCAATCGTTGTTTTTGCCGAGACCAGCCGAGGTCGCCCGAAGCCCAGCCCGAAGCTACATAAAAACTTTAATGTCCTTCGTGCTCTTATAGGATTCCGACTAAGTATGTGTAAAAACTCATCAGAGCGTAGGCATGGAAGTGCCTGACATGGCCTCTTAATTTATTTCACGGCTTAAGGGCGTGGGAAAATTTGAAAACTTACTTGTCATAATAAGAGGAAATTGTGTCTGTTTTGGTGTTTTTTAAAGCAACTTTGTGTAAGTCGAACTTTATGGTAGTATTAAATCACAGAATAGACAATATAAAGACCACCCCTCTTTAATGATTGGTCGGAAAGAGGGGGAGAAGGACCATTCTTACGAAAATCGTTTCAAGACTTTTTCCATAAATGACTAGATATTTGTAATATTTAGTCTAGGCAGTTTGAAACACTCCAGATAAGGCCCGCTCCAAGATAGAAGGCATCTCACATCTGCATCGAATCATGCGTAGTTTTGAATGCGCATGACTACATCCTGCTGCACGCAACATTTTTCTTAAGGCACTCCCTCTAGAGATGGGTAACTAGCCGAAATTTCAATAGCTTCCTGTTATGTAACGTTACAGATTCGAACATTTCATCACTGTCGGAAGACAATTGAGCATCACAATGCGCACTTTGATGTTACATTACACGCGAATGTTCGCGGTGATCCAGCGCCTTTAGGATCAACTTACACAGTACTCAAAACTAACTTTGCTAGGGCGAAAAGAAACTCAATACCTACTACTAATATTGTTTGTTCAAATTTTACAGACGAACGTGTCGTTAATTAGGTACACAAGATTGTAGCTACTACACTGTCTGTTATGATCTTTGATAAGCTGGTAAGTACCTACATAAAGAATACGTGCTTTCGACTTCCGTATCACGCAAGTTCCCATGCTATACAATAATGCATTGGAATTACTTAATTATTATCAAGTTTTGTAAACACTTCGTTTATGTGTCTAATATCTTAAGCAAAAGAATAGAATCTTTGAACAACTAAGTATTTTGGAAGACTTAAGACGGGATGGTTAAGTGCAACAATGAACTCTAAGCCATTTATTATTAGAACTGCAATCAAAGCTCATCGGAAAACATCGTGAGGAAACCGGCATGTCCTAGAACCAAAAATTCGAAGATATGTGACATCTACCAATCCGCACTGGGCCCGCGTGGTGGATCATGGCCTACTCGCTCTCTCAGAGAGGAGGCCTGTTTCCCAGCAGTGGGAACATTATAGGCTGATGATGAATCAAAGCTCAAGCATTACTTAAAATAAGTAAAATATTTATAGTAGTCCTCCTGATTGATTCCGGCCAAGACGGCCAATCTCAACGGAGATTAGCCGACTGTGCGAGATATATTACTCGTATTACTAAATTATAGTTCATAAGATTTTTTTGCGCATCCACAGGGGCACGCACTTTTTCTTTACTCACTGAAAAACAGGTATGTACAGAATTGATCAGTCATAGAAATAACTTGATCTGAAATGAAAGCCGATTAAATAAAATTGCAAGTAATTTCGACAACATAACATAACTCTAGTTTATGAGTAAAACTACAGGTTTTAGAATTACGTAGGGTGAAATCATCTAATTCTGTGACTTGCCTAATTATAAGATACCTACTACCATACGCATCAGTAATAAAGTTCAAAGTTCAAATGCGTCTGTAAAATTTGGCTAGGCTCGAGTGAGCGATATAATGACAACTAACCGTTAGTTTTTCAGGTATTTCAAGTAACTCATTTCACTCGTACAGCAACTCCACGATAGTGCTCAAACCAATATCAACGAACTAGGCGAGTCACAGAATTCGATGAGTTTGCTATATTACGAATTATGACGCAAGTGTGTTTACAAACAGGTATCTAGATGAATTAATTAATGATGTAATTCGTTTGAGGAAAAGCTAAAAGGTATACCTACCAATAAACGTTTCAGAATGAAAACAAGTTACTGTTAAATTACTGAACCGTGAACTTCTTCACTATCCGTTGCTTACTTACTAACATTTTCCAATTTATTTGTTCGTGTTTTTAATAAATTCAAAGTAGACAAACCTGTTGGAGACATTGTCTAACAAGGTTATTCACTAGAATGGTGGATAAGATAAGCCTTTTTTTAACTATTGCCTTTTTTGTCGTTTGTAGTTTGAGGATGCTTTCGCAAAGTGCACGTTTTTGCATCTTAGTAAAAATACCGCTGTGGTCACAACCCGGACATTAGAGTACTAGTATAGTATGTAAGAGCTCTTACACACGAGCGGCATGTTCCCAACGGCAGAGGTAACTGCAGCCGTCGACGCGCGTCGGCGGCAACCGTCGACGCGTCGACGGCAGCAGTCGACTTAAAACGACACTTGCAGTTGTAGCGACGGCTGCCGTCGACGCGTCGACGGCTTTCGTTCACGCGTCGACGGCAGCCGTCGACATGCCGCCGACGCCCGTCGACGGCTGCAGTTACCTCTGCCGTTAGGAACATGCCGCTCGTGTGTAAGAGCTCTAAAGAAGATACTGCAACCTTTTCCTCGTACCCAAATAAAAACAAAAGAGCATCTAGATAAAACCCAAATCTCCCCAGCGAATGCAGACTTCTTAACATCACTCTATGGATCTTCAAAGAAAAACTAAACGCTGACGAAACAGGCAGATAACATTGGATCTTTTCCATTTCTATTCCTTATCGCTGATGAGCAGATACCGTGATGACTGATGCAAATTGTGTCAGTACAGCAAGCAGTCGATTGCATGATAGCTTATACAACCAATTTCTTGTAAAACATCTCATCGTTAACAAATTGTGGGAATCATCAACTGCGACGATGGAAACTTGTATATTTTGTTTGTATAGGTAGTAGGTACTGATTGATTGCTGTCTGCTGCTTCCTGTGCTTACATAATGATGTATGATGATTAAATAATTAAGGATCTAATTATTGTATACGATATTAATTTTAAAGATCGGCTAGGCTGCGGAAGATGACGAAAATTAATGATATTACGAAGATCTCCATACTTACAAAGGATATTTCTAAGATTGATTTTTGATACTTAAAAATGATATTTGTAAGTAGATTAGGTATGGAGATCTGTCCCCAATCTAGTTGACGGTTGGACAAACGCTTTACGAAATAACATGCTCCATATAAACTTAACTTATTTGGCTTTAAATCTGGAGCCGGAGACCAAAAATTTCGATAATTTTAATGTTAAAACAAAAATTTATATGTAACAGCCATCTTTGGCATAGGCTGAATAGTCAATGCTATTTCAAATCGTATTGTAACAATTGTAAATAATACAGAGGCAAATAGAGCATATGAGACCTTTTCTGAATCTTATACCATCTTGCATGGTGGCGAAGATAAGAAGTTACAGCGAAGCTTAACGTCTGTGTAATTAAATGATATAACTTCGCATTGCTACACACAAAAGGGACACTCATAAAATATTAAAGTTCCACGAAGTGTTTTTGGTTACTAACCAACCAATAACAGTTGTACAGAAAGGTGACCAAGCATCTTACTTATCAAGAGGAAGTCCGAGTCACGGTAATATTATAATATCCGAGTTATGTTGATTCATCAATCAATACATTACAAACATGCGGTAAAGCTTACAAAGAATTCAGTTCTTATCAGGCTGCGGTATAAAACGGCTAGTTAAATAAAGTTTATTCACCATGCTGACTCAGTTCAGACAAACTAAGTAATGCAGGTGGCATAAAGAAGAACTAACTTAAATGTATGACATTTGGTCAAGTTTCTTTTACAAGTAGCGCCATCACATTCACATGCATGGTTGTAAGGCTATAAGTCAGAAGGACCTTTGATAAGTTAGTGCTGAGCATGAACAATCCAGGTTACAAAACTGTGCTTTGATTGCGATACAAGTACTAGGATAGGAGGATTGTGAAAGAGTCGGTTCTACATACATGGGAGGCGGGCAGCTAGATAAACATCTTACTACAATTACAAATGCGAAAGTTTGTAAGGACGGATGTGTGGATGAATAATTCAAACAAAAACGGCTAAATTGAAAATTCTGGTAGTATTATCCCTAGGTACAATAATTAAGCTTTGCGAAGACTAAGCCGCGAACACAAGTAAAAGCAATTTCGATCATAAATATAGATAAATGCAATATCATGTCGGTAAGCAATACTTACCTACATGAACTTGACAGTGAAATGTTAAGATAAGGGCATAGCAATCACGGATAACGATATCTCTAAAATAATATCTTAAACAGAACGACAGCTTCTTACTTTCTATGATGACTACTCCGATGACAATGAAGGGTGTGAATAATCTTAGAGTGAGTAATTTGAAAATGTGTGCAAATACGATAACAGATTATCAAATATTTGTACCAAAGTTGACAGGTGATAAGATCTTCCGAATTGTTGAAAACAGTGTTTGAAACCAAAAAGGAGAATATGATAATGCTATACAACAATGGCGCAGAGTTTTGTAAGTTTTTATGGGGAACTGCTAAAATTGTGGGTACCGAAAAAAACTAAGGATATATCAAACAGTGGAAATACATATAAGTTTTTAGACTGACATGGTTACTGTTACAAATAATACAATACATATTGAAGTGTCACAATAGTTTTCTAAGAATTTTTAAAAGGAGTTGAGGGACATTTTGCTATCAGGCAAATGTTGTAATTTATCGATTCTTATATTATGTAAGGTTACAAGGAAAAGCAAGGTAAAGGGAATTCCTGATGGCTGCGGTCTCTTGGCCTCCGTTAAAATTTTTGGAGTTTTTTTAGTTTGTTTTCCTATTGCCATCCATCATTGAATCACATTACATTACATTACAATTTCTGTTCAAATTATGACAATTCAGAAACATGGGTGTGATCATCTCTTCGGTTCACCTGTATTTGTAAAATAATGAGTCATTCTTGTATCTACTAACACTACGATATGTGTTTCGACAGTTTTAAATACATTGATATTTGGATAATCGTTGGTGTTAGATGATAAACACCGCTCAGTATTGTTCTCTCAGATCTGTGTCATTGACACTCAGAATTGGCGGCAAGCACCGTGACAAAGCCGGCCTTCGTACAATGTGACGCTTGGTCAAATCCTCACAATAATGCACTTTTTGTTAAAGGCTACAAAATGACAGGTTAACACCTCACAAACGCACTTTTTGCTCAATGATAATGGCGACAAATTGATAACTATTATATCATAATTATTACGGTTCTCAAAATTGATCTAGATACACCTTTAAAAGAAGTCTGTTTATTTGTTGCGTTAGAGTTCAAAATGCACTTAAATCATCGATCAGTAACTCTTTATTCATACAGCCTGAATGATTGAGGACAATAATGTTTTGAGTCACATGAACATCTTAAACAGTAGAGGAAGATTTATAGTAACGATGGATCATGGATTGCGTGAAAGATTAGAGAATGGGTGTATTATTTTGCAGCGGATATTCGGCGAAGAACCAGAGCCACCGACATAGCTCATAAAATTTTCAAGTTGAAGTGGCAATGGGCAGGCTACATCGCTCGTAGAACCGATGGGGAAGAAAGGTTCTCGAGTGGCGACCACGGACCGGAAGACGCAGCGTAGGTAGGCCTCTCACTAAGTGGACCGACGACATCGTGAGGGTCGCGGGCAACCGATGGATGCAAGTGGCGAATTGTCGTTCGGTGTGGCGGTATAAGGAGGAAGCCTATGTTCAGCAATGGACGTCTTCCGGCTGATGATGATGACGATGGATTATTTTGGGTGAGCAGACAATGACTGCTAAGGTGACGATTACGATTAACAGAAGAAAGATAAGACACCGCTCAAATCTAAATGAAATCGGGATAAGAAAAATGCATGTTATTATGATGAATGTTTCCTTGTCCACTTTAAATAAATAATTATGATAACGAAGTGACCATTTATTGCTATTTATGTATCCAGTCACTTAGAATTTTACTACACGAACCTTGAATGTGATAATAGTTTAAACGTGCGATAACATTGAAGTGATTAGAGGGTAGTCGTGAAAATATTCGAAAATATCGTGTTCGTTTCTAAACGAAGGTTGCTGGAGATAAAGCTAAGGATAAATAGTGCAACGCCTGCCGGGGACTTATTCTATCACCGTGACCCCGGCACATAAAGGGCTATTGAAGGACACCGTGGATTTTAGTCAGTACAAGTCTGACACTAGGGGTGGGAGGACTCATTTGATGATTTTACAACGCTAAAAAAAAACACCGTGCGCAAGCGCCAGTCTGTTTCTGGCTGCTGCTCTTGGGCAACTATTTGTTCATAATTTTATTCTAGTTTCATTTTTGATTGGTCATTTACCTCGCTTGAGAGAATTGCTATGCGGCTGTCTTTTACGGAGATGAATGGCAGATAGTAAGGAAGCAAGCGATATAATTTTTCGAGTGATGAATTTGAACTACCAATCTTCAGGTTTGCCATTACCGTATCGTGGATAGTAGTAAGTTGGTATTCAACTGTGTCTACCTGGACTGGAACATGGGTTGTATAGGGTTTCAATCTAGATGAATAGTTCAGAAAAGTTAGGGTAGATCTGTGGGTTTATGATGATGATGAATATCAGCGTGATTCGATTCTTTTAGCAGCGATTCTGCATGTTGCAGGCGCGTCTCTCACACTCATGTGTGTATGTGTGATAGGTTCTCCTTTGACCACTACCTCGCCTGATGGTCTTTGCGAAGATGTGGTCGACGGTGAAACACGCTTGCCTAGAAGTAATCTGTTTACTCTTGACTTGAAGACCCAAGGTTATCGATGTCGGGAAATACAGATGGCCGGAAGGGAATTCCACTCCTTAGCTGTGCGTACAATAAAGGTATTGGCTAAACGCTTTGTACGCAACGGAGGGATGTCCACCATTATATCGATGGCGCATTGCCGAACGTCTTGTATTTCAATGATGGAAGGGGCCAGGTGTCAAGTTGTGTTGTTCCATCGCACACTCTCCGAAATGCGAATGCAACGAAAATATATTACTAGACTCCGCATGCACGATCTAAGGAACAAAAACTATTCTGTCAACTCGCTGAGGTACTTACTACGTAAGCGAGGGGGACGGGGTTCTGCGTTGTGATTGGCTAACTCGAGGTTTGTTCTGTCTCAAGGTATGTTTACGGCTTCCAGTAGTGGTCGAAATAAGACAGATATAAGACTTTTTTGCCTAATGTGTTGACAGACATCGGTCGCCTGTTATTAGGAGTCTAGTCTAGTAATATATCGTCGTTGTGCGAATGTGTGTCTTTATCGAAGGCTTACCCACATGAGGGTAAAACGATAATAATTTCGTTTTAAGTGCCTATAACATGTCCATGTCACGGCCGACCTCCAATAATGTGTAAATTAACATTTAAGGCTGCTATACTTATCATTCTGGCAGTAGTTACTTACTACAAGCAATTGTTGTTTCATATATAAGCAGATATTTCAGACGAGATGAGACTCATGTGACTAAGACAGTGATGAGTACCTATGAATGATGATGGTAGGAGAGGAAAGGGAAGGCCAAAGAAAAGATGGATGGATTGTGAAAGGGATGATATGAATGAAAAAGGAATGATAAGGTGACGTCTGATAGGGGAGAATGGATGAAAAAAAAAAACGTGTTTCGCCTACCCCAAGTAAAATGGAATAAGGGCAGGAAGATAATGATTTAAGCAGATATTTCCATCTTAAGAAATCTTAAACTTCTGTTGACTGAAGAAAATAATTGAGTTAAGATACAATTATTTTTCTAATTTATTCACGTCTAGCTACATAATAGTTTTAATTTTAATATTTTATAGTTGCGTGAGGCGTACTATTCGAGGTTTTGAAATTAAAATATTATGATTAAGAGTCGCTTAGATTATTATGCAACAGACAAATATGTCGGTCATGGTCTTGAAGCAATTAAATATCTGCATTCATGCTGAGCTGGTGACCATGCGGTCACGATATTGTGTACGACAATAACTTTAATTGTGGTTACAATGCAACATAAAATCTGTTTTGGATACGTTATCGATTCAATTTAAGTAATAGTTAATTTTTCTTCACGAAATTGTGTAATCGACCACCCGTCTTGATCAATAGATTAATAATCATGCCCTTTTTATTGAGAAGAGCCCTTTGCCCTCTGCATACATATAACAAACTTAAATAGTAAAGTTCTATTAACATTTGCTACTTAGTTTGCGCTAACTGAAGCATCGTTAATAACCGCAGTTATTTAACAAATCAGGCTTCCAATAGCAGCTAAAGAAAGACAGTTGATTACACAAAGTTTACCAAATAATTGTCGGTTTCGATTCACGAACACGACTCAAACACAGGTTTTGTTTCAAAATGTTCCGTGTGTAGATATTTACATTCAGAGTGCGTGCAAAGCAATACTTTTACTTTCAATACTCACGAAATAACCGGTCAAGCGAGGTTGTGGCGCGGTATGTGCTGCTGTTTCGACTCCAAACAATACGACCAAAAGTTTCTAAGCACAGATCGTGAACCAAATAATTAAATTCTCACAAAAAACTCACAACAATTTCACACGAGACACTACGACCGTTTGTTTTTGTCGAATAACGGTAACAACTTTGTTTAAGTTACTTTGTTTTAGCTGTAATAGTAACTTTGTCCCTTTTAAAGTTATCACTGAGTTTATTAGTTTATTTCTTGGAATTTTCGTATTAATAAATTAGTTACAAAGTTTTATTTTCGGCGGTGTCTTGGAGCGGACGCGTACAGTCGCGACCAACAACTTTTCGTAACTGGTTGGATGAATGAAGTTGTCGACGCGCGACGCTGCCTCACTCACCTGTACAAGTTTACTAACTCAACACTAAATGAGTGAACGAATAGTACAACGAAGCTTATTCCAAACCAGTCGTGGGTTTTTTGATAAGACCCAATGACTCACGGTAAGAAACTGTCCAGCTTAATGTTGACTGATCTTTTTTTAAATTAATATACTCGTATTACTGGGTTTTTCCCATCAGGAATTTATCTGTTGGATGACGTCTCGGTATCTGGCCTGTACGTATGAATTGCCAAAAAAAAACCGGCAAGTGCATGTTGGACTAGTTTTGTGTTTCGTAGTTTTTATCGAAATAATTAAGTAATCCACCACGCGGGCCCAGGGCGGCTTCGTAGGTTGGCGAATGTCTTCGAATTTCTGGTTTTAGGATATGCCGACTTCCTCACGATGTTTTCCTTCATCCGTTTAAGAACAACATTTTAGAGATTAAATAAATTACACAAAGTAAAATTATACAACTCCAAATTTAAAGCCGGTACGTACACACGGTTATACGTCAAGCTATACACCAGTGTGTCTTGGTTTCGCTTTGTATGATTTTTACGCACAATAAACGGCCAGCTAATACTGGTTTTGTATAGCTTGATGTGTAGCCGTGTGTACTTATATCGTAAACTCAGAATATGTCCAAAATTCACATTATGTCCAAGAACCATGGGTACGCCGTCAATCTATCATTGTGGTCGAACGGGTTTCGTCTGAGCTACGGTTACATTGGGCTTTAAGTACCTACGGCTACTTCAACAACTGCCTATAGTAGGTACGATGGGTCGGTAACCTCTCAAAGGTAAAATATAATATTAGCCTCAATATTATATTTTACCTTTGAACCAAGGTAACCTATTTAGGTTCCGACGTCAGCACATCAAGATACCCAGATTCTCGACTTTATCACATTAGAAGAAGGTTCATGTTTGATTGGGAACGGGTGGTGTCCGTACGAAATAAGCATTATTTAATTCGACTGTCGTTTAAAGTTTGCTATGAAATTTATTTGATCATATCGTTTTAAGTTCATTAGCTCTATTATTATTATTATTTTTTATTATTAATTAATTTTTAAGAAGTGTAATGTTACTTTAAAAATATTGCACCGTCTTTTATCTTTTCAGGAATCACAAGTAGAACTCTAGTTTGAGTTAAACCCTAAGTTTCGCGGGCAAAGCCGCATACAAAGGCGTGTGTCTAAACATTGAAACAAGTGAATAAAAACAAAAGAATTTCATTATATTTTTATTGATATAATTTTGTACAAATAACGGCGTATAATACATCGGACAGGTCTCACATACAAAACTAATGCTAGTCAAGCTATGTCACAAGTAGTAACTACGTATGTACCGATAATCTCAACGCACTCGCGACTCGCACTTGACTTAACTGATCACCTGAGACGACAAGGGAAAGGCGGGAGCACACTTGCACCTCTTACACATCAACTGAGAATTTTCTGTAGCCAGAAAAATGATGGAATGTAGTAAATATTTCGTCTAAGGTACAAGTCTAATTCCCCTTTATAGCGCACCATTTGCGAAGTGTGAATGTGCAAGATCTTTTTTAATTGAGGTGCCCAGCTAAGTCAACTGAGCCAAATGCACTGAAATATGTTTCATTTACAAAAATCTCTTTATCAAAAGCCGGTGTTTAGCTAATTTAGACAAATGGCGGCAAGCGCAGGGACCAACAGAATCGTATCATAATTAATTATTATTATTATTGCATATTATTATATTGTTTCGTTATAAAATTTATTATTTTTTATTTCGTTATTTATTTTTATTAAATAATTTAACAATTTGTTGGTTCTGATACGAGTATATAATTCCAAAAGTTCATTTAAAATGAGATAGTTACATTTAACCCCATTAATCGCGGTTAAATTAAATGAACTAGCAATATCTTCGCAAATGAAAATGTTCAGTCAAATAACGGGGAGACCACAATAAAGATATGTAGATATTTATGTAAATAATTTCCACACCCTGTGAAATACTATAATTGACGAAAATTATTGGTGTAAATGAAATCCCAATGAAGGGCATTTAGGGTTTGTATCGAATTGCTTGCTCATCAATTGTTTAATGGCAGTGATATACCTATATTATAATAATGACTTTCCGTCATCACCAAATCATCGTTGAATGTACAAACCAAATTGACGTAATTTGGATAGCTACCCATAAAAATACTTAATGAGTTTATTTTATTGCAGCATCATGATCATCACTCTTGGTGCCAAAAATGGCGCATTTGTTTAGACTTGATAATTAATTGAAATTCACACAATTAAGGAACATTATGCTACTTTAAATTTAAACATAGGCTTAACTTTACACACTTATCATTATTCGTTACATTCATTTAGGTTTAATCATTTCTATGACGAAATTTAGTTCAAAACAAAGACATTAAATAAATGAAAACGCCATTAGACAATTGACGAGCTCCGATACCTATCGTTTATACATACAAAGCGCGTAAAACTACCGATAGATATAAATATATGTATCGCTATATTATGACTAACGGTGCTAGCTCCGAAGCAAACGAACTCGCGAAATAAAGCAATCAACACACGCCCGGGAACATACAGCTTGTATTTGCGCAAATATGTACGTTTAGAGTAATGTCAATTTTGTTTTAGTCCATTTTATACAATTGAACCAACCCATAGTTCATAGGTATGATTACTTGTGGGTGTGGTTTTCGGAACACCTTTTTTTAGGCACACCTTAGTCTTTGGGAATTACATGCATGTTATAACTTATTTTTAATTATTTCATGGAGAAACCCGTGTTTTTCTTACTAAAGGTAAGTCAGTTGTTGTTAAAATCATGGGACATCTGAATAATTCCTGGAATTATTAAGTGAGTAAGCAATTCGTTGCTATGAAAATAATGTGAGTGATTGAACGGTCATTGGCATTTGAATATTTGCAATTTAACAAATTATGCATTAAACCTGAATGTTTCAATAAACATTAAAGTTAGAAAAGGTTATTAAAGATAAATGTCTGTACATTAGCAGCTCTTAGTAATTTACATTTTCATTTAAAAGCATTAACTTTTTATGAGTCGAAATAAAGTTTAAATGAAACTATGGGCAAATGAAACCGTTCCCGGGCTTAAATATAATGGCTCAATTCATAAATTAATATTACAATATCATCAAACTCTATTGTCCTACTTACAAATGTTCTAAAACCACGTTCATATGAAAATGTTTTCGATATACAAACGCTATGTATGTATACTTATTCAACTATTTAACATGGACACAGCTAGAATAATATTTTGAGATAAATTATACAAGGCAATCCTAATATTTTTTTTAGTATCCGGGGATTTCTGTTAAGATCGACGAAACTCGGAATGATTGTTTCATATCGTTACTTGTTAAGACCAAAAAAAAAAATACTTAAAACGACAAGAATTATGATTACGGATTAAGACTAGTTTCACGTTTATATAATTCCAATTAGTAGGTACTCAAAACCATCCCAGCTACGTCCGTGCGATAATATAAAATACACCCACATCGTAACAAATTGTGATTAGCTATGAAACAAAAGGCTCCTTACAAAATGATACTGCGTGCAAACCACTCGTACGACTAGAATTTTATTTAATTTAACATTACAAATAGTTCATTTATATATCTACTAGATAGTAAAGCACTTTGAAAAGTTATTCCATCGTACATGGAAAATAAATTAAAATTATAGGATATTTAATGTCTAAAATAAATAAGAGTAAAAAATAATAAAAGATGACAGATTCAGAAACCCGCAGTTTACTTATGCTAAATTGACTAGAGTATTCATTTTATTAAAACTAAAAATCAAACCATCAATAATTTGATCAGGACACGATCAGAGATTCATATCAAAATGTTGAAAAATTTCGTATTGTTATTAGTTTATTGCCTCCGACATTTAATTTACATTGATATGTAGTCGTGGAGTGATTGGTCGTTACATAATCGAAAGCAACTCCAGACGAAAACGAAGACAAAATCTATGAGACACACCTAACACTAACTTTAACACCGTTCCATTTGACATTTCACAAGTTCATTTAAACTCGTTAAATGTCAAATGAACCTGGAAGATAGTAACAAATGTAATTATTCACTTAAATGAACTTGGTCGGTTCATTTAAATGAATAGTGCATGTTTTATGGTGCGCATCGGCCGACGTTGTTGGTTATAGTGTGGGGCAGCTTGGACAGTGAGAGCGGGATGTCGAAGTCTCCGCTGAGAGAGATCTGTGACACGCAGCCGACCAGGCCGCTCTTGTACCTGCCTTGCGTGTTCAGTTCTATTGATGGTAGACCACCTTAAAGGAAATTAATTAGTCGATTAATACATTTTTTTATCAAGAATCGGTTCATCTGTAACACATTACGAGCATTAGATTTTTTGTCAGCAATCTGTTTAGTACCGAAGTGTTTATACATTTAGTTTTTGGTAGGCGCTACAAACATTAGGTTTATAATAAGTAAAATAATGTTTTCTTCTGTAGTATCTGTAGCTGTGCAGGTGATTTTACTACCAGCAGGCTGGCTCCGTGCTGATTATTAAAAACCCAATAACACTTGTTTGTAATTAACACTAGTATCATTTTGCAACTACGGTTCTAGAACATTTTTGATTTTGTGTCGCTGCAATAGTATTTCGGTGACTACTTCACAATAGATAGTACAATCGCTTACCTATATACAGTCCATTCTCCGTGTTGAGTTGCTTGAGCTTGCCGGGCGACACCTTGCCGACCGAGCCCAGCCCGTCCACCTCCAACACGCCCGCTTGTCTGTTCCTGCAAAGAGTAGCAAAAAGCATTCTTAAAAGTTATCACTTTGTCCTTACTATCAGGTGGATTTGATTGGAACTTATGAAAACACTTTAAAATATGACAAGATCTAATAATGGCTGTGGGTACTGCCATCATCTGCCTAGCCTTTTCCCCTACTATATTGGGATCGGTTTCCAGTCGAACCAGATGCAGCTGAATATCAGTATTTTACATGGAGCGACTGCCTATCGGACCTCTACAACCAAGTAACTGGGTAATACGATATCCCATGGAAAGACTGTCAGACTTTAGAGCTTCTGATTAACAGTAACGATTGTACTGGCAACGGCTTTACGTGCTTTCCGAGGCACGGAGGAAATTCGCTATGACAAATGGTCACCCATCCACAGACCAACCTCGGCAAGCGCGACTCCACAACAAAGATGATTTTTGAGGAAAGAAAAATGCGCAAGTTGCAAGTGGAATTCGAACCCACCTCTTCTGGATAGGTACTCCAGATGCCTTAACCAACTAGGCCATCGCAACCCTCACTTGCAAGCTGAAATACTCAATTCCTCGCTTGAACGTTTTGCGGTAACCTAGCGGTAAACAGCTTTGATCAGCTAAATCATGAACACACAGGTTCTAGGAATGTATTTGGATTGTTAAGAAAACTGTAAAATTCCGAGTTAATTTTATTTTTTCTAGTGAAAAGTGTTGTCTCAATTCAGCCGCTGTGGAGTTCCTTGCTGATAATTTTACCGTGAGGTGACTTATCTGTTTTTTCTGGATGCTTATTGGTCACAAGAACCAAGTGATAAATAGGTACACACGGCTACACATCAAGCTACACAAAACCAGTTTGTCTGGGTCTCACTTCATACAATTTTACACACAATGAACGGTCATCTAATATTGGTTTTGTATAGCTTGATGTATAGCCGTGTGTACGCAGCGCTTTCTAAATTGATTAACTCCAATGGTATATTTTAAAAAAGGAATGTAAATAGTATACCTTGTGGCCCGCGCTCTGTGCCATAGACCATCGTCCACCTTGGTGTGATTCGCGATGATTACTACCTCGCCGCTACCCAAGTCGTACCTGAAACAGCAGTATATATGAATGAATTCGAGTGTCAGCAGTGTTACGGCTATAAAGTGAAGCTGAAACGTTAAGATAGTATTGATTAGGGAATCCGGAAAACCCGGGATTTTCGGCACAGGCATCTAAGGAACAGGAAAATTCCGGGATTTTCGGGTCAAAAAAATATTTTTCATCCCACCTCAGCGAGGAAATGACTAAATGCAAAAACAAATAAAAACAGATGTACATTGTACAAACACAAGATAGGCTTTTATTTCAGTTTAGGTATTAACTAAGACATTATTATAGAACAGAATAATTTTTAAATTAAAACAAATAATACTTAGGTAGTAGTTGAAAACTACTACCTAAGTATTATTAAGTGACTTATTTTTATCTTGGTTTGTCATAACATAACAATAAGACGTGAAAGGAAAACCGCACAAAGTAAATAAAAAAGGTAAAACAAAGTACTGAGCCAAGAAACGCGGGAATAAAGTTAAAAATGCTTAGTGTAGCGAGGGATTCAAGTTAGCCCAAGGCAACGCAGCCTTACACCCGAAGAGCGTACTCTGCTTTCCCACCTAAGTACCACATCAAATTTTAAAAATAGAATTTGTTTCCTCGACAACCTTCGAACGTCAAGTGGGCACCACAGCAAGCGATCAGCTGTTGCGGTCACCGGCCGCCATTACTGCTGCTACTCTTTTGTTCATACGATGTTCTAAATTCAAATTTACTTTATTCACTAGAGGATAAAAACGGCTTTTACTCACTTGAGGATAAAAACGGCTTTTACGGTCAGATATCGAAGAGCAAAAGTACCCTTTCCGAGATGGGGGGATGAAAAATATTTTTTCCATAACATCACAACAAAGAGCATATGATAACTTTTAGGCATAGTGCTTATTCTCATAAAAATCATACGCACGGGTAATCCCGGGATTTTCGGGGCCGGGATTTCTCGGTTCGATACCCTAGTATTGATTGACATTAATTACATAAACTACAAACAGTGATGGGCCAAGAATTGAACCTTGTGGTAGACACATTCTAAAAGAAGCAAGCATTCATCGTTAAAAAAATGTGAGTATTAACCAAGTATTCTTCTAATGATGTTAGAAATTAAATTGAGAGTAGTATGTGAAGCTGGTAAGAAGTCAAGTTACCTGAACACAAGTACGGAGTTCTCGATGGCGAGCGAGAGGAAGTCAGGCGGGGAGCGCGCGCCGCCTGACCACACCAGCAGACCGCGGGGAGACACCGAGCGGAAACGGATGTTGATGTCCAGCGAGTAACTCACCAACCTGCAATAGACCATGAACAATTATAATTATCTTTAGCGTGATAAAAATAAAGTAAGAAAGAAGTAGTTGGTTACCAAAACTTAAAAGGGGTATTGAAGGACACCGTGGATTTTAGTCAGTACAAGTCTGAGAGTCCCTCTTGTCCTGGCCTCGGTGAAGGACTCATTTGATGATTTAACTTCGATAAAAAAGGTAGGAAGTCGTTGAACTGATGTTGATGGTTCTAAAGAACTCTACCTATTAATTTACATAATTATGTTACGGCTAATACCCGAAGTGCGATTACACCTAAGTTTAACCGGCTAAACCTAGGTGTATCCTTCTTTCGCAGGAGCAAGTCGACAGAACCCGGCTACGCGGGGCTCCTACTTCTGCGGGTTTAAAAAAAAACGAAAAGAGTGGCGGGGTCTGAAAGAAGACCCCGCCATCTTCTTCTAACCTAAATTATCCGAGTCGGGGTGCCAGCAAGTCCCGAGGTTAGACCTAGTTCTAACCGGCTTAACCGAAGATAAGTAGGATACACCTAGTTTTAACTACATGTGGTTGGTTACACCTAAGTTTAGCCGGTTGAACCTAGGTGTAACCGCACTTCGGGCTTTAACCGTAACATACAATATAAAAACACTCGCACAAGCTAAAAGTAGTGAAAAAAAAAGGTACATACCGTTTCATAGTATCATCATCATCGATATGTATGAAGCTGTCAGTGCCTGTGAAGCTAGGGTACGTGTTCATATCGCCCCAATTGACTTCGTTGTCACTCAGATACTTCACTTGCATGTACGTCTGTCCATCGTACGGCAAGTCTGTTGCTACGTCGTTGTTCCTCTCTAGCCCTTCAAGCAGGTACTGATGCTTTTTACTGATGAAGTACTTCTTCTTCTTGTATTTGTCGATGTGTGTGTGCTTCTTATGTGAGTTCTTGTGGTATTTCTGTTTGAAGCCCTTCTTCGCGACTATCGAGTGGTGTACGTCCGTCTCCGATATGTTGTGTGGGTACACTGGGATCGGGTCTAGGACTTCTTTGCAGAGGTTCTTGTTACTGAAATTGAGGAAGACAGTAAAATGATCTTAGATAGTTGAAATACAGCATGCTGATTTAAAGGAATAGGATTGATTTATTCTGTGTGAAATCTATATATATAAAATTCAAAACTGACTGACTGATCTGACAACGCACAGCCCAAACCGCTGGGCCTAGAAACTTGAAATTTGGCATAAGCCTTCCTTATACCCCGTAGGTGAGCACTAAGAACGGATTTTGCGAAATTCGGCCCCTAAGGGGTTGTTTTCGGGGTTGATAGTTTGTATGAAACTTCGCTACTACAGGTGCTAGGAATTCCAAATTATGCATGGGGTGTTTTTTTAGAACGTAGATGCTTACTATGATGGGATTTTGCGAAATTCGACCCCTGAGGGGTTTGTTTTTGGGGTCGATAGTTTGTATGAAACTTTGTGACTACAAGTGCTAGGCGTCTCAAATCTTGCATGCCGGTTCTTTGTAAGACGTAAATGCTCAACAAGGTAAAAAAATTGTGAAACTCGACCCC
The DNA here is from genome assembly GCA_028554685.1 of Agrotis ipsilon. Classification (NCBI taxonomy): domain Eukaryota; kingdom Metazoa; phylum Arthropoda; class Insecta; order Lepidoptera; family Noctuidae; genus Agrotis; species Agrotis ipsilon. The sequence continues at coordinate 3,487,136 of CM052978.1, forward strand.
CAAGGGGTTGTTTTTGGGGTTGATAGTTTTGAGACTCAAATTTTTACATATCGATTATTTTTTGGACGTAAGCGATCCTAAAGACGGGATTTTGCGAAATTCGACCCCTAAGGGGTTGTTTTTGGGGTTGATAGTTTGTATGAAACTTTGTTTCTACAAGTGCTAGGAGTCTCAAAACGTAAGTGATAGTTGAAACGGTATTGATTTATTGATAGTTGAGGTCTCAAATTTTACAGGAGGTTCTACTTTAGACGTAGGTTCTCACTAAGTGAGGATCTTGCGAAATTCAACCCCTTAAGAGAAGTTTTGGGGTTGTTAGCAAGGAATCCCAATATATTCATTGGTGTTATTTTAAGAACGTAGGTAACACCCAAGACGGGATACTGCGAGTAGATAGAAATTTTGTTGAATATTGATTTAGATTTTCGAAAAGTATCCCTTATAGGGGTGGCTGGGAGTAAAAATTCACAAAAGCAAAGTTCGAAAATCACGCGGACGAAGTCGCGGGCGGAGTGCTCGTATTCTTATAAATCTTATAGAAGTCATTGAATTAATTTTGAGCAGTCTGGTTGACCACTTGACCCCACTGAGCAGTGGTGGCCCAGTGGTATCGGCCCCGACTTACGAGTGAATTTCGGTCGTGGGTTCGAACCCCGCGAGGCGAATTACTTTGTGTAATTTATTTCATCATCTCTGCTCTCAAAACGGTGAAGGAAAACATCGTGAGGAAACGGAATGTCCTAGAACCAAAAATTCGAAGATATGTGACATCTACCAATCCGCACTAGGCCCGCGTGGTGGATTATGGCATACTCCCTCTCTCAGAGAGGAGGCCTGTGTTCCAGCAGTGGTCCGACCGAACATTATATAGGCTGATGATGATGAGTCTAGTTGAACATTAGCGTCGGGTATGAGTTCTTCGACATTTTGCTACATTAGCGTAGACGTAAAGCGCACAATGTTATCTGTCTCTTCTTCAGCTGTACTTATTAATTACTAGCTTCTGCCCGCGGTTTCACCCGCGTCATGTTAGGTGTTTGGTCCTATGCTCCCGTCTCCATCAGTCCCCTTGAAGAGCGCGATTTCCGACCTCGTGGGTATCTTCAGTGGTAGCTGGGGCGAGAGGTAGAGGATGTCTTTTCCCTCACACATTCCGACTGCTAACCATTCGTTACTTGCCACTGAATCTTGAGGTACCTCCCGAAGCGAAAAAACGAAAACCGGTAGGACTGCGTCAGACTGAAGGTGAGGACGCAGCCCGTAGCCTTTCCAAACTATCCTTAAAGAAGGCCGATCAATATCGACATGAAAAACCAAACATTGCAAACGCGCATGTAACTACGATTCTTTTATATGTTGTTAGGTCCCTTTAGAGTTTAGAGTATTTAACACCCAAATTTGCAACCCTGATAACCCTGTTCTGTCAATGTCAATGTCGAATCAAAATCGCACTTAACCAGTTTTTAGTATTTGTTTTTATAGCGGCAATAGACACACATAATCTGTGAATATTTAACCTATCTAACTATCACGGTTCGTGAGAAACAGCCTCCGAAACATTACATTACTTTATAACGTCTACAAAAACCAGCAACAAAATCACGTTTTTTGTACGGGAGCCCCTTTTTTTTACGTGGTAAAATCATCAAATGTTTCCACCCACCCCGGGCTGGGAGGGACTGTCAGATTTGTACTGACTAAAATCTATGGCGTCCTTCACTTGTAATGAAATAAGTCCCACGACTCATGAGAGCCCCCCTTAATATTTATTGTATTCTGGTTTTTAGTATGTTTTATTATAGCAGCAACAGATGTACATCACCTGTGAAAATTTCAAATCTCTAGCTATCACGGTTCATGAGATACACACGCAAAAACTACTGAATTGACAGCACAGGGTTTTCAGGGTTGCAAATTATAACAAAATGGTAGTTACATGCGCGTTTGCAATGTATGATGTCGATATTGAAGAGGGATTTTATCGACGCAATTGTGACATATTACCCAGCTCGTCATTATTTTGTCGCGGTATTATTTTAAAACTGTGATATCTCCTAAGATATTCATTGAAATAAAATGATGTAAAGGGCAGTTTCGTTCAAAATTAAATGCTTGTGATGATTAACGTATTTATTTGGATAAGGATTAATATCATGTTAATGAAAACACGTTCGCAAATAATGCATTACTTTAAAACAAATTTGGTTCCCATAAAAAAGGTTATAGTGACTTAACCTTTAAAGATAGATATATGCTCTCGCGGACTTTATTTTAGAAAATTTTATGAGGAATAATTCCGTAGTACATAATTTTTGCGAAACTCTAACCGTTTACGCAGCGCACGCAACGGAAGCTCTAAAAAAGGAATACATTTTCCCGATTTTGAAACATTTCTCATTACTGCTCCGCTCCATTAGGTGATAGCGTGATGTTATATAGCCTATAGCCTTCCTCGATAAATGGACTATCCAACACAAAAAGAATTTTTCAATTCCAACCAGTAGATCCTGAGATTAGCGCGTTCAAACAAACAAACAAACAAACAAACAAACAAACAAACAAACTCTTCAGCTTTATAATATTAGTATAGATTCTGTACTACTTAAAGATGATTTAATTAACTTAGGCGGATACTGTTATACAGATGGTTAAGAGTACTCACGTGCAGTTGCTATCAGCGTCGTCACAGTTGTCCACGTTGAGTCCGCCCAGAGCCGCTGACACTACCGACAGCTCCTCGTCGTTTATTATTAGCTAGAACAAAACAAACACTAGTTATAGTTCGATTGCCTGATCAGAAGTTGCAGGCTCTTGAGTCTTGCCTACTAAGCTTAAAAATTTCAAAGATTTTTAATATTGGATTTCATAATCTTAATTCTGTTTGTTTTTAGCAAAGCTATTGATCCATCATGTTTTTTTTTGTTTCTGATGGATTTGTTTTACATATCTTCTCTTACATATAAAAATCAATTGCTGTTCGTCAGTCTCGCTAAAACTCGAGAACGGCTGGACCGATTTGGATCATTTTAGTTTTGAACGATTTCTGGAAGTCCAGGGAAGGTTTAAAAGGTGAGAAAAAGAGGCGGTACGAATTTTGCCGGGGCAGCTAGTGTACAATATTTTTTGTTCCTTTGAAACTTATCTTGAAAATCAAATAAAGTTTAAAAGACTTTGATGGACTAAAGCGATGTTAAAGTTCTTTCACCTAACTTCATGTAGACAACTAGGGTTTGCTCACAATTCTATAAATTCCTTGAGAGGTTACTGGTTTCCCGCCAATACCTTCAAAGCATCATCAGAACCGGTTGCGTCCTATTGACGGCTATGATCACTAAGGAATGGTCCACCTCACCTGCGACACACATCCATTGAAAGACGTTGACAGCGCGAGCCGAGCGGGCAGCGGGTGTGGCGCGCCGCCCAGCAGCAGCGGCTGTCGCAGCGCCAGCCGACGACGAGCGCCGCGAGAGGTCACTGACCGCGCGCTTCCCGCGCCGCGTACGCGCAGAGTAGCACGGCGACCGGCGCGGGAGACTGACACCGAGTGCCATTTATTAGGTTCTACTGGATATGCTGATCTGTAAATGGATAGGGAAGGTGAAATTTTAGAAAGGAGTTTAAAGAGAGCTTTAATTATGAACTGGGTCCAAAAAAAAGAAGGAACACATACAGACACTAATCAATAAATCAGTCAACTGTATCACAAAAGAACAAAGTTCATGCTCGCTTCGGAAAATTCTACAGACTAGGCTAGGTAATGCGCTAGCGTCCGTAAATTTTTATACAATGTGGGCTTTCTTTCCGTTTAGACAGAGACCACTAGAACCAAGATCTTGGTATCAATGGCCATTGCCAAAGCTTATTCATTCTTACTCACTACATGTTCAACATTTGAAGGTCTTTTCATAGGGGCATACTGAATGCATTATATCTACCTGACAAGTGCTATGCCAGCTCCAAGATCGAAGGCGAACTCGACGTAGTAGTCTCGCAGGTGAAGCGAGAAGAAGTCTCCGTCGCCGTCTGACCGCTCCGAGTTGTACAGCACCAGGCCCTCACCGCTACTGGGCTTTAATGTGATCTGGAATGTAATGAGTACGATATAGACCAGCTTTTATATATGAATGGATAAGCCGAATGAAAGGTCTTAAGTCTTGGTCGTAAAAAAAGTCGTCTCAAGTAACAGTTTTATAATTTGTTAGCTGTATTACCGAAAGACTAGGAAGAGGCGATCCTACCACTAACATGGTGGTAGTAATAATAATAATGGGCAGTTGCGACCCACACGGACCTGATCTCCCGGGAGATATCTCGTTCCTCATCTCTGGCTTGCCTTAATTGGCCGGTCAGAGTGAACACTGACGAGGAACAGACCTCCCACCTCTTTCTTGCCTTAATCGGTTGGCTAGAGTGGAGATTCGCAAGAGCAAACGTGCTCGGAAGAAGGAAGTGTTTCAGTAAGTGTTTGTAGGGATCGACCATACTTCCGGGTTCCTGGTCGATTCTGAGAACCGTGAAATACCTCTCCACTCCTCAAGCACCTCAGGATATGTTTGCCCCTTGTCGCTACGTCACCTAGTGCTAGCGATATGTTTGAGGGCCCATTTGTTGAGTGTGCGAGTCACCCCCTGCCAGCGTATCTATGTATATTAAACATTGATTAGGCAGGGGCAATAGTTTTTCCATAGTTATATATAACCAGCCCACCAAACCCACCAAACGCCATAACCCAGTCTTTTGTTTCTACATTCCGCAATAGTCTAACTCTAACCGGGGGTTGCTCTTGGGTATACTGGCATAGTGCATACAGGGATAACCGCCGGTTTGGGCCTCATTTCATTTAAATTGCGTAACGGGCCTCTGCAAGATGGCCTCGGCTCCTGGCATGCCCTTTTAAAGTCCGGGATCCCATGATCCCGAGATCTTAAAAGATATAGAAAATAATAATAATAATTTAGCTTTCAGATTCCATACACCTTAGATCACTCTCCTCATCCGAAACCTATAAGTATTTGGGTATGTCGGAAGCGTTAGGCATTGATGTACCGGACGTGAAACAATCGTTGAGGGAGCGCTTCTTTGGACACCTGAAAAAGGTTTTAAATAGCCTCCTTTCAGGCGGAAACAAGGTGCGCGCCTTCAACGGTTGGGTCATGCCGGTCCTGATGTACTCTTTCGGCATACTCAAATGGACTCAAACTGAACTCGACGCCTTGGATAGACGAGTTCGTACGCTGTTGACCGCAAATCGGATGCATCACCCACGATCATCGGTGATGAGGCTGTACATCCCGCAAGTGCGGGGGTCGAGGCTTTTTAAATGCCAAGACCCTTCACAACCGCGAGGTGTGCAGTCTCAGAGAATATTTTTTAAAGATGGAAGTGGGTATGCACCGAGATGTGGTCGCAGTGGACAACGGACTCACCCCGCTATCCATGGCTAAAGAGAACTGGCGCAAACCTATGGTACTCAGTACCGAAGACCGCAATGAGGTATGGCAAGGCAAGGAGCTTCACGGACGCTTCTACCGGGCCCTTCATGGGCCCGATGTAGATTTTCTAGCGTCCGTGTCCTGGCTACGATTCGGTGACCTCTTCGGGGAAACTGAAGGTTTTGTCTGTGCGATTATGGACGAAGTTATCTTGACGAACAACTACCGGAGACATATTATAAGGGATGGGACGATTGACGTGTGTCGGGCATGCCATCGTCCAGGTGAATCCATTAGACATATTGTCTCTGGTTGTTCTCGTCTTGCTAGCGGCGAATACTTGCACAGGCACAACCTAGTAGCCAGAATTATCCACCAGCAACTTGCTTTGAAATACAGTCTTGTGGATTCTGAGGTGCCGTATTACAGGTATGTGCCCGACCCAGTTCTCGAAAAAGACCATGTCACGATGTACTGGGATCTGTCTATCATTACTGACAGGACAATAAACCTGACATAGTAGTGATAGACAGATCAGCGCGCCGCGCAATGATAATCGATGTTACCATCCCACATGACGAGAACCTCGTGAAAGCCGAGAAAGATAAACAAATAAAATATCTTGACTTGGCGCGCGAGGTTGTTGACATGTGGAATGTGAGCTCGGCTATCATTGTGCCGATTGTTGTTACGGCCAATGGCCTGATGGCCAAGAGCCTCGACGAACATCTGTTGAGGCTCTCTTTGGGTAGTTGGATCAAGAGCCAGATTCAGAAGGCAGTACTCCTTGATACGGCTCGTATTGTGAGGAGGTTCCTGTCTCTGGAACCCTAACCACCGGTAGCTTGGACCCTGCTCCCACGCCGGCGGACAACTATTTTTATATTTTTAAATGCTTTTTAATTTTTTTGTTTTATAAAATACTAGCTTCTGCCCGCGGTTTCACCCGCGTCATGTTAGGAGTTTGGTCCTATAGTCCCGTCTCCATCAGTTCCCTTGAAGAGCGCTATTTCCGACGTCGTGGGTATCTTCCGTGGTGGCTGGGGCGTGAGGTAGAGGATGTCTTTTCCCTCACGCATTCCGACTGCTAACCATTCCCCTTAATTGCCACCGAATCTTGAGGTACCTCCCGAAACGAAAAAAACTAAAACCGGTAGGACTGCGTCAGACTGAAGATGAGGACGCAGCCCGTATTAGCCTTTCCAAACGATCCTTAAAGTAGGCCGGTCAATATCGACATAAAAAACCAAACATTGCAAACGCGCATGTAACTACGATTCTTTTATAATATGTTGTTAGGTCCCTTTAGAGTTTAGAGTATTTAACACCCAAGTTTGCAACCCTGATAACCCTGTTCTGTCAATGTCAATGTCGAATCAAAATCGCACTTAACCAGTTTTTAGTATTTGTTGTTACAGCGGCAATAGACACACATCATCTGTGAAAATGTAACCTATCTAACTATCACGGTTCGTGAGAAACAGCCTCCAAAACATTACATTCCTTTATAACATCTACAAAAACCAGCAACAAAACCACGTTTTTTGTATGGGAGCCCCCCTTTTTTTACGTGGTAAAATCATCAAATGAGCCCTCCCACCCCGGGCTGGGAGGGACTGTCAGACTTGTATTGACTAAAATCCATGGTGTCCTTCGATAGCTCTCTATGTTCCGGGGTCACGGTAATGAAATAAGTCCCGCGACCAATGAGAGCCCCCCTTAATATTTATTGTATTCTGGTTTTTAGTATGTTTTGTTATAGCAGCAACAGATAATAATAATAATAATAATAATATTTATTTGCTCAAAAATATACAGACATTGAAAAATATGTTTATACGCTAAGATACATTTACTTAAATCAGGTAATAAAAACATCTGTGTCTGAACTAGATATAAAATATCTGTATTTCAGACATCAGCGCTCTACCCCAGATTGTGGGCGACACTCAGGAGACACTTAAACATTAACAAATAATAATAATAATAATCACAAACTGAGCATGCAGAAATAACTTAAACATGTATTCACATCTACATAATTTTACAATTGATCAATTATAAAAATTATAAAGTATAAAGTTAAAATAAAAATCAAAATAAAAATTTAGGGAAAATGGGTCAAAATAAAGAATTACTTAATTTAAAAAAAATAAAAATTAAAACAAATATAACAATCTTCAGAATATAAAATTAAAATAAAAATAATTGTGTAGTTGTGGCCTCCGGTGAGTAGAAAGAAAATGAGTGTATGTGTGTAGGAGGATGAGTGATTTCTACTAATTACGTAGCTATAGACAATAAACTTTCAGTTTCATTGTAGTTAAGCTTATTAATGTAGTCTATTACTGTAAGTTTGCATCTGTTCCTATTCAAAGGGTATATATCAAGAAGGTTGTTAAGTCTCTCATATAGAAAAGGGCCCAGAAAACAAAAGTGCCTGCGAGCGTATGGATGTTTAAAGGATGCGCGAACATTGTGGGTAGTAATCTTTCGTCTACGTTTAGATAAGTAGGACGACCCAACATACCTTGTATTTGTATGATATCTCAGGATTGCATTCAAGATAAAAAGCTGCCGGATAGTAAGGACGTCACACGACTGGTACAAAAGGTAGGTCGGGAAGAGATAGGGCCGGAAAGTGCTGACTTTGAGTATTGCTCTTTGTGCAATCTCCAATGGCTTGAGTATAGTTTTTGCCGCGCCACCCCATACAGAAATACCGTATTGCAGCACTGATTGGCCAAGGGCTAGATATACTTGTTTAATTAATTTGGGTTCGGCTGAATTCCTTAAATTTTTAAAAACAAATATCAATTTTCTTGCCCTTGATGTAATCATGTCTATGTGAGGTCGAAAAGATAGATTACTGTCAATAATGATACCCAAATATTTAACTTTGCCCACTTTCATTAGGGTAGGGCAAGAACAGATTAAATTATTGCAGCAATTGTGTGCTGTTATGGAGAGACTTGGGGGTGGGGGATTATGGTTTCGCATAGAGAAAGTTAGGTATTGGGTTTTACCTGCGTTCAGTGTGAGGATATTCTTCTGCAGCCAGTGGCTTACAATATTAAAACCAAGCTGAGCACTGTCATACACATTCTCCCAAGTATTACCAGAAAACAAAAGTACTGTATCATCAGCATACGATATTATTTTACCCCCAGTAAGATTTAACTCACAAAGGTCATTTAAATAGACGAGAAAAAGGGTTGGACCCAGAATACTGCCCTGAGGAACACCAAAAGAGGACATAGGTAAGTCGCCACTTATAAAATCGTCTATTTTCACACATTGAGTACGACCAGAAAGATAGTCCTTGAATATTTTGAGTTGGTTTCCTCTAACGCCCAATCGTTCCAGTTTCTGTAAAAGCAAAGGCACAGAGACCGTGTCAAACGCCTTAGCTAAGTCTACGAAAATACCTATGACCTTTTTGCCTGCGTCCATTTCCCTTACCACATAGTCCAATAGCTCATGAGCTGCATCATTTGTCGACTTGCCTGCTCGGAAACCAAATTGTTTATTTGAGAGATGGTTATTTGACTCTAAATAACTTGTGAGTCTTTTACTGAGGATACGTTCCAGGAGCTTGGAGACAGAGGGTAGGATAGATATTGGTCTGTAGTTGGTTATAAGGTCTTTATCGCCAGATTTATGAATAGGGTGTACCACAGACTTTTTTAGGACCGACGGGAAGACGCCTTGGGACAAGCAGTTATTGAAGAGATGGGTTAGAATAGGCACAAGTATGTGTCTATTTTCCTTGAGAAGGCTATTTGGAATGGTGTCCCAACCGACAGAACATATATTCTTTAGACCCATAATCATATTTTCCACCTCCTTCTCATCTGTGCTAGATAAGACCAGAGATTCCAAACTTTGCCTCGCGCCAACTGCCGTGTAGTGGGAATGGCCCGGATTCGCACAGTGTGTAGTATTATCAGCTAAATCTTTACCTATATTGGCAAAGAAATGATTTACCTGAGACACCGATTCGCTAGGGTTGTTGGAGTTAATTAATTCTGTTGCGGAAGTTTTGGTTTTCGTAGTGCCAGTCATTGTTCTTATTGCGTCCCATATTTTTTTGTTATTGTTTCCAGCTAATTTCAATAAATTCTTTTCGTACGACGTTTTCACCTTTTTTAGTATGCGGTTGCAGAAATTTCGATACCTCGTGTAGGTTACTTTAAGTATGTTGTTTTCAGGCGAGTTTCTTAGTCTTTTATGTAACTTGTCTCGGTGTCTCATACAACGGATCAGTCCTGGTGTGATCCAGGGCTTAATTATTTTATTGCGATTCGATAATTTCAGGACCTTAGTGTTTGCCGCTATTTCATGTTGGATAGTTTTAATAAAAAAATCCATAGCAATATTTGCGTCAGATATTGAGTAGACCGGTTGCCAGTTAATTTGGGATAAATTAGCATAAATTTTTTCAATATTTATTTTGTTAACGGAGCTGTGGGCAAAAGTTCTTGCCTGCTTACGATGAAGACATAACAATACAGCTTGATGATCAGTGATGGTTGATTGCAGTACAGCAGTGAGCGCCTGACATTGTGTTTTAAGCATCACATGATCAAGGCACGTCTTCCCACTTCTTGTGGGCAGGGTGTGAGCAGGCAAGATACCGTGAGACGCACACAGATTTAAGTACTCTAAGGAGTTTGTGACTAGGCTATCGGAACAGATGTTGATGTTGATATCTCCAATGACAGAGATATTCTTAAAGGTACTGAGACTAGTTAGGATATCATTTAGAGATAGAAGAAAAGCATCAGTATTTTTATTTGATGGGGATCTATATACTGCCACTATTGCAGTCTCTATGCCAATTTTAATGACAATGCAATTACAGTCCTGGCATAGCTGCTCCTCACAACTGACATGGAGATTAATTTTATGAAAGATTGTAACCCCATCATTTTGATTCGCATTTTTTATTGAGGAGAAGCGATTATATCCGTCAAGGTTAGGCAATATGGGGTTACATGATAACCAGCACTCCGTCAGAATAATGATGTCACAATCGAAACCCAATCTGGATAGAAGCACCGTAAAAGCGTCAAAATTTCGAGATAAACTGCGTATATTTTGGGTAACAACAGTCAAACAATAATCGGGGCAAGGAATCAAACTTCTGCATTCGTCAACATTACACATAACTGAATGAGACACTGATATATCATCAATTTCGGTCGAGATATCATCCATTTTTCTTTACATAATTAGGCATATGATCAATTCGATGTAACTTAAAAAAATTGTAACCATAGTATATGATGGTGTTACTTTGGAGGCGAGCAAAACATGTTACGTTGACATTGCTATAATTAATCCAACAGTATGTAACTATGTCATGCGACCGGCAAGCTTTATACTTAATAATAATATGAACAGATGCAGAAATACGCAATTTGTATTTAAGGCAGCTTTTCGAATAGCTAGGTTGTGTGGAGTGTTTGAGTGTAAGGTGGATTACAATATTAGTGTAAAAAATATTTTCAATGTAATTATCATGCAATAATAAAAAACCTAAGTATACTAAATTACAACAGGATTGAAATTGATCACAGAAAGCACAGTAATCTGAATATAGTCATTCCTTATTTTCATTCTTCAGTTTAGTCAGGTCTTGTTCTTCATTTATACGGATGTGTGGCATACCTTCTTTCTGACGCAAGTAAATTTTTCCATACGAAGTCCAGCAGTAGGTGTATTTAAACGTAGTTGCAAAATCACGCGCCAAGAAAAACAATCTCCTTCCCTTAGGTGTCAAACAGTCAGATATAAATATCGGTTTGTGGGGATTATGGGGATTATCAAGGCCGACTAAGCCAGTATTTAACTAATCGGTTTTCTGCGTCAGAGTTAACTTTTTAACATTGTTTAGGATACGTTCTTTTGTGAGAACTGAGGTGAATTCAACAACAATCGGCTTCAGTATGTTTGGTTTTGCAAAAGGACGATAAATGTCCTTTATATCCGAATTTTGTAACTGTAGATTGAGAGCATTACCGATTTTCCTCACTACATTGCACAGTTCAGTTTTAGACTCGTTTTGTAGTTTTGGAATATTTCTCAATTCTATCTTAGCTGAACAGGACTGTTTTTCGAGATTTTCTATTTTACTTTCCAGAGAACAAATATAAGCCAAGTGATCCTTTCGTTCCAGCTTGAGGCTTTCTAATTCTTTTAGTAAGACGTCGTAATTGGAGGACAAGGCCTGCATAGACGCGCTTATACTGTCATTCTGTTGTTTTATTTCGTCTAAAGATGATTCCAAAACTTGTAATTTTAAATTATGTTGTTCAGAGAATTTATCGAATGAGTCACGCATCTCTTGCATATAATTACTAAGGTCGTTTTCTTGTTGTTTACGTTTTAGCATACGCCTAGAATTTATGTTAGCCTGGTCATTCGTAAATTGGATATCCGACATGCTTCCCTCAAAAGTCTCAGAGTCCGTCTCGGAGAGTAATTGTTTCTTCGGTGGGGTACGTTTAAGGGCCATTGCCATTTTTGTATCTTCGAAATAATCGACGCACCCGGGTACAAGCACTGTGTTGGAGGTGTCGATGAGCCGGGCACCTGAGCGAGACAGTGACTGCGCAAAGTACTAGGAGCACTACTACGTACCTCCCAGCTGTGGGTGTGATGTCCTTGCGCGAGCGCTGCAAATTGGTTGATTTTCGTCACGCCCCAGGAGGCGGGCTGCTGGCAGCAGTGGGCGGGGTAGTGCGGGTGGGGCTGGAGCGGTGCGTCACCTCCACGACAGAGTACGATATTTGTGCACAAAAAGATCTCCTTGATGGTGATAAACTCCTATTTTTTTAACTCGATTAAATTGCCAAAAATTGTATTTAAATATTTAAAATAATTAACACAGAGTGTCTCTTTAAACGCGTCTGAGCTCCTCAGAGGTCCAGGGGGGAGAGATGTACCTACGTCACCTGTTAAAATTTCAAATCTCTAGCTATCACGGTTCATGAGATACACACGCAAAAACTACTGAATTGACAGCACAGGGTATTCAGGGTTGCAAATTATAACAAAATGGTAGTTACATGCGCGTTTGCAATGTTTGATGTCGATATTGACCGGCCTAAAGAGGGATTTTATCGACGCAATTGTGCCAGCCCGTCATTATTTTACGCGGTATTATTTTGAAACTGTGATATCTCCTAAGATATTAATTGAAATCAAATGATGTAAAGGGCAATTTCGTTCAAAATTAAATGCTTGTGATGATTAACGTATTTATTTGGATAAGGATTAATATCATGTTAATGAAAACACCTTCGCAAATAATGCATTACTTTAAAACAAATTTGGTTCCCATAAAAAAGGTTATAGTGACTTAACCTTTAAAGATAGATATATGCTCTCGCGGACTTTATTTTAGAAAATTTTATGAGGAATAATTCCGTAGTACATAATTTTTGCGAAACTCTAACCGTTTACGCAGCGCACGCAACGGAAGCTCTAAAAAAGGAATACATTTTCCCGATTTTGAAACATTTCTCATTACTGCTCCGCTCCTATAGGTGATAGCGTGATGTTATATAGCCTATAGCCTTCCTCGATAAATGGACTATCCAACACAAAAAGAATTTTTCAATTCCAACCAGTAGATCCTGAGATTAGCGCGTTCAAACAAACAAACAAACAAACAAACAAACTATTCAGCTTTATAATATTAGTATAGACTAGCTTCTGCCCGCGGTTTCACCCGCGTCATTTTAGGCGTTTGGTCCTATGGTTCCTGTCCCCATCAGTTCCCTTGAAGAGCGCTATTTCCGACGTCGTGGGTATCTTCAGTGGTGGCTGGGGCGAGAGGTAGAGGATGTCTTTTCCCTCACGCATTCCGACTGCTAACCATTCCCCTTACTTGCCACTGAATCCTAAGGTACCTCCCGAAACGAAAAAAACGAAAACCAGTAGGACTGCGTCAGACTGAAGGTGAGGACGCAGCCCGTAGCCTTTCCAAACGATCCTTAAAGAAGGCCGGTCAATATCGACATAAAAAACCAAACATTTCAAACGCGCATGTAACTACGATTCTTTTATATGTTGTTAAGTCCCTTTAGAGTTTAGAGTATTTAATACCCAAGTTTGCAACCCTGATAACCCTGTTCTGTGAATGTCAATGTCGAATCAAAATCGCACTTAACCAGTTTTTAGTATTTGTTGTTATAGCGGCAATAGACACACATCATCTGTGAAAATTTAACCTATCTAACTATCACGGGTCGTGAGAAACAGCCTCCGAAACATTACATTACTTTATAACATCTACAGAAACCAGCAACAAAATCACATTTTTTGTATCGGAGCCCCCCTTTTTTTAACGTGGTAAAACCATCAAATGAGTCCTCCCACCCCGGGCTGGGAGGGACTGTCAGACTTGTACTGACTAAAATCCATGGTGTCCTTCAATAGCCCTTTATGTTCCGGGGTCACGGTAATGAAATAAGTCCCGCGACCAATGAGAGCCCCCCTTAATATTTATTGTATTCTGGTTTAGGTTTTGCTATAGCAGCAACAGATGTACATCACCTGTGAACATTTCAAATTTCTAGCTATCACGGTTCATGAGATACACACGCAAAATATACTAAATTGACAGCACAGGGTTTTCAGGGTTGCAAATTATAACAAAATGGTAGTTACATGCGCGTTTGCAATGTTTGATGTCGATATTGACCGGCCTAAATAGGGATTTTATCGACGCAATAGTGACATAAATTACCCAGCCCGTCATTATTTTGTCGCGGTATTATTTTGAAACTGTGATATCTCCTAAGATATTAATTGAAATCAAATGATGGAAAGGGCAATTTCGTTCAAAATTAAATGTTTGTGATGATTAACGTATTTATTTGGATAAGGATAAATATCATGTTAATGAAAACACCTTCGCAAATAATGCATTACTTTAAAACAAATTTGGTTTCCATAAAAAAGGTTATAGTGACTTAACCTTTAAAGATAGATATATGCCCTCCGGACTTTATTTTAGTAAATTTTATGAGGAATAATTCCGTAGTACATAATTTTTGCGAAACTCTAACCGTTTACGCAGCGCACGCAACGGAAGCTCTAAAAAAGGAATACATTTTCCCGATTTTGAAACATTTCTCATTACTGCTCCGCTCCTATAGGTGATAGCGTGATGTTATATAGCCTATAGCCTTCCTCGATAAATGGACTATCCAACGCAAAAAGAATTTTTCAATTCCAACCAGTAGATCCTGAGATTAGCGCGTTCAAACAAACAAACAAACAAACAAACAAACAAACAAACAAACTCTTCAGCTTTATAATATTAGTATAGATTTAAAAATGTAAATTATATGTAAAAAAAAATGAATAAACGAAATAATAATAAAATTATTTATTACCCAAACAAAAGAAATACATTATTTGTTACATAACAAGTATACGAGTTTTTTTACAGTCATTTTTATAAGGAATAATGTCCCCTATACTAGGAAAGTCCTGTATTATAGGAGACATCCATTCGTCCGTAGTTACAATTTACAGGAAATTATTTAGCGAGCCAAACGTGTAACATTAACAAAAAGATTATGTACATGTGAGTTTGAGTGTGTGAGTAGAATGTGTAGTGTGTGTGTGTGTGTTTATGTGTGTGTGTGTGTGAATTTGAGAGGAAGACTGTGCTTGTGTTTGTGTATGTAAGTGATAATTATGTGTGTCTGCGCTTGTCTATGTTTTGTATGATGATGTAATAGTAGGTATAAAGGTCGCTGGAAGACGCTGGGTGCAGGTCGCTTCCAACCGGCTTGGAACCGGCGGCAACCGGTACGGCATATGTGGAGATCTAAAGGGGATGCCTATGTTCAGCAGTGGACGTCCTATGGCTGAGATGATGATGAGTAATGGTATTTATGTCAGGGTATTTATGTAATACTGTCTATGTAGAAATGGATTGGCGGGTTATTGCTATTAATATGTGAACAAATCCTTTATGGGTTGCCATTGAAAATTCCCTGATGGACAAACGCAGAACTTCGTGCCGTGTGGTTCACGATTTCTAGATCAACAAGGTCAATTTATTTATTTATTTATAAAACTTTATGCACAAAGTAGTATAACGTTGGACTTAATGCCGTAGGTATTCTTTAACAGTCTACCTTAGGGTGATGCAGAGATAAAACATAGTAGGTATAACAAAAAAAGAAAATATTTATATTTTTAAGAAAGAACCAAAACCAAGGCAAAACCTCACTAACAAGTTTGAAACTTCTGAACGGATCAATCGCTAGTTATTATAATAAACAGAACCAATCGCATTGTACTGAATATTTTGCATCGACACGCTCGCTTGGAACCGCTTTGTGAAACAACGCCGCTCAAAGTTTCTGTAAACTTTCCGGACGGAAGGTTCGCGCGATTCGTTTCAATAATCGATTTCGTGTTTTGAAACTGGATTTTCGTTTTGAGTTCGTAGTTCTTTGCTACAGATTAGTAATGGTGATTGAAAAAGTTCAGGGCCCCAAGCCAAGTCGACGAAAACAGTTGGATCGCTTCTTGAAAGTCTCGACCACGATCATCGGCAGCCTTGAGAAATTAAAAGAGTGGTGGGAGGTATTAAGCAGTGGGTTATTTTCAGCCCTGGCTGAAATTATAATAGTGATATCGTTTTTTTACTAACTTTCCGAGGTTTGTGAACGAAGATGATGGTTATCATCTTTGTTGTAACGAAAGACGTCCAGTCTATTGACATCTATTGATGGTCAACCATTGACAGAATTATACATAGGCCTACGCCTATGAACGAAAAAGGAGTTAATGATACTGTAACGTCTGAAGAATGGAAGAAAAAAACGTGTTGCGCCGACCCCAAGTAAACTGGGATTAGGACAGGAAGATGATGATGATGAATAGGCGCACGCCAAAATCATCACTTTAGCCATAGCTAAGAAATGCTATAATAAGTCACAAACGAGGTAATGCATAAAAAAACATCATAATTCTATGCAACTATGTCATAAACGAAGTTATAAAATAGTTAATACTTTATTGTGTACTTGCTATGAAATACAGGCACTGTCAAAGGAAAATTGCTACAATAGACCAATGGTTGAGTGTATTACAACTTTAGTGTTGCAGTTGTAATTAAAAGTGTTGCTAGCATAACGAGCGCAGTTCGCGTTTCATTGCCGCGGACGTAATAAGGCTAGCTCGTAAATTATCATTAGAACAACGGTTATAAAACTCGCCAAATTAAGAGGAATGGCGTCAAGACATTGTAAGAGGGAGTGGAATACGTCATCATGAAGGTTTTGTGCAGCTCTCTTCAGTTGTCTAATGGTGGCCACTACAAAGCCATAAGCATCGTGATAATATTACTGCAGAGTAAAACAAAAGAAGATGGTATAGCTAGAGTTCTAGCTTATTGTATTTAGTTAAATACCTCACATCTTTGAAGCACAATAATGTGACAACGAAGAAGTTTTGGGTGACACCTGGTCGTACAGTTTTACACTAGAAGCTTTCATTCAAAATTTTAAGAGCAATGATAATTATTAATTATTTTTAAACGCATTAACGCATGCGATGCGCATCGTAAAGATGATTTTTTGAGGAAAGAAACATTTTAGATTGCAAGTGGGATTCGAACCCGCGTCTTCTGGATAGGTACTCCAGACGCCTTAACCAACTAGGCCATTGCAATCCACACTTGCAAGCCGAAATTCTCCATTCCTCGTTAACGCTTCATGGTAGCGTGGCGCCATCTCTTGGATTAGTGTTTAACTAACTTCCACCCAACACGTTGACATTACAGCCAAATCAATGTTGTATATTGAGATAGCGTCTACCAAACTAATTAATTATTTTTAAACGCATTAACGCATGCGATGCGCATCGTAAAGATGATTTTTCTTTCCTCAAAAAGTCATCTTTACAATGATAATTATGTTTGGGATACATACTCGTACAGCCTATGACCCTTCGACTCTTAACAATGAGCGAATATCGGTCTCAGAAATAATAACAAGGAATTGAACCCATTCTTTAGGACAAAATGAAAGCTTTTCTCAAACCTTCGTTTAAACTTATCACTTCCATCAACAATAATAATATCTATAGTAAACTTAGTATTGTACCCACTCCGCCAGCTCACCACGTTCCGATCGGAAACCTATTTGTCTGCGACTGTCGTTATATAATTTATCTAAGGCGTCCCGTTCTCGAGAATGGCGCCAATTGCCGACCGATCCTCTTGTATTGATTGTAGCTGAACGAGGAGCAATGTGAGCGATCATATTCAGAGCTGTTATAGTAGTGTTATTGCTCGGAAAGTGTCCTTTTACAATTGTACGGATGGTTTCATTTATCAATCTGAATACGTGCTCATATTGTTACGATCGATTCCTTTGTATAGTCTTTGTTGGTCCGAAATTTATATACTGTCTTAAATCGTCTTGCACAACTAAATGGAATCGGGGTTTGGAATCCCGATTCCATTTAGTTCTGCTTGTGCTTCTGTATTGACATCTTTAAGACCGGCAGCAAGATTGCAATCGAGTTAGATAATTACATTCCAGTTTTAGTGGTCATATGATTAAAGATGTAAGGGTCCATTCGATTCCCCAATAGGTACTAAGTGTTATTGAGGTTTTGCACCAAGATGTTTTCAGTAGCAGCCCAGAAAATAGATTAGTGTCCGATTAATGGCAACAGACCCTTGATTCGGTATTTCAACTCGTGAAGTTACGTTTTTCTCTTTTTGCAAAGACTCTAAATATCATTTTACAAATCATGAAATAAAATAAAAAATAATCATGCAAGTTGCAAAGGGCAGTCGCTGAAAAAAGTTTAGCAGTGGAGTTTTGTTGACCGACCAGTTGGTCACACACGTTATAGTAACTACTAATAAGTAACTATACCTTCTTTTGATGTTGCCTGCGAATGCCTTTATAGAAATAGAAACATTGCTTTATCTAAGCTAAGGCCTGAGACACGACGCTACATGTCCTATTTTCCTTAAAACCCATTAAAGTATAAGCAAGCTCGTATAGGCAATGTTCTGCACCTGAGCCTATCAATTTATAGCCTAACTTCTAAAGTGTCTGCGAACGTTAGTCTAAATTATATTTGGTCCGGAGTTTCTCTGAAAGCTTTTAAAAAGGAAAAGTTTGTTTTGAAAATATTAGCGAAATTCCCGTTTACACTTTGTTTGGAGATCAACACTGAGTTGGACAGGACGCCATATTTATAAAGTTGGTAATTTATGAGTTTATGGGGATTCGCGGCCCACTCAAGGGCAGAGGTCTTCTTCCCTGTTTTCCATATTTCCCGGTCTGCGACCTTGGAATAATTTTGTAAGGAATCTCTTTTTTGCCAATCTTGTTTCCATTTTAACAGTTGTTAGTGAAAATTGTAAAAAAATATGTCATAGGTTATTGCAATGATTGTCCGCGCGGTCGTTGATGCTTTACACCTACCCTGCGTCCACGCGGACTACCAGTTTCATGTGAGATTCATTTGACCTTAGATATTTTGTAAGTTATGTCCAATAACAGAGGTCTTATGATTTGAAACAGGACACATCTCCGTCAGGAGTTATTAAAGGAGTAAAGGCGTAGCAGATAACACGACAAAGAAAGTTCCCAAAAATAGCTTAATATAAAAATATCTTTGTCTCCGTACCTGTATATCAAGCCAGGACTCAGCAGCACTCCCGAGCCCGGGCAGGCGGAGGTACGACGACCCGTTGAACCGAGGCACCTGAAATAATATCAAGACTCGACTTCACGTTCACAAACAACATGGTCCTCCCGGCAATGGAACACAAATATTGTGCAGCGCTCAAAGGGATAACTTTCAATAAAATTCGCGAACGAATACGGAATTTAATTTATTCATTGGAAACAGAGAACACACATGTCGGCTTTCATTTAAAGTTGTGACTTCGACTTCTCTTACTTCGGGTCTTCGATGAGATTTTATTGGAGAAGACTTGTTTCTGGGACAGAGCGTTCTGCTTTGAAAGCTTATTATGTATTTTTTCAATAAATTTATTTTGTCCAGAAGATTTTCAAATAAAACCAGTTAGTTTATTTCGAAATACCGAGTAGGAGTTTCTGGTGGTATAAGATATCAAATCAAATCATTAATTATGTGTAGGCTAGTTACAGGCACTTTTGAATTGTCAAAAGACAAAGTAAATAAAATAGTTCAAAAATAGTTACGTTGCTACAGTCCCAGTCAAAACACATAAGAACAGTGAAAGTACTGTAGATATCCATTCCAAAGCGTAGATCTCTATGGAGAAGAACGGACAAGATACTCCATGGAAACTCTTTAAAAAAAAAATTATAACAGAAACTGTGTTACATCATTCATTTTGATATGGTACATTATGTGAGAACGATGTAGCAAGTAAAAAGTGTCCATATGAAATACTTATTACGACTACGTATTTGCTATTCTACAGTAATAAGTATTGCAAAGTAACTGAGTAGTTAGTAGAGTGTTGTTGTCAAAAGCAAATTGTTCAAGAAGAAGAAGAAGTATCGGAAGACAAGGACCAAACTGCAAACTGTACCCTTAAGGGGTTCGGTTCATCAATTGACGCAATTGTCTACAATTACAATTTGCATGCACCCCTCAAAGGTAATGAGGTCATTGTGGCGCCAGCAGGTAGTGCTAACTAGCAGCTTGTTACCAACTTGTTACAGTTAAGGAAACACTTGAATACTACGGAGTTGAAAGAAACTGTTCTGGTGCAAAAGTTTACAAAGACTTTTAATTTCCTTAAATATTTTCTCAAACAACTTATTTTTAAACGAAACATATTATTAAAAACTAAGTGCATAGGTACTGAGAAGAAAAAAAAACAATTAGTTTCTCCACAGTTCCACGAAGTATTCAAAGAGCTACAAGTCCAGACGAAGTGGAGAAACATTTTTCAAACAAAGTTGTAAAAAGACAAAAACAGTTTCTCCCGGCTCATTTGATTTATGAAAGGAGTAAAATAAAGGAAGGAAAGTGCTCGTTTTGTGAACACGTTCCTTTAAGACGAAGTATTGAGAAAAGTAATGGTTCCGCTCCGAACTGTTGTTTTGGTAATGAAAAGTAAGTAATAGGACAAGATGTAGTCGTTATTCTCCTTTTATTGATGTAACAAACAAATATCTTGCAGACAAAATATCTGGGTTTCAATAGTACTTATACTAATAGGCTTTGATATAAATGTACATATTATTGTTCATTCTTTATTGGTAATGAGTAATGATAATAATATACTGATCTAAAATCATTTATCGGCTTTGATCACAATGAGCATACAATATTTATTTGTCTGTATTTTAGGCTTGCGGATACGAATTCCGAATAGGAATGATTGCAAATTCATCGTACAGAATTGTGACTGGGGGATTCAATTTTATTTTAGTAACATGTAGTATATAAATAACACATTCCTTACCTTCAAATCCAAAGTGATCTCGCACTTGACGCCGGCGTACCCGAGGGGACACAGACACACGTTGGCGACACACCCGCCCCCGTGCTGACACTCACAAGACTTGTCCTCCTTCCTATCGTCACTCTTCAGATCATTATCTACATCAGCTACAACCCCAGCACTTTTATTATCCTTTCCAAAATGTGTCTTAACATCGTTGTAAGTGGAGTAAGTCTTGAATGGCACTATTGAATTGTCCATTTTATTGTCGTCATGTATTTTGCCTCGTTTGGCATCTCTCATGACGATATCGTTGTCTTCAAAGTGCACTATGTCGTTGATGTCGTATATTGCATGTGATTCTGCGTCTCGTTGCTGTTGCGTGGCTTCGCTGGTTGTCACTTCGACCGGTGGCTTCCACGGGGCGAGAGTTGGTGCGCATTCCGCTGTAAAGAGAGGGAAGAAAGTCAAGATTTATGCAAACTGTAACTGTGTGTGTGCTGTCCTTTCGTCACAGCACGGACATTAAAATTGGTTGGGCGGTTTTTGAGATAAGTATGAACAAACAGTGACGTGTGATTTTTACGTTTTCAAGAAGATATTATTCGCTATACATCTGAACATCCAATACAGCATCAACTATTCTCGTAACTGCCTTGAGCAATACAACGTTGATCAAATACATTTGTATCATTACTTCGATTGGGTTATCATAAAGAAAACACAAATATTTTTATTTGGAAACTACTCTTTGCTTTGATCTAACAATTGGTCTTTCTTATGATCGAAGGAACAATTCTCTAACCCAATTCCAGCACTCAATCAAACTATACAGAGCTGGCTAATCATAGAATCTTCGAGTTGAATAAAGTACAAAAAACTAAAGTAACTAACTAGAGTCTACGACCACAAACATTAATACACGAACAAAACAGACAAAATGCTATTATAGGCGTACGTGACAAATGATTACGTATTCAATACGCGGCAACAGGGAATTTCATTATTCCAGTGAGCGTGGTATTAGCGATAGTAATAAAATAGGGATGTATGTATGTACATAGTTGAGAGTAAGCTTCTTATGTTTGGAACGAATTCTCGCGATAAGGCTCCAATTTCCATTATTTTCATTTCGATCACAGTATCTCAGACTACACGTAGACAAAAGTAGTGTGCGGATTGGTAGATGTCACATATCTTCGAATTTTTGGTTAGGATATGCCAGTTTCCTCACGATGTTTTTTTCACCGTTTTGAGAGCAGTGGTGATGAAATAAATGTCACAAAGAAATGCGCCAGGCGGGGTTCGAACCCACGACCTACAACTTGTAAGTCGGGACTGAGACCACTGGGCCAACACGTTTCGTCATCCACGGACCGATTATTATGAAGATACAGAATTTTCCTTGAAACTTCTCATGACAAGGTAACTCTTGAGTTACCCACAGAAATGATTTGGTATTTACTGATTCAGTAGAAGGTACTGTCTTCCTTGAACAGCAAGTTTTGTCACGTCTTATACTTCTTTTAAAAGTACAACTAATAAGTTCAAAAGAACGTGCTCCGGCTAGTAGAGATCTAACAACAACGGCCGCTGAACTTCGATTGCCGACTTAGCTGAATGGTGAAAAAACCCCCGACACAAAAAGTAGCGGTCTCCCAACGCGACGTATTTTTATTATTTTTTACTTTTTAAAGGGAACTTGGTTTTTGTGTCGGGGGTTTTTTAAATTTATTTTTTATTTTATACTTTTTATAGGTACATACTTATATAATATTTTTGGTGCTAAGAGTACTCCCGATTAAGTCATCAATATTCCCTTTCAGTACGCTTTCATTTCATACCCAACTCGAGTATATTTGCAGACCCTCAGTTACCTTTCCCCACTTTCATCCCAATAACTTCTAAACGGCTCAACCGATTTTCATCAAACATGTCTAAGAACACTCGCAGGTAAGTCACCTTTCATACAAAAAAAACTAAATTGAAATCGCTTCATCCGTTCGGGCTCTATGATGCCACAGACAGACAGACAGACAAACAGACAGACACGTCAAACTTATAACACCCCTCTTTTTCCGTCGGGGGTTAAAAAGATGAAACTGGTAGAAAGCTAGCTAAGCTTTATATGAAGAATAGATGTGTGTTGTTATCAAGTAAAAAGGAAAAGGCTGATAATGCCAAGTGATTATTGGATTTCTTTAACAATAACACGTTAGAAAAATTGCCGCTTATACTTGTATTTGGACTTTATAATCATCACACCAATGATCGAGTTCTCCCGCCTCGCTTGGAGCGAAAGGTACTTGCAGACTCTTCAGAGTAAAACCCGGCTTTATTCCTTTGGTTGCCTTTTGCGTTCTAGGGCTATGTATGGTGGTTTTAATATAGTCAGTAGTATAGTATAGGGTATGTCTCTACATTCCTACACTCTTAGAAATGTTCGTTATCTTTTCAATGAACAATTACACATGGTCTTTTTTTTTATCGTGGTAAAATCATCAAATGAGACCTCCCACCCCGGGCAGGGCGGGAGGTACTGTCAGACTTGTACTGACTAAAATCCACGGTGTCCTTCAATAGCCCTTTATGTTCCGGGTTCACGGTGAGGAAATAAATCCCGCGACCCCGGCAGTCTTTGGCCCTCTGTAGGCCCCGTCATCATGCTGACGCTCTTTGAGGCGCGCGTGGAACACAACGCGCCGTCGACCCGGGCATGGTCCATGGTCGGGCAGCGAGTTGCCCTTTACTCACTGCCCGCATGCCCGCACCTACGGTGGCCGAAGTTCGCCTCGCGACGTCCGACGCCGTGGGCGTTCACCACTGCGGCTGGGATGGAGGGAGGACGCTGTCCTCTCCCTCTCGCGGCCCGCCTCCTCCTTTACGAGCATGACTGCTTCGCAGAAGGAGGCGCCCGCTTCCCACTCCGTCTCGCTCCGCAGCATGGCCGCAACCAATGCCGGCCGCGAGAGGTCCCTGCCTATCGTCGCTGTGAGGACACGGCGGGGCCCCGCCCAAGCGGGGCAGTCCTGCACCGTGTCCTCAGGGCGATCCTCGCGGTGGTGACACCCGGGCGTCTCTTCCTTACCCATCATACACAGGTACCTCCCGAAACTTCCGTGTCCGGTGAGGACCTGCGTCATGCGTAAGTTAAGGACGCCGTGGCGTCTCTCCAACCACTCCTCAAAGAGGGGTCTTACCGCCGCTATTGCGGCGTGCCCGAATTACACATGGTCTACAATATATTGAATTCCTAGTAAGAGTTAGTGCTCCGAAACCACGATTTTCAGAAACTTTTATTTGATTCTTAGTAAATGCGTCTTCACCATAATATTCCTACACAACACCACTTTAACCACATTTCTACACAACAAATACTCTATAGCTCATCCTCATATCCCTCTCTTTAAAGTTTTAAACTTCCACCGGCATAGAGGAAAATAGACATAAGTGTTGAGGAACATAGACGCGTCTCCTGCAACTTGAAAAGAGATCTCATTTATCACGGCCATACTTAATCTTGTGAGTTGTCTGTCGCCTTCGATCGGGTCGAGAAACAAATGTGGGCCTGCAGTTCTTCTACCCCTGCCTTTGCTGAAGTTTGCTGTACTGTGAACTTTATGCTAGGTAGCAATAAGGTTTTAAGCTGTTGCATAGCTTCTATAGCGGACTCTGAGCGCGGCGCGGCGACCGAATCAAGAAATTCTCAAAACCTAACGAAGATACCTGACACCACGCATCGTCTAACGTCGTTTTAGTTCGGGAGACTTCGGTAGTCATAAAAATATTAGTCATAAAGACAATTTACTTTTTCTTACTAATTCTAAACGTCCAGATACAAAAGGAGTTTTCACAATGGAACCTACTTTTAAATTTCTCCTATAATTTATTTTCTTTTAAATAAAAAAAAATGTTTTGCAATAGCTTCACCGCGGCGTCAGTTTCGGGAGTGCCACATGTATTTTTTTGTTAGGTTTTCAATGACAAATCTGCTTCTTCTTCTTCGTGTTGCTGGCACGACATCAATTGATTTTTATTTATCAAAACTTCACTATTTCTGTGGCTTCGTCTGAGCATAATGATCTTTACTGTGCTAACAATAGGGTTGCTTTTGGAATGCGGTTGTCAGAGGTAACAACTGTAAAATGACTGTGGTCTGATGCGTCTCCAAAGTTTCACAGAGCTATTGATTCGATGAAGGGTTGTCTGTTAAACACATTTCGGTGTTACATACTTTTGAAACCAGTACCTACTCTTAGCACGAGTTTTCACTCTTTTACTTCCAGTATTTACAGCATTTCTTGTATGAAAAAATGGAACAGCGCCTCTGATGTGTGAAGAAGGAACTATTTTTTTCCTTGAAAATTGTCAATTTGAAATTGTCAAAGTTCCAGTTTACTTTATGTCTCAAATAGCGAAAATTCGTGCTAGGGGTACTGTATCGAAGTTTTGTTCAAAAATATATCCTTCTCTAAAATGATTTCAACATTTTGTTTGTGATTGTTCAATAATAGAGAGTGTTTTAATTTCGAGTGTTATTGTTGATTGCAACCAACGTTTTATCGTAGGAACATTTTAATTAACTTTTACGGCAACGTTATTAAATAGGTTCTCTCTCGACTATTTGCATGAGAATAGTGAAATTTATTTTAATGCAATTTTACACAACCACGTACTATTAGTGATTATATGAAGGTGTGTGAGTATAAACAATAATAATAATTAGTAGACGGACCTAAAAAGCAAGAGTTTATTTATCTAAGTCGCTAGAGTTACCGTGTTCCTATAGAGAGCCATAGCCTTGCCGGGGTTGCGGGACATACGTATACCGCGACTCCGGTACTCAAAGGGCTACCAAAGGACACCGTGGATTTAAATCAGTCAAGTCTGACAGTAAGGGGCGGGAGGACTCATTTGATGAATTTACCACGTAAAAAAAAGAGTTACCGTGTTACGCCAAATATGATTTTTAAAGGTTTTTAGTTCAATTTTGCATTAATTTGCAAAGTAAACCCAAGTAGAAACGATTCTCACCCACTTCCACTTAAGGATCTAAAACAGGAATATAACCATACACACATAACACTAGATTGTACGCATTGTAGACAAATAAATTTGAAGCATCACCCGCATGTGAAGTTACGCGATCTCCCAAACGAACTTCTGACTACTTAACGAGCTCCGAGTTTCAAACAAGATACTTCAACATCATTTTCTGTGAATTAATCTCCGTACTTCATTACGCGAGCATAAAACAGACGCGTCATATTTCACCGTGAGTTTTAAAAGCGAAACGAATCTTCTCCATTTGACGTACAATTAATTAGGTAAAGAAACTTCCAAGAAAACATCTAAGGAAATTGCTAGGTAGGAAAATAATTGGAAAATCAAAAGTTTATTACAAAGGCAGCGATAATAAAAAGCCAATACAGACTTGAATGGAGGCAATCTGTCGGGAAATTACAAATAAAGTGAGTTCTTAGCCTTTGTCCGACCAGTGTAAGGTATAAGCCTTTTTCCCCTATTGTGTGCCACTTCCTTACGGCAATCTCCCCTAAATCTTTACGCCAATCTTCACTACATCAATGACCAGCGGTGAACGAAACCTTTTTCAATGCAAATTATTATACATACGTCGAGCTGCTTGTGAAGTTGTGACAAGTTCAGTAAGTAACATTTAGGGGACTTTGAACTGCGAGAAACGGAATGCTTTTGAGTAATATTATGTACCAGCGATCGTCCCGGCTTCACACGGGTGCAATCTCTACTATATTATTGCATGTTATGTACATAAAAACCTTCCTCTTTAATCACTCTTTCTATTTAAAAAAACCGTATCAAAATACGTTACGTAGTTTTAAAGATATAAGCAATAAGCATACATAGGGACAGGAAGCGGGAAGTGACTTTGTTTTATATTATGTAGTGATGTTGGTGTTTATTTGAATCTATATAGTACCTAAATGCTTGAGATTCATAATAATATGATTCCAGGATGCAAAGCTTTTACAACATAGTTAGTACTTCAATGTTCCAGGAAAGGCAAATAGGATTCTGTGTACCTACTCATTGAGAGGTAAGCTTGGCGTGCTTGTGAGAATCTCTGCTGACTTAGTACGTTAATATATTAATTAGAGCTTGCTTTTATGCTCCAAGGACATCACAGAAAGACATGACGGTAGTCGTAGTATCAACAGATGTGTTTCTTTTTTACGTGGTAAAATCATCATATGAGTCCTCACACCCCGGGCAGGGCGGGTGGGCCTGTCAGACTTGTACTGACTAAAATCCACGGTGTCCTTCAATAGCCCTTTATGTTCCGGGGTCACGGTGATGGAATAAGTCCCGCGACCCCGGCAATCAACAGATGTGTTGATGCGGTGTTGGTACTTCAACTTAATGCCTATACGTTGATGTGAACACTGTCAGTTTTCAAACCTGTTTCCTGAGATTTACAAACTATCAACCAATTGTTTACTGCAACAAACCATTTACAATGTAACACAATTAAAAAAAATATATGTAATTAACCGACAACAAACAGAAGCTATGAACCAACATCAAACTTGTATGGTACGGAATACAGACACGTGTCACAGCACAACATCATACAGTTGTGTTAGATAGGGCAAGTAGCACAAGATGAATTTATGACCCCAGAAAATCGCGGCAAAGAAGACAAAATGAAGAGAAGTGTACTGTTAAAGTTGATAAATTCAAATTCAAGGGCCGTACCCTAATGTCGGCACCATTCATCACCGGAATTCCGCACACGTTCCCAGACTAACGACGAGGGGAGCCCTACGTTTGAACACGGAACAAGTGACGGCCGCCATACTCTTACCATGAGTATGTGCTGTGCAAACTTCGGGGACGATTGAAGCTTCGTCAACGACGTTTCTTCGGGATTTTATGTGTTCTTATTGGTTTTCGAACTATTATTCATGAGGAAAACTAGTTCTTTTGTTATTTAATATGGCAGTCAAAAAAAAATCATGTGTTTTTACCAGAATGGAGGCAAAAGGACCAAGCTAAGAAGAGGAACAAAAACTAATTGTTGTGCCTTTAATTAAGACATGAGAACATATTCATATTAAAGCCCCGAATATTTAACTTAATATTCAAAAACTTGAGAATATAAACACGTAACTTAATCGTTGTTAGAACATGAAAAGTCTCAGAAATACTCTAGATGAAAAAGTAGTCTATAAATATGTATCCAAACATTTCATATTGAAAGGCTCCGAAATAGCTACGTAATAAGTTATTTCGTGGCCTACAAATAACAAAGAACGCCGCGTGGCCCGAACGAATCTATAAAATATTTTACTAGGCCTCCTTGACTCCCTGAAAAATCAAGTACCTTATTGCGAGTTACGATGAAAGGAAAATTTTATATGCTTCATCCAAGCTGGGATCACGAATACCTTACCTTCATACGAAAATTATAACAAGGGATCAGCTACATAGCAAGTTTATACCCCGATATTCGAGTTTCTGAACGGGTGAATACACACAATTTATTCGAAATTGACTAACAACTATATACTGGAGGAATAAATAAAACCGAAAACAGAATGTTTGTTTGTTACGATTTATGAGGGTCTCATAACATCTGATCTCAGGAGAATTATTGATGGCTCCCTAAATACATTTTGTGAGACATTCGATCCGATAAAGGTAACACAAATGTACGGAGAAAACACATCGGCAGCATAAAAGGAATCGTCTTATGATTCAGTCGTTCTCGGCGACAAATCCTCTCTATTTGCCGACTTCGATCTTCAACTCGTTGGCTGGCATCACAATACATTTGGGCGCGCAAACATGGCTGCAAGCGGATTCTGTTTGTCGTGTCAAATGGAACGTTTTAAATCCAATCGCGGCACAAACGCTTTGCAGATTTACTCCAAAATTGTTTAAACGAGCTAGTTTGCGCTATGGAACGACAAAATCGGGAATACAAGATGCATTGAAATCAGGACACCGGTTTATGTTTATTCATAGTTGTATTTCAGCAATTCAAATGGCGTTGTGATTTGATTTTGACGTCGAAACGCTATTGCTGTTGTTTGGTATAATTTAAAGATGGAAGCAAGTTGCAGTTTAGTTTAGTATTCCAGGGTCATGGGATTTCGCTCATTCGAAAAAGTGGTAATACATTTTCGACCAAAATATCGCTTATATTATTCATACATAGTCTTATAGTAACCGGATAATACCTTCAAATACGGACCCCAATCTGTCTGTCCGGGAAAATGACAATGCCAGGACTACGAAAATGAATTGAGCCTATACTAATAGGTAAATTATGATGGATCATCGCAAAAACATCAAGCTGTCAACGTATTGTATATTTTACGAATAAATCGTGTAATTTAAACGTGTTGGAACATAAATTCAGTCTTTGGAACGAAGAAGTATTATATCGAATTTGTCGTAACGTTATGTCTGATTCGATTTCTCTCAACGAGGGGTGAAGACGCCTACGAAATGGGAAAATTCCAATGAGATAAACAGATGTATGTTCCCATAATAATGTGTGTTTTAGGAGTACTTGAAAAGGATAGGTCGCCGACCTCCGGACCTCTAAAGGGCATGTGTCCGAGAGTTATGACTCAACTTGGACCTCCCCATTATGCTGAAAGAGCAAACTAGAATAGCTGAACTGAATAAATGTTTCGGTGAACACATTTTATTTAAAACTACCTTTAGCCCGCGGCTTTACTTACATAAAAGTCGAAGATTATCTAAATAGATTACTATTTTTTTTAACATGAATAAAAATAAATATTCCTACACTTTGTCGCCAAGATCATGGTCTTTTCAACTAGACAGGCGCAGCGGCATGAAGACAAATAAACTCATTTTCATATTTTTGAAACGAATACAATTTGAAGCTAAAGGAAAAGAAGAAAACTCGTCCAATCTAAAGTTGGCTAATTAACAGAAATAATTCGTGGAAAACGAACTTATCAATCCGTCCCGAAAGCAGGCAACTCAAACATCAAACCGTGATTAACTGTGGACTATAGATAGAATTGTGTACTCTTTGTCGCGAAACTTTTAGCTCAGTTTTATCTGACGCTTATGACAGTTGAGATCAAGTTGTTGAAAGAGAGATTATAATGATAAATGTTAGTCCTTACTTGAAATATGTGACTGTTTTTGAGTAAAATTGCTTGTGGATTTTAATTTAGTTTTGTCTATGTCCCTTTGATCTTCAGCTGAGGAGATAAGGGGGTATTTTACCAATTTTACCGCAAATAATATTAGTTTCGGCAGTGGCCTTAATAGACCAAGGTCATGCTCAATTCTTAATTGGGGCAGATGTTTATGGGTAGATAATTTCATTTCTCATTAGCAGCTACTTAATCTGGATCTTTGCTTCATTATGGTAATAGGCTCATTCCCTATGAGATATAATGATACTTTAACTTCTTTGCGAAATGTAGGGATCCTACTTCTAACGATCAGTATAGTATCTATGTTATCAAGATAATCATCATCTATACATATACTACTCAAAAGAAAATAAGGGCCAACTGATATTTGTCGATTTATTAATTAACTAGCTTCTGCCCGCGGTTTCACCCGCGTCATGTTAGGAGTTTGGTCCTATCGTCCCGTCTCCATCAGTTCCCTTGAAGAGCGCTTTTTCCGACGTCGTGGGTATCTTCAGTGGTGGCTGGGGCGAGAGGTAGAGGATGTCGTTTCCCTCACGCATTCCGACTGCTAACCATTCCCCTTAATTGCCATTGAATCTTGAGGTACCTCCCGAAACGAAAAAAACGAAAACCGGTAGGACTGCGTCAGACTGAAGGTGAGGACGCAGCCCGTAGCCTTTCCAAACGATCCTTAAAGTAGGCCGGTCAATATCGACATAAAAAAACCAAACATTGCAAACGCGCATGTAAATACGATTCTTTTATATGTTGTTAGGTCCCTTTAGAGTTTAGAGTATTTAACACCCAAGTTTGCAACCCTGATAACCCTGTTCTGTCAATGTCAATGTCGAATCCAAATCGCACTTAACCAGTTTTTAGTATTTGTTGTTACAGCGGCAATAGACACACATCATCTGTGAAAATGTAACCTATCTAACTATCACGGTTCGTGAGAAACAGCCTCCGAAACATTACATTATTTTATAACATCTACAAAAACCAGCAACAAAACCACGTTTTTTGTATGGGAGCCCCCCCTTTTTTTTACGTGGTAAAATCATCAAATGAGCCCTCCCACCCCGGGCTGGGAGGGACTGTCAGACTTGTACTGAATAAAATCCATGGTGTCCTTCAATAGCTCTTTATGTTCCGGGGTCACGGTAATGAAATAAGTCCCGCAACCAATGCTGCCCCCGATAGTTGAAAAGACGCATCTAACACTTTTTCCAAAATTGAGTTATATACATTGCCGGAATCAGGAAAAAAAGACGCATCTGCCTGTATTTTTAATATTTTTCTAACTACCTCCAGTGTGGTTTTACCATAACTAAATTAGGCGCTTCTGTGCATTTTTTTACACCCGATTGAAGATGAAAAGACGAATTTATGTGAAACTTAATTAAAAAGACGCATTTATGTAGATAATGTTCTTTTACTTTATAGTGTTTTTTTTTAGTTCAGTAATTGAAAAGGCACATATTTCTTCCCTATTTCCAAGAGGAAGTTTAAAAGGCGCAAATAAGTATTTGCGTTTAACACGCTAATAAAAAAATGCATTTACATTAAGATAAAAGACCGCTTCTGACCACTTGCGCTCTTTTTACTTCGTGAAATTGTTTAAGCATAGACGCATATGCCATAAGCGTCTTAATTATTTACGTTGAATAAAAAAATATAAAACAATACTTAAAAAAAAGGCGCAAGTGTGCAGAAACGTCTTTTTTTCGTAGAATTGTGAATCAAGCGAGGATTGTGCGGGGGTCGGGCGGGGTATGTTTAGTACGGCGCTTGACCAGTTTCTATGTCAGTTGCGCCCGAGTAGGTTGTAGGAGCACGATGTGTCGCAGTCGCGCAATATTTCGGAGCTTGATTTATCGAAAAAAAGTAAGTATTTTTTATTAGCAAGACGAGAGATAATTTCGACAAGAGCAACTACCGCCCAATATCTTTAGCTACAACCACAGGTAAAGTACTTCATGGTCTGCTCGAGAGACAGCTTAAAAACACCTAAATTTAAATGACTCGCAGTTCGGTTTTTGACCAGGACTGGTTACAGAATGTGCAATTATGTCTCTCAAGCAAACTATCAAGTATTACAAAAATAGAAGTACGCCTGTTTACGCAGACTTTTTTATCTCTGCAGGGCATTTGACCTGGTTAGGTATGATATTCTCTGGCGTAAATTGAACAACACAGGTGTGCCGGGTGAGTTAATCAATAAACTGTTGAGCTAAACAACATCGGAGTGGGATGCTCGATTGATAGTCACTGTATCAACAGTATTAGCTATGCAGATGATATGATGTTGCCCGGGCCATCAATGGCCGCGCTCAGGAAACTGATAGGCGTGTGTGAAGAGTATGCTAGGGTACACGGTCTCTTGTATAATCCTCACAAAAGCGAACTACTGGTATTTAAAGCCAATGGTTGTAAACTGGGAGATGTGGTACCTGTGCTGCTTAAAAGGGTGTCTAAGTTTAAATACCTTGGTCATGTGGTCACCGAGGATTTAAAAGATGATAGAGACATTGAAAGGGAAAGGAGGGCGGTCCGTTGTAACATGCTGGCACTCACATTTGTGAGGTATAGTTTGGAGGTAAAGATCACTTTGTTTAAAGAATTCTGCCAAAATCTCTACACCTGCAATCTGTGGGTCAGCTACACTCAGCGGGCCATCAACGCTCTCCGAATACAATATAATAACGCGTTCAGGGTGCTGCTGGGGCTTCCACGGTATTGTAATGCGTTTGCCATGTTGGCGCCCGCGCACACAGACGGCTTCCACACGGTGCTGCGGCAAGGATCAAAGAGGCAATCGAGCGGAACCATGGCTCAAAAGTCTTCGCAAAGAATCTGTCTATTGGGCAAAGCCAAATGAAAAAGCTGAAGTTTAACGACGGCAGCATCATTTCGACAAAACCGGTGATCCCGAGAGAGCTTGGGAGGTTTTACGGACAGTTATACACATCAATACGACAACCCAGTGTCGGTACAACTCGAGACGCTTGAGCCAAACTGACTCGACACACTACACTGAGACATCAGCCTGTACGAGATTAGAATGGCTCTTTAACAGCTCAAGAATAACAAGTCGCCAGGTGAGGACGGAATCACAACAGAACTTCTCAGAGCGGGTGGAAAACCGGTACTTCTAGTGTCTCAAGACAAGGGTGTTTTACCAGTGATTATATGTGGCTCTGAAACGTGGACTTTGACTGCTGGCCTTTTAGAGAGACTAAGAGTCACTCAACGAGCAATGAAAAGAGCTATGCTCGGAGTTTCTTTGCGGGATAAAATCCAGAACACGGATATTCGGCGAATAACCAGAGTCACCGACATAGCTCTTAAAAATTGTAAGTTGAAGTGGCAATGGGCAGGCTACATCGCTCGTAGTAGTTTTATTTACTAATAATAAATAAGGTTACGGCTTATATGATAACGATGAACCTACTACACTGTACTTTATCAGATATTACTACCTTACGTAAACAATATAGGATTAATAGATAATTTTATAAACATTTTATCTAAGCCAAGGGTTATCTACATACTTTCTAATTCTTAAGATAAAAGGCGGATATACCCAGATGTGCCCATTTCTGTTAAAAACATATACTAGATAGAAAGCGTTTGAAGTTTAAAGGACGCATCTAGCCATTTACGTCTATTCAATTAAGTTTGTCATATTTTTCTCCATTTTTTATGCTAAGATGAAAAAGTTTTTTCATTATTTTTATTATAATAATTTAATAAATTCATTTTATTATTAAACCAAGTTGAAACCTATTATAGTGGGCATTATTTCCAACTTTTAGTATGTAAATATTTTATTTTATTCGAAGACAGCAAATGATTTCCCATTTCATTCACTAAAACATTTTTTTCTCCGTTTTTACTTTTTGTTAGATCCGTCTTTTCAACTATCGGGGGCAGAATGAGAGCCCCCCTAAATATTTATTGTATTCTGGTTTTTATTATGTTTTGTTATAGCAGCAACAGATGTACATCACCTGTGAAAATTTCAAATCTCTAGGTATCACGGTTCATGAGATACACACGCAAAAACTACTGAATTGACAGCACAGGGTTTCCAGGGTTGCAAATTATAACAAAATGGTAGTTACATGCGCGTTTGCAATGTTTGATGTCGATATTGACCGGCCTAAAGAGGGATTTTATCGACGCAATTGTGCCAGCCCGTCATTATTTTGTCGCGGTATTATTTTGAAACTGTGATATCTCCTAAGATATTCATTGAAATCAAATGATGTAAAGGGCAATTTCGTTCAAAATTAAATGCTTGTGATGATTAACGTATTTATTTGGATAAGGATTAATATCATGTTAATGAAAACACCTTCGCAAATAATGCATTACTTTAAAACAAATTTGGTTCCCATAAAAAAGTTATAGTGACTTAACCTTTAAAGATAGATATATGCTCTCGCGGACTTTATTTTAGAAAATTTTTTGAGGAATAATTCCGTAGTACATAATTTTTGCGAAACTCTAACCGTTTACGCAGCGCACGCAACGGAAGCTCTAAAAAAGGAATACATTTTCCCGATTTTGAAACATTTCTCATTACTGCTCCGCTCCTATAGGTGATAGCGTGATGTTATATAGCCTATAGCCTTCCTCGATAAATGGACTATCCAACACAAAAAGAATTTTTCAATTCCAACCAGTAGATCCTGAGATTAGCGCGTTCAAACAAACAAACAAACAAACAAACAAACTCTTCAGCTTTATAATATTAGTATAGACTAGCTGTGCCCGCGACTTCGTTCGCGTGGATGTCGGAAATTACCAATGTATTTTTTTGTGCGAAGCGTCGGGTAAAAAGGTCTCCCTCCAAAATCCCACCGTATCCCATCGTATCCCATCTTATCCCATCTTATCCCATCTTATCCCATCTTATCCCATCTTATCCCATCTTATCCCATCTTATCCCATCTTATCCCATCTTATCCCATCTTATCCCATCTTATCCCATCTTATCCCATCTTATCCCATCTTATCCCATCTTATCCCATCTTATCCCATCTTATCCCATCTTATCCCATCTTATCCCATCTTATCCCATCTTATCCCATCTTATCCCATCTTATCCCGTCCTGTTCCGTCCTGTCTCGTCCTGTCCCGTACTGTCCCGTCCTGTCCCGTCCAGTCCCGTCCTGTCCCGAGCTGTCCCGTCCTGTCCGTCCTGTCCCGTCCTGTCCCGCCCTGTCCCGTCCTCTCCCATTCTGTCCCGTCCTGTCCCGTCCTATCCTGTCCTGTCCCGTTCTGTCCCGTCCTGTCCCGTCCTGTCCCATCCTATCCCGTCCTATCCCGTCCTGTCCGTCCTGTCCCGTCCTGTCGCGTCCTATCCCATCCTATCCCATTCTATCCCATCCTATCCCATCCTATCCCATCCTATCCTATTCTATCCCATCCTATCCTATCCTATCCCATCCTATCATAATCATTAGATGAATTTTTATTTGAATATGTAGCAGAATCGAAGCTAGATCGCGCTATGAACTACGCGTCTTGGTGTGAACTGACCGTAATTTTACTTCTGAAACACTTTATATTCGAATAACTTTTGATAGACTGAACCGATTCCAATGAAACAAAAACTAAATTCCTCTCCAAGTTACGCTTAATCGTTGTGTATAAAAGTTATCTACATAAATTTCGTACATTTTACGTGATACCTGGACAAATAAACATACAAACAGACAAACAGACAAACAGACAAACAGACAAAAATTCTAAAAATGCTAGAAATGGGTTCTATTGGTTGTCCTTTAATACCCTGGCTAAATTTTTTGAGTTTTTTTTTAATGTACAAAAATAACTATTCTACAGTTTTATTATATGTATAGATAGATATTTAAATATTAGTAGTTACAATGACTGAATCTGATTAATATTAACGATTTTACTTGGAAATACACAAAAATTAAGTTTGTATTCCAATAAATCGTTAAATTAAACGAAATTGAATGAAAGTGGGGAATTGCAGGAATGTTACAACTTACACAAAACATCAAAAAACTCGTAAAAATAACGTCTTCAATGTTCCAAATTGTTCTTTAAAGCTTCTCTTTTAACTCTGTTCTCTCTGTGCTACTCATTTTAATGGATGTGGAATGTTCAGGATTAATTACCATACATTTTCTTTGGGATTCTCTACCAGCAGGTTTTCAGACAATTAATGAGATCCAGCTGGGTGTTGATGGGAATTTTACTTTCTTTAGCACTCATCTTTTAACTGCTGAATAAAAATTAGGTAAAAATCCTGAGTAGCCACTGTAACATCGTAATTAGAACGACAGCGAATGTGTGCACTGTTAGTCGCGTCGTGTTCGCTCGACCATTATCCTGCTTGAAGATGAACTCAGGTACTCCTTGCTGTGCAAATGGGATAATGTGGAGTTGCACCACATTCGCTACGCAATTTTGAGCAGTTACAGCAACGTTATTACGAAGTGCAAGCTCAGTTTTGCGTGATAGAGACAACCGCCCCAGAGCATAATTCAGATCTCATCGGAACAGTCTGTTTCAAGAGTGCAAAGATCTGAAACCTGTTGTTTAGATCTTCTCTACACTCTAATGAATCAGTCTTTATTAAAAAAAAATAAGCCTGCAGTCATAAATAAAAAGCAATGAAGCCCATTCAAAACACTTAAATCATTTTTCTCTTTGCAAATGTTTCACGATTTGCACCATACGCTCCAGTTAACTGGAGGAGAACCAAGCATCTTCTTGAGTATTGTTAGTCTTCATGGAGTCGATTCGGAATAGTCTAGTCAATTATAGGGGTACCTGTAGCTCAACGCAATGGAGTTTGTACAGTCCGCGCGGTAGATTTTCGCTCTATTTGCGCGGTTAATCAAACTTAATGGTCTTCTTAGGCTTTACTTACTTACTTTCTTCCTGGATCACGGCGTCTGGTGATATTACCCGTCTTTTGAGACCACTTTCAAACTTTTTGAACCACTGGTTGCGAATATTCCACCATAAGACCTACCTGTTCTGGCTATGTCCCCCCTGGATTAGGGTAACACCCCAAGTGGCTGTTTTTGCATCCATATGTCTCCGAATAAATGGCATTATGAGATTAAATAATCGTTATAGCCTACTTGCTGTATTAGTCGAAGAAAACTCCGTTAGAAGTTTGAAAAATAAAAAACACCAAACCGTAAATTCTAAGAAATCTCAAATGTCTAATTAAAAAAAGTTATGAATTTCCAATTCTGCAATAGAAACAATATTAATACTTGAAAGAAACCATAACAAGGTATTTACCATCTATTATGTACACAGAATAAGAGTGATACTTGATTAAAGTGCAATTTAATAAGTGGCCCCTATTTTCTTTTGACGAGTATATAATAAAATAGTAGGAAAGTCAAAACTGTACATTGAATATTTTTTTTAAGAATACTTGGGATGTGATCTACATTCGATACCGAAGCCAAAATAGTACATTTTGCAACGATTGAATAAAGAGCGGATTTAAAGCGAGGGCCATTATATGAATCAAGAGCAAGCGAAGGATTTTAATGACTGAATCACGACCGTAGGGAGTGATTCATGATGATTGAATCACGAGCGAAGCGAGTGATTCAAGTATTTAAATCCTGAGAAACGCGAGTGATTCAGGCCCTCGATTTAAATCCGTTTTATTCAAGAGTTGCAAACGATACTTTATACCATGACTACGAGAAAAAGAAAGATTTGAGCGATAAAAGATATTCAACGAAACAAAATAAAGTTTTTTTTAATACCTAAGTCTGCTCCACACACACGTGGGTGCGAAGTAGTCCAATCGCTCGGTCACTGCGCCAACAAGCTGACGTTAAAATCGGAGCAATGGTTTGAATTAAGGGTAATTTTCATATTAGCAAGGGGGTTGTCCAGCATCGCGGTCGAGGTCGAATGTACTAAAGTGTTCTAAATTCAAACACCAAAACAGTGCGTAAAAGACTACTTTTACGCACTGTTTTCCGTGCGTAAAAGTAGCTTTTTCGAGGGGGAATGGTATAAATATAGTTTTTAGAATTTTTGTCTGTTTGTCTGTTTGTCTGTATGTATGTCCGGGATAAACTCAAAAAGTACTGGACGGATTTGAATGATTCTTTTTTTGTTGTATAGGTATTAAATCTGGTCAAAACGTAGGCTATAAATTATTCTGGAAACTTGAACACCTGGCGCAGAACCGGAACAGACCAGCTAAACTATAAGAGATACAAAAATGGCGCGATAGCAAAAAGTGTTCCACGTGATGAGCATTTTCTGCTGAGAGAATAAAATTGAAGATCTGGAACACCTGATGTGGAACTCCAAGAGCCCAGCTACACTATAACATGTACAGGAATGACGTCTAAGCAAAGTTGTTCAGCCTGATGAGCACTCTCTGTTGACGTATAAAAATTGAGGATCTGGAACACCTAATGTGGAACTCCAAGAGCCCAGCTACACTATAACATGTACAGGAATGACGTCTTAGCAAAGTTGTTCAGCCTGATGAGCACTCTCTGTTGACGTATAAAAATTGAAGATCTGGAACACCTAATGTGGAACTCCATCAAATGAGGCCTCCCACCCCCACTGTCAGACTTGTACTGACTAAAATCCACGGTGTCCTTCAATAGCCCTTTATGTTCCGGGGTCACGGTGAAGGAAATAAGTCCCGCGACCCCGTCAGGCTTTGACCCTCTGTGAGGGGGCCCCGTCATTTTGCTGACGCTCTTTAGGCGAGCGTGGAACACGACGCGCCGTCGACCCGGGCATGGTCCATGGTCGGACAGCGAGTTGTACTTTACTCACTGTCCGCATGCCCGCGCCTACGGTGGCTGGAGGTCGTCTGCCAACGTCCGACGTCGTGGGCGTCTACCCACTGCGATTGGGGCGGAGGGAGGACGTCGTCCTCTCCCTCTCGTGGCCCGCCCACTCCTTCACGAGCATAGCTGAGGTATCATGTATATCGTCATGAGGTAGGTAAGGACGCCGTGACGTCTCTCCAGCCACTCCTCAAAGAGGGGTCTTACCGCCGCCATTGCCCGAGGAATGACGTCTTAGCAAAAGTTTTTCTGCTTGATGAGCACTATTTGTTTATGTATAAAAATTTAAGATATGGAACACCTGATATATATGTGTAGTATTTTATAATTATACAAATTATAAAATAACATAAGCTGGGATTTCTTCCACGCAGTAAAGGCGGTAACAGTTTAGGACCGATTTTCGATGACGATAAATATTATTGTACTCTACTGGCCAAAAGCCATTATTTTTTTTGCCGGGCTCTTGGAGTTGGGTAATAGACTTTTTAGATCTTAGATTTTGACGATCCCGTTGTCGCTGGCATAAGCAACAGGATACGCGTACGAAGTCGCGGGCAGAAGCTAGTAACTAATAAATTATTATCAATGCGAAAGGTTGGATATTGTTTGGATGGATGTATGTTTGTTATTCAATCATTGGAGATAGGTATCCCGGTTCAACGCTCCCATGGGACATTCTTCGAAATAAAAGCGGTCAAAGACGCTAGCAACAACTAGGACCACAATAACAGTCAACACCAATGATATTATAAATGAACTAGCGGCCCGTCCCGGCTTCGCACGGGTGGAGGACCCGGTCTAAAATTTGAGATTTAAACTATCCTATCTCTCAAGTCGGATCGAACTGCACACGGTGTGCGAATTTTATTATAATCGGTAAAGTGGTTTAGGAGTCCATTGAGGACAAACATTGTGACACGAGATTTATATATATTAAGATAGATACGTTTTCTACACGATATTCTGTCAAAAACGGCACACTAACGCACACATGAATAATTAAATATGGCAATAGCACACTACATCGCTAAAGTAGGATGGTGACAAGTGAAAAAGAGACAAATATAGTCAAAATTTGTCAATTGACCACATTTGAGCGCATCACTTTCTGAGCGCGTATAGCGTATCTACACCTTTTTTCTTATAATATCATTGGTCAACACAACATCCACCGTCTATCGTCATAAAAACAACAGCTACACACAAAATGAAGATTTCAGAAGAGAACAAACTGCGTTATCTCCCCACTCATAATATAAACACTCAGTAAATCAGCAGCGAATGAAGATAGCATCGGGAGGAAAATATGACGAAAGACGGCGGCGGGACCAAGTGATCGTCCATTACTTCACGCCTTCGCAGAGATCTAATCGCGTTTTTATTCTCGACACACGCTAGGAGGTTCGGGAGTCGGCACCTAGCGAGAGAGCATTACTCGAGACTATGGTAAAAAATTCTGATGACTTTTTTAATCAAAAGATGGATTCGAATATTTCTGTTACAATGAGTGTTTACGTGTTTGTGTTGTGAAGGAGCTCGTGGCTAAATAATTACAGCCGCACAGGTCGATCTTCTGGGTCGCCGCGCGTGCCGAGGTTGGTCTGTGGATGGGTGACCATCTGTCATAGCGAGTTTCCTCCGTGCCTCGGAAAGCACGTAAAGCCGTTGGTCCCGGCTGTCATTTCTAGATCTTCGACAGTCGTTACTGTTAGTCAGAAGCTCTAAAGTCTGACAACCAGTCTTACCATGGGGTATGGTATTTCCCAGTTACTGGGTTGTGGAGGTCCGACAGACAGTCGCTCCATGTAAAGTACTGATATCCAGCTGAATCTGGTCTGACTGGAAGCCGATCCCAATATAATTGGGAAAAGGCTAGGCAGATGATGAAGGAGTGTTTACATTATTACACTACATAGGTCAGGAATGTAAAGATACCACTTTATCAATATCAAAATTTCACATGGAATATTCCATGCTATTGCCCAGGCATTAGAGTAGATAATTGATAAAGCGTTTTCGTCAATTGGGGAACAGTCATGGCCGCGTGGTAAGGTTCCTGATTTATAGTTGTAAAGAACTAGCTAAACGTATAGTCGACTCTTCGCGTATCCAGAGGGTTGGTCTATTTCTTGGTCTAAGAATCAGCATTGCCAGCCAACATGGAAATGCTACCAGCGTTCTGGGCACTTATCCCGTCGACAGCGATGTGGATGAATTTTGGCCGCTCTTTGTTAGTTGCTTTATGTAAATAACTAACTGAGCAGTTCATCATCACTGCTCTCAAAACGGTGAAGGAAAACATCGTAAGGAAACCGACAAGCCCTTTTTTTTTTTGCGTGGTAAAATCATCAAATGAGTCCTCCAACCCTGGGCAGGGCGGGAGGCACTGTCAGACTTGTACTGACTAAAATCCACGGTGTCCTTCAATAGCCCTTTATGTTCCGGGGTCACGGTAATAGAAATAAGTCCCGCGACCACCGACATGTTAAAGAACCAAAAATTCGAAAATTTGTGACATCTACCAATCCGCACTGGGCCTGCGTGGTGGAGTATGGCCCACTCCCTCTCTCAGAGAGGAGGCCTGTGTCTCAGCAATGGGAACATTATAGGCTGATGATGATTGATTGATAATTGAAATAACTAATTAATAATAAATTATTTTAACAATAGTAAGTTCAGCTACTGATTAAACATCTGGCCCTTTAACTATAAATAAACTGTAAACGCGTGTTAAGCTATTTGAATCGATGGACTTGTTCTATTAGTTCCAAGTTCGATACGTTCAGACTTAGTAGTCCGAGTTTCAATGTAAACGCTTATCCTGCGGCAAAGTTACAAGTTGGACTACGATATAACTTAGTGGTTTTCAATTCGCTTCATGGAACCATGTTTACCTATAATCGATATAAGTAGGTATTCATTTCTTAATTTGATCTATCAATAAAATAGTAGCAACGACGATATTATTATATTACTAGACTCCTATTAACAGGCGACCGATGTCTGTCAACACATTAGGCAAAAAAGTCTTATTTCGATCACTCCTTTGAGCCGAGACTCCTGTGTTGAGTTAGCCAATCACAACGCAGTACCCCGTCCCCCTCGCTTACGTAGTACCTCAGCGAGTTACTGTTTCTTGCGACCACGCCTTTATTATGTCTTTGGCATGGTAGGTCTTTGTTTTTTTTTACGTGGAAAAATCATCAAATGAGTCCTCCAGGGACTGTCAGACTTGTACTGACTGACTAAAATCCACAGTGTCCTTCAATAGACCTTTAAGTTATGGGGTCACGGTGATGGAATAAGTCCCGCGACCCGATCGTAGGTCTTAAACCGGAAAGCGGTGATGCTAAAAAGTACCTACCTACACCTACTTTACTTACTAAAGTACAACTAGTAGACTTTTACCTATTATATTATATTATCAAGTATCTTTGTAATGAACATAAGTCTGAGAAGAGCCCTGAAATTTCGACGGCATTAACGTCAGAGCGCAAAGATTTCCTCAAGTACCTACCTGTACTTATTTATTAAAATAAACGATGTTATTTTAAAAGCTAAAGACTAAAGACTTAGTTAAGGCCTGAGAAGACTGAGCATTGTATCAAATACTAAAGACATGAGAGAAAGTTTAAAATTTCACTTCACACAATTTTCTATTTTGTTTAATGTATGACAAGTATAGTTCAATGTTTTTTGCAATGTTCTAGTCTGAAACTTGACAACCCTTGCCTGGGACCTTCTTATAGTGCCTGGTATTCTGTAACTCTCACTACATAGTGCATCTCGTACAAGTGAGCGCACACAATCTAAGCGCACGGCAGTGCGCAAAGCAAGTTGCAGCAAAAGGCCGCGCGCATGCCGTGCACTATTGAAACAAATGAGTAGGGAATAATCCCACCAAAAACAAACATATTGAAAAGGGAAACAAGTTTTATCTGGCCGAATTTCACTTTAGTATACACCCAACTTATAATAATTGTGGTATACTTACTTGAAATAAAATCAATGTAACTTGGCAAGTTCCTTCGAACCTTTTTTAGGCGAACTTGCTTGATACTGAACGAAACATTTATTTAAAAAAAATAGTATTTAGGGAGAATCTTTGGCTTGCATACCTACTCTTCCTTCCACGGCATACTCAAACCACAATAACAAAGTCCTGTTTACAATGTACTCACAAATATCCAGAGTTGCGACGGCGTCCTTCATGAGCTGGTAGGTGTCCCCGTTGATCCGGAGGAAGTCCACACAGCCCAATAGTCCGTCGGAGAGGCCCAGCTTGCTCTGAAGGCCCGTGGTGTTACCCGCGCCGCCCACCCACACCGGCTCGCGGAATGTCATGCGGGAAAATAGACCCTGGGGACAAGGTTTGTACTATTAGTTAACAATTTAAAGGGAATTTTTGACTATTCTTCACCTTTTGTTATGTTCTTAAGCGGCGACCGAATCAAGAAATTCTCAAAACCTAACGAATACACCACGCATCGTCTAACGTCGTTTCAGTTCGGGAGAGGCAATCACTAGAGTACAGTTAAGCGCCGTATTCACGTTCCATCTTGCTGTACGTCCCGCCAAGGTCATACACGATGCACGAAGCAAAAACACCGTGATTATGACGTACGTCAAGCCTATTCACGTTGTTTTTGCGTCGTGCATCGTGCATGACGTACAGCCGTGACAGATGGTGAATAGTTAACAATTTAAAGGGAATTTGAACATTCTTCACCTTTTGTTATGTTCTTAAGCGGCGACCGAATCAAGAAATTCTCAAAACCTAACGAATACACCACGCATCGTCTAACGTCGTTTCAGTTCGGGAGAGGTAATCACTAGAGTACAGTTAAGCGCCGTATTCACGTTCCATCTTGCTGTACGTCCCGCCAAGGTCATACACGATGCACGAAGCAAAAACACCGTGATTATGACGTACGTCAAGCCTATTC
This sequence comes from Agrotis ipsilon, assembly GCA_028554685.1. NCBI lineage: Eukaryota > Metazoa > Arthropoda > Insecta > Lepidoptera > Noctuidae > Agrotis > Agrotis ipsilon. The sequence goes on from CM052978.1 coordinate 3,530,963, forward strand.
ACGTTGTTTTTGCGTCGTGCATCGTGCATGACGTACAGCCGTGACAGATGGTGACTACGGCGCTTACTATGAGGTAATCATAGAAATATCCGTCATAATGACAATTTACTTGTTCTTACTGATTCTAAACGGCCTGCTACAAAAGGAGTTTTCACAATGAAACCTACTTTTAAAATTCTCCTATAACAAAGAAGTTCTTTATTACAGTAGTGAACCACAAACATTTTAAATAAATTATTCTCGTTAAATATACGCGGTTGGCGTTTTTTTCATTTTTAAAATAAAAATAAAACGTTCTGTTCTGTTCTGTTAGGGGTTTTGGTTTCCGCACTTAGTCCTTCATGTGGACCATTGTGCGTGGGCCATAGTGGCCTTTGGTGGCTTATTCCAACCAGCCCACCTCCCTCCAGAAGTTGATCAGGTTCTTTGGTCTGTGGAGAACATCTGTGTAAGTCCTGGGCGTCCCGAGGGTCTCTGTCCTGATCTGGGTGACACCTGTGCACTCGAAGAGCACATGCGCAACGGTTTCCTCAGTCTCCATGCAAGCCCTGCACAGGGGACTGTCCGTTATGCCTATTGTGTGGAAGTGTTTGTTTAGGGAGCAGTGTCCCGTTATGGTCCCTGTCAGCAGACGCATGCCGGTCCTATCCAGGCGTAAAAGACGTTTGGTTAGCCTGCCATCTAAGGATGGCAGGATGAAATAAAACGTTATGCAATATCTTCACTGCGGCAGTTTCGGGAGAGCCACATGTATTTTTTTTATGGGTGTTAATATCATCAAATGAGTCCTCTTGCCAATTGTGTAGCAGAGGAGGCTGTCAGACTCTTACTGACTGAAAATCCACCCTGTTCCACCCTTCAGTTGCCTTTTGCGTTTCAGGGTCACGGTTACCTTTACAGGCGACCCGCGATTCTGGCAAGCTTTTGTCTTGTCAGTTTGCTTCCTTTGTTTTTAAGTACCTTTTGTTTGGCTGAGATACTGAGAACTTAGTTTTATGAAGGATCGATACATTTTGTTTAATTGTGAGTCATGAGGCTCTTGTCGTCGCCGTCGTTAAGATTGATGGAAAATGCTCAATTTGTGATCGTAAACCATATACTGACCTTAAAACGGACAAAACACACAAACTCACGCTGGCTGGGTAGTAGCCGTTAATCGGACAAACATTTTAGTTATACGACATCACTCATTCATTACAAATGTAATTTTTTGACGTTAAAACATCAGTAAGTCAGAGCTAGAATTTCCGCTCAGTATTGAATTCTGATGTTTGCCAGATATCTGGTAAGAAAAGAAGCCAATATCGATGTGGACAAGTTGTTGATGACTTGTTACTATGACGAAATGGCCTATGTTTAGAATCATACAAGCTAAAAGGCATCCGAGCAAGTTGTCTTTTTCCTCTAACCGCTTTATCAACGCATCTTTAGTACAGTTTATACCACTGTTTTACTAAATCCTACGAACATAATCCGTCTACATACAAACTGGCGACATTCTTAAATACTAAATTAATAATATGCGTACTAAACTCGTGCCTTCAAGTACCGTAAGTTAATGTACGCACTGATGAACGTCATTAGAGGGAGGCGTGCCCCGAGAAGGGTTAGTACGGCCTCCGTAACTTACCCCGCACTCTGCGACAGACGTATGTAAATTACAGACCCGGAACTCAAGTTACAGATTTTATGTGACATCGTAACAAAAGAGAGAAAAAGAACTGTGACCCAAAAAAACCAATGCAGCATTTAACATAAAAGTATCAAAGGAAATCGCTAAAGGATTTTCAAAATTTCCATCAAATCAAGATCTGATACGAAACTTCGAGCAAAAAGACAACTTTGATCACAGCCCTATTGTTTTAATTAATCCGAATAAAAGTTTTAATTAATTCAACATTTTAAGATTTACAACGACGAAACCTATTCCACGTTTGACCGACCATTATAGAGAGAACTTCGAGCCGGAACAGAGACTTGCAGACTGGGTGGCACTTTGAGCAAGAGGAATTCCGTCAATTCTTCTGCGACATTAACCTCGACAATGTTGAGGCAATTATGTTAAACTCGGATCGGACGCCTCTAAGGTACGCTCACAGATATGACACAGAAAAGACGAAATATAACAGGAGATCTAAAGTTTTCTTCGAGATTTTGACAAAGATTTATGCCACAAAAGTTTCTACAGTCGTAAATTCTGTTGAACGTTCCGCTACGGTTGTAAAATTGTTTCTAGAAAATTCTGTCCAGCCAACTAAAATAGTAGGTAGTCGGTTTAAAACACTCAGTAAATTCAAAACTAAGGCGAATGTTTCATGATCCAATTAATTCCACTTCACAACGTTCACAGATTATCTACCCAGTATATTAAGTACCTTTATAAAATCTCAGATTTTACTAGGCCTTTAAAATTTATAGGCGAAATTTTTTACTGGCATTATTATCCGGCAGGGAGTTACCCCGACGTGCAAATGTAGCCTCGTTTGTTCTTACACCGAACCCTTTACAAGCAAATGTTCTTAATGAGTCAGATCCGCTTTGGAGGAACGATTTCGGCGATGTAGATGTTTTTGTGCCTTATTTTACACCTCGTGAGGCAATTTATGTTTGAGATTAATGGCACACGTCGAGAAATGCGGTCTCGTTATCTGCCACCGGAAGGTACTCTACTAGAATATTATGACGTCTGCATGGTCATCAATTTTATGCTTCGAAATGAAGCCGGGCTGACTCGAAATGGCTTGAATAATAAAGTAGATTTTATAAAGAGTAAAAGCTTTAATTTTCTGGAAGAGGTTAGAGTTTCCACGAAGAAACTCTTCAGTAATATTTTGTAAACTTGAGTTCTGCAAACGTCATTACTTCTAGACGCAATAACGTATGCAATGAAAAGAAACTACGGGAGGCACAATATTGGCGATGTAGACGAAATAGTTGCGGAGCGTCAAAGACGGCATGTGACGAGGCGCAGCTGTCGAGGAGTCGTCTGCAAACATACATTACCCGCACCCTTGCGCGCTCCTACTATAACCGGCCACAATATTGATGTAATATGTAGACATACTTGCTCTAATAACAACACACTGTGATTATGAATGGCTTTAAACATTAAGAGCACGTATGTATTAAAATAAGGGTATTACGTTGTCAAAATTTTCTCGAACGAGGTAATGGAATAGCGCATTTGGTTTCGTTGGTACAATTTGCCGATGAAAGACAGCAAATTGAAAATTACTATCCAGTACTAGGAGAATCTTGAAACAAAAGGTTGATGGGTGCGATAGTGTGAGCTAACAGCTCCAAAAAAACACATGAAAAACAATGTTTTCGTTCGTTGTTACATCCTGAATGGACGTCAGTAGATTCACCTATATGCTGTGGCCGTTGCGTGTACCGTGACATCCACAAACACTCCCAGTTTATAGCCGGGATTGGAGTTGCGCCGATAATTGGCAATAGGCGCGCCGGGTATTGGGCTTGTGACCTAATACCGTCATCGAGCTGCGCTGCCCTCGATAACCGTGATAACATCAGGCTGGGAAGTACTGCGGAGTGGATTTAGCCGGATCATAATCACAAGTTTGCACAAACACAAATATTAAGTGACGAAACGGAAATTAATAAAGTTTGATGGAATGTTAGCAAGAAAAGAAAAAGTTGAACTTAAAATAAAACAGTAACTCTTTTCTCGTTTCGGCACTAATTAAAAGTAAAGCTCAATTTTCTTTGAAAAAAAATCTGCCAGTCACCAACGGGAAAGCAATTTGTGGGATTTTGTTTGAGACTGAAAAAGCTGTTCCAAGAAAACATTGCGTCCTGATTGACAGTTGTTTTTGGTTCTGCTAGTAACCAATGGGTAGTTTTTCTGCTTCGAAGAAATCTTTAGTAATCCATAGATACTTCGACGGTTTGAGTTCGAAACGCAAACAAGTCTAGCCACGCGCAACTTGATCAAAATTTTTTCGTCAAATAACTTGTTTCTACTTTGAAATAAGATCTGTTTCGTAGCTGTAGGGGAAACTATGTAATGCGCCCTAGTTGACAAAATACCCCGTCATTCTAGCACTCAAACCTACTGCTCGAACCCATACGCCATGCACTTATGGATATCAATAATATGGCTACAAAAATAATACACAAATTACAACGTTAATAAGTAGAATATAATGGCCCAACCAGTCTTACTACGAAATGTATCTTACGAAAGGTTAGGTCAGTCGTTGCATTTGAAATAACGGTATTCAGCTGAATCCGTTTTATACTAAAAGTCGACCCCAACATGGTTTAGAAAAGGCTAGACAGATGGAACAATTAGTAAATACAAATTCATCGATCCTATTTGTATTATCTTCTGTCCTTTCAAACTCTGAAATATGACTCCTGTGATCGATTCTAATTCGATCGGCCAATAAACACAAAGCAAACGAATAAGTATAGTACGTTATACAGACATCCTTTACTATATTATGCTACATTCAAATAACCAAACATTTCCGAAGTTGCAGCAGAAGACGAAACGTTTCCATTATACAGATTGTGCATCAATAGGAGTGTGGGAGATTTATCGCAGACGTCTGGCATACGAGTACATTACATGTACCACAGTGTGCCGCACTGCAATCTCCGGATGGGCCCCGAACCGTGCCACTGCTACACTATGAATTCACAATTTGTGTCGAGTCCTGTGTCTGTCTGCACTCGGCTTAAGTCAGTTATGTGTAATGTATCTCGTTTATGATGTTTGTGTATACATTCAGTGTCCTGTATTGCTTGACCCCTTTCTCCTTTCTTTTGCTTTGTGAACGGGGTCAGGTAATATAAGGCACTGAAACTGGACTTAGTCTTTGTCTCCAATGAGTTATTATCTTCAATGAAATCAAATGAGCGAACTACGTTTACTTATTGTAGAGCAGGAAATCACACACGGTGTGCTTATAGCAGCCCATTTTTGGAATTCAAAATTAAATGATTGTTACTAGTATATTCTACAAAAATAGTTCTCATTCTAAAGCACAGGTTAAAGTAGGACCTAAGGCGTATTTCAGTGCATGTTGCAAGAAGAAATCTTTAACATATTTCGTAGAACCGCTTAAAACGTTTGCCTAATTCTGTGTTCGCAGTAACAAGTACCTACCAAGTTCGCAGAAAGTTGGAGTAGGTTGTTCTTTAAGATCTCTTAGAAACGATCCGATCCAATTGATAGCAGCGAACAATTTCTGCAATTGTGTTAAACTGGTTAAACTTGAAGGTCTCGAGACCCATCGATGTCTGCTGTAAAAGTTTACTTCTCAACATTTTATCCTAACTACTTTCAGTGGTTGTACTTTGAGCGCAATTTTATTTCAAAAAAGGAATGTAATTTAAGCTTAAAAACTTAGATTTGTTTAATCAAGTGTAATCCTCCTTTTTTAAACTAATTATCTTTTAAAGCGTGTTTTAGAATAATTACGTACATGGATTAAAAGTGAATAAGTATATGCAAAACTTAATTTTGAAGTCATTTAGGCATGTAATCTTTTTGATAAGAATTAATATTTTGCCTTAAAATAAAATATAATTTGAGTTGGATTACTTAAATTAAAGTTTCACATAACATGAGCTTTTAATGAATATTCATCATCTGCCTAGCCTTTTCGCAGCTATATTGTGGTCGGCTTCCAGTCAAAGCAGATTCAGCTGGATATCAGTATTTTACACGGAGCGACTGCCTGTCGGACCTCCACAACCCAGTAACTGGGCAATACCATACCTAATGGTAAGACTGGTTGTCAGACTTTAAAGCTTCTGACTAACAGTAACGTCTGTCAAAGATCTAGAAATGACAGCCGGGACCAACGGCTTTACGTGCTTTCCGAGGCACGGAGGAAACTCGCTATAACAGATGGTCACCCATCCACAGACCAACCTCGGCAAGCGCGGCTTAACCCGGAAGATCGACCCTGTGCGGCTGTAATTATTTAGCCACGACCTACTACTACTAGCGTAATGAATAAGATACTAAAAGAACCGTAAATAAAGTTTAGAAACAGTAAGAAAAAGTAAATTGTCTTAATGGCGGATATTTTTATGATTGCTGAAGTCTCCCAGACTGAAACGATGTTAGACGATGCGTAGTGTTAGGTTTTGAGAATTTCTAGATTCGGTCGCCGCGCCGCGCCGCGCTCACAGCCCGCGATAAAAGCTATGCAATAGCTTAAAAAACCGAATAATAATATTTGTCGGCAATATTACAACAATATTTATTGCTCAAAACATCAAACACATTAAAACAAAACAAACTCATCAGCCTAACACAGTAATTAAAACCAAATTAGTCTACTGAGCGTAGACTATATCCTTCTAATTGTGGCTTGTTACAAACAACGCCTGTGGTTTCCCTCCTCCATTACCAACCAGAAAGTTAGCCAGCCCGCACCCTATTGAATTAAAATTAATAACAAAGAAAATATTTAATTCAACGAAACCCGGCAAATGTTGGCGGAAAATAAGCGTGGAAAATTTAGGAAACGCCATTTTGGGATAGACGGACGTAAAAATATGTGGAGAGGCGTATAGCTAGATGTGGTTGTGATTTTTACTAGATGTAATTAACGGTTCGGGAGCGTTTTTATTGAAAACTAGCTGTGCCCGCGACTTCGTTCGCGTGGATGTCGGAATTGAACAATTTTTTAAAAAGTTGTAAGCGGTTAATTCAGGCCACGTTTTTTATATAAACCCTGCCGCTACACTCCGCTCCATTCCAGTCCATTCCAGTTATTTGAATAATTTAGTTTTTCTATTCAAAGTTAGATCGCGCGACTGACGTACGAAATCAATGTGTGAGACTGAGACCAAAGTGCACCCGTAATTTTACTTCTGAAACACTTTAAATTCAAATATCTTTTGATAGACTGAACCGATTCCAATGAAACAAAAACTAAATTCCTCTCCAAGCTACGCTTAATCGTTGTATATAAAAGTTATCTACGTTAATTTCGTACAGTTTACGTGATACCTGGACAAATAAACAGACAAACAGACAAAAATTCTAAAAATGCTAGAAATGGGTTCTATTGGTTATCTTTTAATTCTATTGGCTATATTTTTTGAGTTTTTTTTTAATGTACAAAAATAACTTTTCTACAGTTTTATTATATGTATAGACTATCTCACGGAAAATCATCCTAAATATTAATCCTGGTAAACTAACTGTGTACCAAACATTCATCCATCCATCTCTACTAATATTATAAATAGAAAGTAACTCTGTCTGTCAATTCCTTTTCAACTTTTAAACCACTGAACCGATTTGGATGAAATTTGGTACAAAGTTAGTTTGAGTGCCGAGAATGGACATAGGATAGTTTTTATCCCGAAATTCCCACAGGAACGATAAAAACGTTTTGCGCGTACGACGTCGCGGGCAAAAGCTAGTCGTCAATAAAGGCATTTGTAATAATTTTGTAAGATTACTCTTAGTTTTAAAGAAAATTTTACGACTCTTAAATTCCTACAAGCATATTATAAGATTCCATTTTGCGGGCTCTCAAATATCAGGCTAAAAGTTACGAGCAAAATTACGCTAAATCTCTTCGAGCTTAATAACTACCTGTTGTTACTTTGACGATTAAACTGATTAGATTTCATATCACGCTGTCATATTGTTGACGTTTCTGTATCATCTTACGACTTTGGGCTTTTACTAATGACACTTAACGTCATCGTACGTCACTTAGACTGCGTTCAACAGTTGTCTTGTCTTCGTCATTCAGTATGGAATGTTGATGCTGACAGATTCGCTGAAGGTACTTAGTCTGAAATGAACCGGCCAACAAGTTGTTTTTTTTTGTAAAGGTTGTATAATGTCGATCTCTAACAGTTTGGTCGGGCTCTTGTGTTTTCTAATCAGGGTCACCAGGTACTCCAGATCTTCTCTTATTCTAGTTTTGATAGTTTTCCTTATGTAGCCATAAAACACTAACTCTGTACCAAATTTCAGCTCTCTGAGTTAATGTGAAGTACTAGTTCTATTTGGATGATCATGAGTGAGTGAGTGTCTGTCGTAAATCACGTAAATGCGAAACTTTGCTTTCGCATAACTTCGGAGCTAAATGACCTCAGGCTTGAAATTTTGGATTTTAAGTATGTATGTGATTATAGATTATTGGATGAAGAAAAATTCTGAAAATGCCGTGAAATGGTTCCAGTAAGGGATGGTACTGCACTGCACACACTGCTGTGCCCCCAGATTGGTTAAAAAAAAGAATTTATTTCTGTCTCGTCGACTAACCGAAATATAAGCTACACGCAGCGCAGCAACCAATTGGTAAGCCACTGCGCCAACCAACACACCTTATTTTTTTAAAACGGTTAAAAATGCCTATGCCTTAAACCTTTAAAACCACCAATCATTTTCACTCGCGTTCTAATTTGGCTCATCTAGTAGTTCCACATTTGTGTACGGCAAAAAATCACCAGTCACTAAATTATGAAGGTGTGAGCGGCACCGCAGGCAACAAGCGAGCCACCAGCAAATTGTTTTGTGCGCACGATGAATAAAGTATGCCCTGTTTGGACCGAGCACACCAATTATATTGTTTGAACTGTTTCCTGTGGAGCTGGGTAAAAATTACGCAGGGTAATTTACAACAGTTTTAAGGTTCGGGACCCTTAAGGCTCCGCTGTCCGTCTGTATGTCTGTCTGTCCGTCTGTCACCAAGCTGTACTTCATAAACCGTGATAGTTAAACTAATCACAGATTATGTACTTTGGTTGCCATTATAACAATAGTTATTTATAACACATTTGCTCGTCAAAGGTCTCTTACTGCACCACTATCAGTACTGTAATGTACCTTATTACGCACTAGTGCGGTAATGTAAAACGCATCAAGATGTTCCGTCTAAAACGAACGGTACTTTTTAAAATCTTAGCAAAGAGTTTTTATGTCAGAAAAGTGGTCAACATTTTATGAATATAAAAAAAACAAAAACAACTTTGAGAGATAAAATATAATAAAAAAACATTTAATTCTTTAATTTAATTAATTTTGACAGTTAATTACAACCATTTATCCATAACAAAAATACAAAAGTATTAATTTACTTTATTAGTAATACTGGCTGTTTTTGTGCCTTTGCCATAAACAAAAGACGTTGATGCGCGAACTTCTCAACTTATTAACCGATGTCAAAAATGGCGGCTGCGATCTGTCTTGAAAGAAAACCATTACAATTTTACAAAATACTCCTCAACCCGAATTTTGCGGATATATGTTGTCAACTCGAAATCTCTATTTTTTAATGTTTTATTATTCAGGTTAGCTCTCGATCGAGTCTACCGTAGACCTGCACGAAATTATTATTAAGTACAGATGTACAGATGTCAAGTAATAATGAATTTATTCGTTTAATAAAGTCCGAGTGTTATTTATTTCCTCACAAATGTGTTATAAAACGTCGTATGACATACGTGCGGTTTGATAATTACAGCCTCTGCTTTCTAATAGCTCTCGCCCTACGGGCTCGTGCGAGCAATATCGCCTCGGCTGTAATGATCAACTTACCGCACTTGTATCATAATGTACTATTATGATACTAATGCGGTAAGCAGTGACGGATTAAGACTACTTGATGCCCTAAGCAATTAAAGCCTTTGGTGCCCCCCTATCCACAGGTTTTTTTTTTCGTGATAAATTACATCAAATAGGTCATAGGCATTAGGTCGTCCCGCCCAGGCCGGGACGGGAGGGACTGTCAGACTTATACTGACTAACATCCACGGTGATCCTTCAATAGCCCTTTACGTTCCAGGATTACGGTTATTTAATGAGATAGTCCCGGGACCCTGGCAGTGTTTTCCCTCTAAAGGGGCACAGTCAGTTTGCTGACAGCTCTTTGAGTTGCGCGTGGAAAACGACGCGCCGTTGACCCTGGAACAGTCCATGATCGGACGGCGAGTTAGGTACTCATTACTCACCATCCTCATGACTGCGCCTACGGTGGCCGGAAATCGCCTTGCGACGTCCGTTGCCGTGAGCGTCTCCCACCTATCCACAGTAGTGTCTGCCTTTAATATTGTTTAGAGTACTCATTAAGGAATAATAAGGAAGGTAGGTATAATATAGGGAAGTACTTCGTTCAATGGGTAAATCAAATCCCAGGGATCTGCAAGAGCGAGCGAAGCGAGCTCGTTTTTTTTTTTTGCACCTTTCCTTTTTATGCAATTAAGAAGGTAACCAGGCCCATGCACGATAGAATAGCGAGCTAGAAAATTTAAACTGTTTCAGTAAGTTTTTGGTGATGTAAGAGTGAGACGTGATGTCCATGGGGGCAGACCAGAAGAAGCACAATAAAATCCGTCCATAGGATGTTTTGTGCTTCTTCTGGTGCCCCCCCAGACGTGATGCCCTAGGCGATTGCTTAATTTGATTAAGGGTTAATCCATCACTGGCGGTAAGTTGGTTTTTACAAACGAGTAGACGAACGTCCGCCCGAGCGAAGCCGAGGGCGTACCGTAGTCACGAGTTTGTAAAACCAATTTCTGCACGTGTGTCATACAATGTTTTTCAACACATTTTTCCATATTAATATCAGATTCCTCGCTCGAACTCCGATTAGTCGCAACAATTTTGAAGTTCCTAATATGAAAATGGCGCGACTTTGAAAATGGCGCCACATGCACGTGGTGAAAATTAGAACTATATCTTTCGTCTCATTTTCTCTTTTGTATTAAAGTGAGACAACGTATTGAGCAAAAGCGCTTCCAAGGAGGTTCTATCAGTCAGGTTGTTTATTCTCTTATTGTGAAACTCATTGGTGGAATTCTTTTTTATTTTTTTTGAAATTAAAAAAAAACCGTAAAGAAAACGCACGCTGCTGTACAAGGGGGCGTGCGGTAAAATAGGTACTTAGGTGAGAGTACCTACTTTACCGCACGCTCCGTTGTATGGTGCGTAATTTTTAACTTTCGAACAATGTATACAGGCTTTGTAAATGCGTTTTACGAGCAAATGTGTTGAAAAAAATATTTACAAAACGGCCAAGTGCGAGTCGGACTCGCATACGAAGGATTCCGTACAGTTACATTGTTGTTCATGGGCGAAGCTGCGGGCAAAAGCTAGTAGAAAATAGTTAGAAATAGACAAATATACGCCATTTATCCAGTGATTAAGGATGTCAATTAGATAAAGTTCTTAAGACATCCCTAGGTACTAGAGAAACTCTCATCTCGTCCCGTGGTCTATAAATGTCAAGAACTACGAACTTGAATGAAACTTGTGACAAGTCATCGTGACCTTAACTTAGTTTCACGAACTTGGAACTAAGGATCTTTGGTTTATGTAGACCCGTTGATTGAGTGAGACTTGAAGTATTGTAATCCAATTATGAATTCGACGACACTCTGTCTATAGCTCACCTCTTTGATAAAATCACTAAAAAAATTGCTAAAGTTTAACTGACAAGCAAAATGGAGACCACACACCGGCAAGCGCAGCGGCGTAGGACGTCCACCCCCCACTAGGTGGGCAGACGATCTTATGAAGGCCACAGGATCACGCTGGATGCAGGCCGCTTACAACCGGTCCTACTGGAAGTCTAAAGGGGTGGCCTATGTTCAGCAGTGGACGTCTTACGGCTGATATGATGATGATGACTGACAAGCAGTCTTCACGCAGAAAAATATAGGCGATTTTGCACTATGTAGCGACAAGTACGAGATACGCGCTTATAAAGTAAAGGCTTCATTAGCTAATGTCAAAGTACTTTCACTTGATTTTAACTTAAATTAGAGCCTTAACATGATTTTGTATGCAGTTTTACAGTCTTTCAGTAACAGTATAACTAAGATCCTATCCTAAACATTTGGCTGAAAACTAACACCTTTGCCATGTCGACAGTTAATCGTGGGAAGACTTTTAATGAAGAATCTATGTATCCGTTAAAAGACAAAGCATTTTAAGTAATAGTTAACTGAACTACTGATCAAACTAACATACCCTTAGGCAACTAATTTCATTCGTGTCAAAACCCTTACAAAGCAATGTGTATATAAAACTCAGTAAAGGACGACTTTACGAAGCCTTTTTCTTGAAATTCCGGGAACTTGCAATGGCACCCAGATTCTGAGCCCCCGAGTAAAAGGTGTGCACGGCCAATTGCCCCAGCCGTAACTCTCGCAATGTACAGCGAACGGACAAAGAAAAACGAAAACAATTTGACTTTTCTTCTGCGTCATTGTAGCCTTAGAAAGGGCTTTTTTGTCACATTTTTCAATCACAATAAATTGGTGCGAGCCTCATTGAACAACTGTAAAAGTTAGATCTGGGGCTACTGGCGCTATTTCGAATCATTTACTCGTGTACAGCCTTCCAATTGTTTGCACTAAATTGAAAACAAAAAACTATCGGCGAGATAAATGATTGAAAAGACAAAAATGGGGAAGTCATTGTTGAACTAAAAGTTAAAGTCGACTGTCGTTTTGACACGACGACGCGACCGACCCACATGACCCTATTCTTGAATGGAGACCGCTCGTAGGTAAACCTAGTATGGGACGCATCCCGGTAAGATAGACCGATGACCTGAAGAAGGTAGCTTGCAGTAGCTGGATTAGAAAGCGGAAAATCGTACGCCATGGCGCTCCTTGGGATAGGACTATGTTCAGCAGTGGATATTGTACTGATGATGAAATGATAGTCTTTATACTCCCTCAATTACCTACTTAATCCTAAGACCTCATTTAAACACATGCGGCGCGTCGGTCGGGCGATGCGGTCAATTGTTGCCCCTCCTCCTTGAACGCTCTAATACATTGCCGTATGTTTGTTTTTCTGGCGATACGCACCGCGCCGCTTTTTTTTTTGCGTGGTAATATCATCAAATGAGTCCTCCCACCCGGGCAGGGCGGGAGGGACTGTCAGATATGTACTGACTAAAATCCACGGTGTCCTTCAATAGCCCTTTATGTTCCGGGGTCACGGTGATGGAAATAAGTCCCGCGACCCCGGCAGGCTTTGGCCCTCTGTGAGGGGGCCCTTCGTTTTGCTGACAGCTCTTTGAGGCGCGTGTGGAACACGACGCACCGTGCACCGCGCCGCTACACGCTTTATTAGACGCGACATACGACGTGTCGCGGCGTGTCCGTAAACGAGGCCTAAGATAGTCACTTTGATAGCACAAACCTTAGATCGCCCTCGAACCCTCTTGCCGTTGTTGAGTCGCAGCCACGCGTCCCACCGGTGTCTGTACACGGAGATGGTGTTCCAGTGGCCCAGTCTGACTGGCTCCGGGGACCTGAGGATGCCGGCGCCACTGCCGCAGTCGAACCTGGTAGACAATGTACGAGTATGTGGATTAGTTTTGGTTCATATCGGTTTGGGTACACACATTTACATTGATAAGAAGATTTAGAAAAAAATCGTACAGGTATGTAGATTGTCTTGAGCCCAGCTTCAGCTTAACCCTGACTGCGCTGTGTTTCCTAATAACTGGGTACAACCTTGCAATCTTCAAGTCAAAAGTGCAGACTTTACTTCTAAGCGGGCGTGCTTCATAATGACGGGGCGGCTCTCAGAGGTCTAAAGCCTGCGGGGTCGCGGGACTTATACCATCACCGTGACCCCGGAACATAATGGGCTATTGATCACATCATTGCTTACTTTCAGGCGAGATGGTGGTTAAACGAGAGCCTAACATAAAAGAGAAGAAAGATTTGCTGTAGAGCTAAATACTTATATGTCAAGTTTAGTTTATCAGACAGAGTCAAGGATAAAAGAAAACTTCGAAACACTGATATTTATTCACATTCACGTTATTTGTAAATCACTGAATCTTTGATTCGCAGATTGCTTTGGTGCCGTTCACATTTACTGACATAGGTATTTCAGATTCAAGTAAACTCACGATACAGGTTCTGATTTAAATCTGAATTGGTATTTGATACACGTCGGTAAACAGGCACGTATATCTTTAGTTTAGCTGGTAAAATCATCAAATGAATCCTGTCGCCTTGAGTGGAGGGGAAGGTAGGATGGGACACAGTGGTGATGCGTAGTGTCGTCTCTATACATAGTAATAATAGCCTGATAAACATGATTTAAAAGCGATCGTCATCTGTCTATTCCTAGTAAAATTATTCAAACGTTTAGAATAGAAATCAAACCAACATCAATCAAAACATGCAGACTGTTTTGTAGTAAATACGAAATTGTTTACTATAACAAACTAGTGGTTACTAAGTGGTATCCGATTTCAATATTTCATGGAAAGGTTAAATATATATCCAGCGCATAGAAATCCAGTTTCATTTCTCAGAATTAATCTGAGCTGCGATCCGCTATTGTGGGCTTAAGAACAATACTGGTTAATAATTGAACCAAGAGAATGTAATCCGGGATCGATATTAATATCCGACTGCAGTCGCTTCGGATAATTAGGACTGCAATAATTAATACACAGATCAGGAACAGAAGGTCTGTTCCATGGCAGACGGAAATCATTACCATTCATCATTCACATGTTCTTAGCCAAAGTCATTTAGTTGGGGACTCAGTCTGGATGGATGGATGTAGGTTACTCAGTCACGATACAACCGCAGAATTATGACATTTAATTAAGGGCCTATGCACACCACGTTTTTTAAAACGCAGCGTCGACACGCGTTTCGGAAACGCGCGTCGACGGTGCGTTTTTGTCAAACAGAGCAGTTTGTTGTCCCGATACAAAGTGTCAAACGCGCGTTTGCATTGCGTCTGTATCGTTACAATCGCGCGTCAACGGCGCGTTTAATAAACCTGGTGTTCATAGGTTAATTATAGACAACGACGATATATTACTAGACTCCTAATAACAGTAGGCGACCGATGGCTGTCAACACATTAGGCAAAAAAGTCGTATAATATCCATCTTATTTCGATCACTCCTGTGAGTCGTAAACATACCTTGAGACAGAACAGACTTTGAGTTAGCCAATCACAACGCAGTATCCCGCCCCCCTCGTTTACGTAGTACCTCAGCGAGTTGACAGAATAGGTTTTGTTCTTTAGATCGTGCGGAATCTAGTAATATATCGTCGTTGATTATAGAGGTAGGCTTGAATATTTAACACATTGAATACCGTTTACCTCAGTATTCCGTTTCTGTGGGATTTTGTCACTTCTTGTTGTTGCATACTTGATAAACAAGAGGAGTAAATATTGAGCATCAGGAAACATCGGAAACGATTCGATTCTACGTCACAAACAATTGATAAATGTAATTTGGTACCTCAAAACTTTTGCAATTTAAACTTTAGCATGAACTAAATAAATGTCAATGTTGTTTCTAATATTTGTTATGTGTGTGTGAGTTTATATTGTGTTCATGCCCAATATTTATTCTGTACTAAAGTACCGTGTTTTCATTGTTGTGTGTTCATGTTGTCAGCTCGTCACCCTCTATCCCTCATGGGGTGCTGGTGGGGGTGACCACTCCACTAATATAAACATGAAGCACTTACGAGTAAGTGGGTAACCGATATCGCCCCATTCTAAGGTGGTAATGCACTTCAGTGACATGTAACGGGGCCGTTGCCCATGAATATACGAGTGGTTCAGAATAATTGCACCGATAACTGTTAATTAGGACTTTAATTGCATAATTTTAAAGCTTAGAAAGTTTCATGGTATACCATATACAGGGTGAATTTTTGAACTGGGCGTGGATGGCTACTTTCGAAACTATTAGGAATATCGAAAAACGTTGAAAGGAGTCTCGAGGTCGATTTTGACAAAAACTAAACCTGCATCATTGGATTTTAGAAAAATCAAAAATCCTGGCCAGGAATCGAACTCGCTGATTTTAATAATAATAATTTGACATTTGGCAACCCACATTGGGCCCCGTGGTGACAACGGGAGATTTTATGCAAAGCTCGACTCAGATGGCGCTACCAACGCATGGTTTCATTTAATGTATGATTAACTTGACATACACTATACCACAAATAATAAATCTACACACTCGAAGCTACACTTGAACGTTGTTTACGTTATGCGCTTGTAGCGCCACTGTTGGCTAAAACTCGCAGTGAAACCTCCTATAGACAATACCAGTTTCTCTCACAGAGAGATTTGTGTCCCGGTAGTGGGATCATCACGGGCTGATTACAGCCAGTTCACGACCTTGCCGCTGTAAGAGGTGACTTAGCGCGGGGCGGCCAGTGGTAGGATCAACTGCTTATAAGAAACCACGAGGCGCCCCAGTGTCGTATTCGGGTATATACAAGCATTGAGCTATTATTGCTACATATATAACGGCACCACGTATCACCACTTTGTCCCATCCAGGATGAGTGTGCGCGCACAAGTTCATTCAGTTGTTTGACAGCTCTGTGACGTGCTCTAGGCATCATCCTGGATGGGACACAGTAGTGATGCGTGGTGTAATAATATAATAATAGCTCAATGATTACAAGTAGTTAGTGTCTTATACACGCAGTCAGTTGCGCCGCTCACCGCTAAAGACAAACTCATCAAACGGGCTGTTAGGATGCACTAATTTAATTTGAATTTGTCTTACCTTAGTTCCACATGTCCATTCCTCAGCATGAGCGCGAGATAGTCCCCTGACAGATCATCGTGCTCGCCGGTGAGTAGGAGCACGCCGCGCGCCCGCTCGGGTCGCACGCGCACTCGTACGCGCACGCGCTTGTATGCACCGCGCAGTGCGCGTAATGCTAGCCAAGACGTGCCCGAAAACCGCGGCGTTGATACTCGACCATCTGGGGAAGAAATGGTTGGTTAGGATTGGAGCTAGTGCCACAGTCATTCAATATGAATTTTATGTTCAAATTAACTGTTATAGTCCGGGACTGACTAGAAGGGACTGTCAGACTTGTGCTGGCTAAAATCCACGGTGTCCTTCAATAGCCCTTTCTGTTCCGGGGTCACGGTAATGGAATAAGTTCCGCGACCCCGACAGGCTTTGAGGCGCGCGTGGAACACAACGCGCCGTCGACCGGGGCATGGTCCATGGTCCGACAGCGAGTTGCCCTTTACTCGCCTCTCGCATGGCCCACGCCTACGGTGGCTGGACATCGTCTTGCGACGTCCGTCGCCGTGGGCGTCCACCACCGCGGGTGGGGCGGAGGGAGGACATTGTCCTCTCCCTCACGCGGCCCGCCTCCTAAGGAACGGGTTTGGATGAAATTTTAAATAAGACATAGAATAATTTTCCGATATTACGTCCCCGTGAGATATTTTTATATATACCCTGGCGACACTGAAATGTTTTATATTAAAACCTTCTTTCTTCGTAAAATCTACGTCCTGATGAAACCAATACTACGTCGTAACTTCGTAACCAGAGACTATTCAAGAGACATTAACGCATTTTACACAGTACCTGGTAGTTAGAAAAGTGTAAGTATCGTCAAGACGACTGATCCTCTGAACATTGACAATGAACAACTGTGCTTATGGAAGTTTCATTGTTTCACTTTCTACGACCCTGGAGTTACGGATTGTACCTTGACTTATTCGATATACTATGTGTTTGGACTAAGAATAGGATTACCTTGGGGCCAATTTTCACGACAATTTAACTAAAAATACTTTGTGTGAATTGCTTTATGTGTAGTCATTATTTTCATTCAGTTAGAATGTTGTTAATGTTATTTTGACATGGTTGTTATTTATTCAAAAGCGGGGGCCACACTTACTAAATATGATCATAAATGTTCGTCTAAAAGACCATCATCGAGATAATTAACGGCATCTCCTGTTACTGTGGCCCCAGAATTAAATGAGAAAAGCGTGCATGTCGTCAAGATTGTTTTAATTTAATCAAAGTCATTGTAGTGGCACCTAGCGCACAGGAAATTATTTCAAAGCGTAACTAGCAAGTAAGCAAGTGGCATTAACTACTAGGAAAACTCAAAATGTGAACAACATTACCTACACGCAGGCAACCTAAACCTCATTTCGAAGTACATGTTAGCGTTGCCATGGAAACATTGATGTTGATATAATAACAAGCATACAATATTTCGCTCCATTTTCCTATCATTTTCAGAAATATTCAATTTTCCTCCACGACCTTCACGATAAATCTATTGGAGAAATTGTTATCATTATTATAGGTAATGATTTGGTCAAGATCATTGAGCTATGTTTACTACGTATAGAGAGGGGGAGTGATATGAAATTTCGAATGACGTTATTTCGACGCGCGCTATTTCGAATAAAAATTCAAGTGGTACGCCAGTTCGAAAACATGTTAAATCGAAAATCGCTATATCGAATGACGTTATTTCGACGAACGCTATTTCGAAAAAGAAATAAAAGTGGTACATCAGTTCGAAAACACGTTAGGTCAAAAACTGCTGCCCTCCAGCGCATATGTACGCTGGAACCGCGGCGCCGGCCGGGGAGATTCCCATTGCCCAGACAAGTCAAAGCACAGCGGGAAGAGATCCGGTTCGATCTCAGGGCGGTATGGAGGCAACGACTGTCACAACCGAAGTTCGGGCACGCCGCTATCGTGGCGGTAAATTCTTTCAGGAGTGACTGGATAGACGTTACGGCATCCTGACTTACCGCAAGACGCAGGTCCTCACCGGATATGGAAGTTTCGGGAGGTACCTGTGTTGGATGCGGAGGGAAGACTGTGTGTAACCCATGCGTAGACCGCCCGGACGAAACGGTGGAGCATACGGTGCAGGACTTCCCCTCTTTGGCAGAGCACCGCCGTGTTCTCACGGCAGCGATAGGCAGAGACCTCTCGCGCCCGGCATTAGTCGAGGCCATGGTGCGGAGCGAGACGGACTGGGAAGCGTTCGCCTCCTAGAAGGAGGCAGCGAAGGAGGAAGCAGTGATGCTCGCGAAGGAGTAGGCACGCCGCGCGTTGCGCGCGCCGAGTAATGGGCAACTCGCGGCCCGACTATGGACCATGCTTGAGTCGACGGCACGTTGTGTTCCACGCGCGCAACAAAGAGCGTCAGCAGGATGACGGGGCTCCCCTCTAGAGGGCTAAAGCCTGCCGTGGTCGCGGGACTGTTTCCATTACCGTGACGCTGGAACGTAAAGGACCAATGAAGGACACCGTAGATTTTAGTCAGTGGGTACAAGTCTGACAGTACCTCCCGCCCTGCCCTGGGTGGGAGAACTAATTCGACGATTTAAGCACGCAAAAAAAAAGTCAAAAACCGCAATATCCTCTTGGGTGCAATGATTTGATATTTCGTGGATTTCGATACCAAGACTTTTGCATAAGCGTAAAAATTGTTTAAATGGTTTAAACAGTTTTTCAAATCAGTGTGTTCGCGACAACGTCATTCGATATAGCGGTTTTCAATAACGTTTTTTCGAACTGGCGCACGGCGCACCCGTCTTGTTTCTTTTTCGAAATAGCGTTCGTCGAAATAACGTCATTCGATATACTTAGAGATTTTCGACTTAACGTGTTTTCGAACTGGCGTACCACTCGAATTTTTTTTCGAAATAGCGTTCGTCGAAATAACGTCATTCGAAATTTCATATCACTCCCATAGAGAGGACACCACGTATCACCACTGTGTCCCATCCAGGATGAGTGCACGCGCGCAAGTTCATTCAGTTGTTTGACAGCTCTGTGGCGTGCTCTAGGCGCGCGCACTCATCCTGGATGGGACACAGTGGTGATGCGTGGTGTCGTCTCTATACGTAGTAATAATAACTGAATGGTCAAGATGCGCGTTTAAAAACGATTCCGTTCGCGTGAAGTTTTTGCCTATCAAACCACCGCCTGCCTTCCCATTTCCTGTCACCGGTGTTACTTTTTTCGACTTGCTTATTTGATTTTAGTTTTAGACAAACAAAACAAAAAAAATGTGTTGAGTATGTCTGCACCAAAAGTATCGCCAACCAGTATTAGTATAGATGAAAAATGTAAATCGCTTTTCTAACCGGCTGCCTTCCATTTTGATTTTTCTACTCCGCGCCAATGAATACCGATTTTCCATAGTAGGTTCATGTCTACTCTTGAGTCTCGTCGGTCTGTTGTCTAATTGAGATTCGGTCTGGTTCATCAGCTGTTTCTAATACGACGTGTCGGCACTGTCGTCACTAATTGGTACAATCAAGCTCAACAATGCAAACATCTTCCATAAATAATTTGTTATGACAGCACATGAAGGGCTCGTCACAAGCGTCACTCACTGCGAGATTAAGTGTCGTAGGTACATGAATTTCACACTTGTATCGTCGAGTGTACCTACATAGCGACTGACGGGGATTTACATGATCTGTGTACAGTCGCGCTGCGTGGATTAGCTCTGAATATATTAATATTATATCCGTTCATATTCAAACAAAGCCTTTATTTGACGTTTGTGTGCTTTGAAAACATAAAACCCAGATAGATTAATAATAGGATTTCGTTTGAAACGAATGGACAGTCACGTCGTCAGAAAGTTGATTCAAGCTTTTTTATCTGCCACTGAAAAAGGTCATTAAAGCTCCCTTGACATTGTAAAATGTGACAGCACATCTTTTATTCCTTCATTCATTTTAATTCTACAATTTCTTTGTACAATTCCTTTGAGAGGGAAAGCAAAAACATTTGGGACATCCCCCGAGCCTATCGAAAGTAATGGGAATACTGTCAGTATAAATATAAAAGTATACAACGTGTAAGTCACCCTCGGAATAAAGTTCAAGCGTCTGAACAGTAAAGCAAACATTGAGTAAGTAATAGAACAATATTACACGAACGATAAACAAATGTGGCCACATCCATGAGGGCAGGAAATTGAGTAATTTTACCGAGAACCGGCTTCGGTGAGATGAAACCTCTTAATTATGGCAAAGACACGCCAGGCTAACAATAAAAGCAGTCTGGCGCCGTTTGTCACGGCTTATAGCCTGTACCTACGGAGCTTATAATAAAATGGCGCTGATCTCAAGAGCTACAGGTCAGATGTTAATTAGATTTTGTATTTTGAGCACCGTCTGTCTTCATTTTGCTTCGTGCAAAAATATGCTCTGCGTTTACTGGCACATAGATCATAGTGAAGAAAAACAAAGATTTATAATTTGTAAAATAACGAGTTTTGGAGATTACAGAAAGGAAGTTTTAGAAGGGCCTTAGATTTTACAGATTTTCCTTTACGTAGGTAGGTATAAAATAATCAGCTTTCGCCTTGCCTTTATCTCAATTCATTTGAGATTAGCGCTGAATGCTTCTACATATAGTTCTTTTGTGTATAATTTGTTCGTGTTTGCTTGATTAAGTTCACCAGAGCGAACATTTTTAACCGACTTCAAAAAGAAGGAGGTTATCAATTCGAATGTATGTTTTTTTTTTTTTTGTGTGTTTGTTACGCGATTTCTCCGGCGATTGTGGACCGATTTTCAAAATTCTTTTTTTGTTCGAAAGGAGATGCTTTCGGAATGGTCCCAAATTCACCAAGTCAAGATCTGATGATTGGATCCTGGAGAAATCGAGGGCAACCCTCAAATTTTATAGGCCCACATATAGTTTTTCGCAAATATTATGAAGTAATTTATGTATTTGCGTGTGGTAATCATAATCTCATGTAGCTGAGCTGATCATGGAAGGTACAACTCCTTAACAGTAAGGAGTAGACATCGACTGATTTAGTTTGTGTTCGCTTATCTCCGGAAGTACAAGTCCGATTTAGGTCATTCTTTTTTGTTATACTAGGTATCGTTCAACTGACGGAACACTGCAAGTTTCATCAAAATCGGTTCAGTCGTTTTTGAGATAGGGAATTTTATTAGCTAATTTTGTAAATGAGCGATGTTATTACCGGTGCTACGGATTACAAAATTCTAGTGCACATGTAAGAAAATGATGTACCTATTTGACAAGAATTTGGGATACAAAATAACTTTTCTTTCGGAAGTCAGTGGCAAAAAAGACAATGAAAAAAAAAACCACCGACTTCCGAAAGAAAAGTTATTTTGTAGGTTATTTTACCCTTTTTTAGTGGTTGGTTTTGAAGGCGGTTACATTTTTTTTTGAAAAAGCTTTTATTTTACTCTTTTTAGTTTAAATATTCAACCCAAATTCTTGTCAAATAGGTACATCATTTTCTTACATGTGCACTAGAATTTTGTAATCCGTAGCACCGGTAATAATATCGCTCATTAAAATGTTATGAAAAATATTTAGTTTTAATTCCGCGACAAAAATCCAGGCTTGTTGCAGGATGCAATCCCACCCTATGCAGTCATGCATATGCACATGCAGCAAAGGACCCACCCTCCCGCCCTCATGCATATGCACACATGCAACAAACGGAAAAGCAAGCCATGAAATCAAACCTATACTCGACACGTGTTTCGCCCCTCCACGGGGCATCCTCAGGAGATGTTGACTCGACAAGCGCTCGGCCTCGAATGAGCTAGTTTGACAGCTCTCGCCTCTTTATATAGCGTCGTGATGACGCATCGATAACGCAACGAAACGTTATCGATACAAACGTTATAAAGACGTTTGATCTACCTGCAATCATACTTAAAAGAGGTGATGTAATTAAGTTTGTTTGTTCATTCAACAGTGTATTATTATTATTATTATGTTTGGAGATTTCTAACTGCTCCAACACACACAACCGGAAATTTTTATTACAAACATGGAGAATTTTATACGTGTTATTGTCGCTCAAGGAATGGCCGGTATCGATTAAATGTTTTGCAAAATGTGATTTGTCTGGATGGCCATTCCTGTAAGCGGCAACATGCTCCCTAAACCTAACCTCGAAATTACGGCCTGTCTGACCCACATAGACCCCGTTGCAATCATTGCATACTAATTTATAAACACCGGATTTTTTTGAATTTTCTAATTTATCTTTACCGTTACAAAGATTACGTAAGTTGTGATCCGATCGAAAAGTTACGAAAACATTGTGTTTTTTAAGAATATTCGCGATTTTATCGGAAATGGGGCCTATGTAAGACAGACTACCGACATACTTGTCAATTCGTTCGGGGGTACATGCATAAAGTAGTGAGCGAACCCTGTCATTCTGTTTTTTCTGAATTATATTATCGATAACTTGTTTTGAATACCCGTTTGAAATCGCGATTTGATATATTATTTTAAGTTCTTTGACGTAATTATCTGTGGACAGTGGGACTGAAATTAAACGATGGACATAGCTGCGGAAGGCTGCTAGTTTGTGTTGTGATGGGTGACATGAGGAGGCGGGAATTGTTGTGTCGGTGTGAGTGGGTTTTCGATAAATTTGGAAATCGAGTTTGTTATTAACTCTAGTGATTGTTAGATCTAAAAAATTGAGGGATTGGTTGGATTCTAATTCTAATTTGAATTTAATTTTGGGATGGAAAGTGTTAAGTTTATTAACGAAAATGTCTAATTGACGAATAGTACCCGTCCAACAGATAATTACGTCATCCACGTATCTATAATAAAACAGAATGTTGGGTTCGCCCACCAAATATTTACATTCAAAGTAGTCCATAAATATTTCCGCCATTAAAGGACTTAAAGGTGATCCCATTGCTAACCCCTCTTTTTGGCGAAAATATTCGTTATTGAAACGAAAATAATTTTGTTGCATGCAAATACGCGTGAGGTCAAGAAGGTCTTGCATTTCTCCAGGATGTAAACGTTGTCTCTCCAAATGGTTCCCCAAAATACGTAAGCACTCTTCAAATGGAATATTCGTAAATAAACTGTCAACATCCAACGATAATAATTTTGAATTGTGAGGAATGTTGACATTTTTTATTTTTTCAATTAAATCTAAACTATTTTTTAAACTGTATTTTGGTGAAAAGGAAGACTTAGTTTTTAATAAATTGTTGAGATGTTTAGCCAAATCGTATGTTGGGGCACCAATGTAAGAGACAACGGGGCGAATTGGGATATTATCTTTATGAGTTTTGGGTAAGCCATACAAAAAAGGAGAACGCGGGTTCATAGGGATTTTATATTTTAATTGATCTGGAGAAATACATGACATGTTATTTATAGCATTCTTCAACTCTACGGTAAATTTTTTGGTGGGGTCGGAACTAAGACGTTCAAAATCCTCCCCCTGGATAACGTCGTTAACCTTCTGGTGGTAAGCAGTTTTATCCAAAATGACTACGGTATTGCCTTTGTCGGCTTTTGTAATTATTAAATTATCTTGATTAATTTTGGTTTGTAATGACCGATATATCTGTAATTCAGAATAATTTTGAGGAAAGGAGGGAGATGAAACTTTTTTAATCTGAGCTGCCACCTGATGTTTAACGGCGCTATCCGTTTTACTTCTAACACAAGCCATTTCTGAATCCACCACCAAAGTTTCGAGCGATTTCTTTGCTGCATGTGCATATGCATGACTGCATAGGGTGGGATTGCATCCTGCAACAAGCCTGGATTTTTGTCGCGGAATTAAAACTAAATATTTTTCATAACATTTTAATGTCATGGATTTCCGCAAAGTAACGCCTGATTCCATAATTTATCTTAAGTCGGCAGGTATAGCTGAGCAGGCAAAACTTTACATCAAGTTGACAAAACTCCATCGCTTAGCTTCTCAGAACGTTTGGTTCAATCAACAGTGTAAACAATTAAAAGTATTTCCCCATTATATTAATATACATACCAACACACACAGCCGGTCAAGTAGTTTAGCATTGGTGAAGGCAAAACAGGTGTGGTTGAATGAGGAATGTAGGCATTGGTTTTCAGTTAGGGACAATATCAAGCTTCACTTGAAAGTTTTGTACTCAGAATTGAGTTACAAACTACACAACGTGGAGTTTGATATTTTAGATAACAAAGCCCGGGACTTTGCCTCCCAAGTAGCGCATGATAAATTTATAACACAGAGTAGGAAGTTGGAGCGATTATCTCGGGATAACCGGAACAGTAATATCAACCGTTCAGAAAATAATGATTTAGATACAATTCACTCTTTTTATCCACGCGTTAAAAATTATACAAATATCCAATTCTCTTGTTCTGAGATTTCTTTATTAGAGAAAGGCCTAAAATATAACATCAGACCACGGTTATCCCAGAAATCGCTCGAAACTTTGGTGGTGGATTCAGAAATGGCTTGTGTTAGAAGTAAAACGGATAGCGCCGTTAAACATCAGGTGGCAGCTCAGATTAAAAAAGTTTCATCTCCCTCCTTTCCTCAAAATTATTCTGAATTACAGATATATCGGTCATTACAAACCAAAATTAATCAAGATAATTTAATAATTACAAAAGCCGACAAAGGCAATACCGTAGTCATTTTGGATAAAACTGCTTACCACCAGAAGGTTAACGACGTTATCCAGGGGGAGGATTTTGAACGTCTTAGTTCCGACCCCACCAAAAAATTTACCGTAGAGTTGAAGAATGCTATAAATAACATGTCATGTATTTCTCCAGATCAATTAAAATATAAAATCCCTATGAACCCGCGTTCTCCTTTTTTGTATGGCTTACCCAAAACTCATAAAGATAATATCCCAATTCGCCCCGTTGTCTCTTACATTGGTGCCCCAACATACGATTTGGCTAAACATCTCAACAATTTATTAAAAACTAAGTCTTCCTTTTCACCAAAATACAGTTTAAAAAATAGTTTAGATTTAATTGAAAAAATAAAAAATGTCAACATTCCTCACAATTCAAAATTATTATCGTTGGATGTTGACAGTTTATTTACGAATATTCCATTTGAAGAGTGCTTACGTATTTTGGGGAACCATTTGGAGAGACAACGTTTACATCCTGGAGAAATGCAAGACCTTCTTGACCTCACGCGTATTTGCATGCAACAAAATTATTTTCGTTTCAATAACGAATATTTTCGCCAAAAAGAGGGGTTAGCAATGGGATCACCTTTAAGTCCTTTAATGGCGGAAATATTTATGGACTACTTTGAATGTAAATATTTGGTGGGCGAACCCAACATTCTGTTTTATTATAGATACGTGGATGACGTAATTATCTGTTGGACGGGTACTATTCGTCAATTAGACATTTTCGTTAATAAACTTAACACTTTCCATCCCAAAATTAAATTCAAATTAGAATTAGAATCCAACCAATCCCTCAATTTTTTAGATCTAACAATCACTAGAGTTAATAACAAACTCGATTTCCAAATTTATCGAAAACCCACTCACACCGACACAACAATTCCCGCCTCCTCATGTCACCCATCACAACACAAACTAGCAGCCTTCCGCAGCTATGTCCATCGTTTAATTTCAGTCCCACTGTCCACAGATAATTACGTCAAAGAACTTAAAATAATATATCAAATCGCGATTTCAAACGGGTATTCAAAACAAGTTATCGATAATATAATTCAGAAAAAACAGAATGACAGGGTTCGCTCACTACTTTATGCATGTACCCCCGAACGAATTGACAAGTATGTCGGTAGTCTGTCTTACATAGGCCCCATTTCCGATAAAATCGCGAATATTCTTAAAAAACACAATGTTTTCGTAACTTTTCGATCGGATCACAACTTACGTAATCTTTGTAACGGTAAAGATAAATTAGAAAATTCAAAAAAATCCGGTGTTTATAAATTAGTATGCAATGATTGCAACGGGGTCTATGTGGGTCAGACAGGCCGTAATTTCGAGGTTAGGTTTAGGGAGCATGTTGCCGCTTACAGGAATGGCCATCCAGACAAATCACATTTTGCAAAACATTTAATCGATACCGGCCATTCCTTGAGCGACAATAACACGTATAAAATTCTCCATGTTTGTAATAAAAATTTCCGGTTGTGTGTGTTGGAGCAGTTAGAAATCTCCAAACATAATAATAATAATAATACACTGTTGAATGAACAAACAAACTTAATTACATCACCTCTTTTAAGTATGATTGCAGGTAGATCAAACGTCTTTATAACGTTTGTATCGATAACGTTTCGTTGCGTTATCGATGCGTCATCACGACGCTATATAAAGAGGCGAGAGCTGTCAAACTAGCTCATTCGAGGCCGAGCGCTTGTCGAGTCAACATCTCCTGAGGATGCCCCGTGGAGGGGCGAAACACGTGTCGAGTATAGGTTTGATTTCATGGCTTGCTTTTCCGTTTGTTGCATGTGTGCATATGCATGAGGGCGGGAGGGGGGGGTCCTTTGCTGCATGTGCATATGCATGACTGCATAGGGTGGGATTGCATCCTGCAACAAGCCTGGATTTTTGTCGCGGAATTAAAACTAAATATTTTTCATAACATTTTAATGTCATGGATTTCCGCAAAGTAACGCCTGATTCCATAATTTATTTTTTTTTAATATCGCTCATGTACAAAATTAGCTAATAAAATTCCCTATCTCAAAAATTACTGAACCGATTTTGATGAAACTTGGGCCGTCTTATTACAAAACGAGGTTTAACTATAAACCCAGGTTTAAATCACGTCAAACTATGGTTTACCTAAAAACGTTATTACAAAACGTGGTTTTGCGTTAAACCATGGACTAAACCTTGGTCTAACTTTAATCCACGCCGCCCCCTAGTTTAGCGGTGGTCTAAGTCGTAGCTGTCAAAGTTGTGTCAGTTTATCATTGAATATTTTTCATTGTATTGTTGTTTTTGTGGTATTTTTACCTAAAACATGGTCGACTTAATGGATAATGATCCTAGATTAACACTTAGGCTACTTTTAATTTCGTTATCATGTTCCCGTGGGATAATTGCCTGACATACTGATCCCAAACATACTTTACTTAGACATACACTAGTAATATTCACATTAATAAAGATGGTGAAATTATTAATAAGAGGCAACTGTTCTAAAAAATGAAAACAAAACTTCATAATAATTCCAAAAAATAATTAGTAAATATGTCATAGTTTATTATGACGCGCGAGAATGTTACGTTCCATTACGCGCTTTAAATATTATGTAAGTAAAGAATCCAACATTAAATAATATGCTTAAAAAAACAAACTACAGTATAGGAAATGACTTATATCTAAATTCTAAATAAAAGCTTTTTAAAAAAAAATGTAACCGCCTTCAAAACCAACCACTAAAATAGGGTAAAATAACCTACAAAATAACTTTTCTTTCGGAAGTCGGTGGTTTTATTTTTCATTGTCTTTTTTGCCACCGACTTCCGAAAGAAAAGTTATTTTGTAGGTTATTTTACCCTATTTTAGTGGTTGGTTTTGAAGGCGGTTACATTTTTTTTTAAAAAGCTTTTATTTTACTCTTTTTAGTTTAAATATTCAACCCAAATTCTTGTCAAATAGGTACATCATTTTCTTACATGTGCACTAGAATTTTGTAATCCATAGCACCGGTAATAACATCGCTCATGTACAAAATTAGCTAATAAAATTCCCTATCTCAAAAATTACTGAACCGATTTTGATGAAACTTGCAGTGTTCCCTCAGTTGAACAATACCTAGTATAACAAAAAAAGAATGACTTAAATCGGATTTGTAGTTCCAGAGATAAGCGAACACAAACTAAATCAGTTGATGCCTACTCCTTACTGTTGAGGAGTTGTACCTTCCATCATCAGCTCAGCTACATGAAATTATGATTACCATACGCAAATACTTAAATTACTTCATAATATTTACGAAAAACTATATGTGGGCCTATAAAATTTGAGGGTTGCCCTCGATTTCTCCAGGATCCAATCATCAGATCTTGACTTGGTGAATATGGGACCACTCCGGAAGCATCTCCTTTCGAACAAAAAAAGAATTTGGAAAATCGGTCCACAATCGCCGGAGCAATCGCGTAACAAACACACAAAAAAAAAAAAAAAAACATACAGTCGAATTGATAACCTCCTTCTTTTTGAAGTCGGTTAAAAAGAGTAAAATAAAAGCTTTTTCAAAAAACACAACTTTTGTTTTTTTGTCTTGCACACTGTGCCACTCAGTGCTGCACATCGGTGGAATGGTATCTTTACTGTAGCACTCCTGCATGATGATGATGCGATCGGAATCATACCATAACCTTTCTTTTCTTTATTTCTGATAATTGTACCAAGTTTCTTCAAAATCCGTCGAGTAGTTTTTGTTTCTATAACGGTTATACAGACAGACAGACAATAAAATAAATTGAATTTTTGGCATCAGTATCGATCCCTAATTACCCCCTGATAGTTATTTTGGAAATATATTTCATGTACAGAATTGACCTCTCTACAGATTTATTATAAGTATAGATTGTCATTCATATCATCTGATTCACCTACTTTTATAGTCACAGAAATTGAACCACGCATCCATCGTTTGTCTAGCTTCCCATACTCTTAAATCTACACTTATGAAAATAATAAATACTTCGCACCCATAGGTACGGAGGTAAATGTCATGAATTAGTGACAATGTTCGAGTGAAGTGGGTCGGACGATCGTTTCCGACTCACATTTATCTTATTAATACGCTGACACAAATGGAACTCTATTTCAAGAAAATGGTTTAGGTACTCGTTTAAGAGTAATTTTCGGACAATTCCGCTATTATTGGTCTATCATGTTACTGTTATTTGCTGAGTATTAAAGTGTTATCAATGTAATGCTAGTCTGCATTATGTATCTGCATATCCTTATTCTCATCCCTTACGAAAGGCTATCGATTTCGTCTGCCTTAAGATTATAGATTTGATTTTTGTTTGTCTGTAATGGATATACTGGAAAGTTAGTTGACCGATTAAAAAAATGTTCGCCTACTAAGGCTACATCATTAACGAGTAATGTAGCCTTTGTTTTCTTCAAGATTTGTAGACGGAGTCGCGGGAGTTCTACCTGAATAAATTGCTTGAAGGTAGCTTTTCATAATTGTAATAGTTTGTGTCCAAAAAGTTTCGTCGTGCATCCTGTCAAAATAGAACATAATTTTTGTATCGAGACACAAAAAGAAAGGCTTACCATGCAGCCGAAAATCGAATCAAATTGGGATATCCGCTACAAAATCTCATCGGCATTGTGGACAAAATCAACAGTGATTCAGACATAGTACATTTAGCTATCCTCTCTTACATTCTCGCCCCCTCGTATCTAGGAGTTCGTCCAGAGGGCCGTAGATCAAGATCCCTCGATATTACTTAATATAATTCAAGCACCCTGCATTCTTCCAGAGATGTCGATTAAGGGGGACAGCGACACACCCGCAGGGGTCGCTAATCGAAAAATCGGGGTGACTCGGTTCACGCAACGCCGGAGGTTGGTGTAAAAAGTTCTGATTTCGACAAAGTTTTACAGGTATCTACGGCATGAGTTTTACTCGTAACTTATTTTTAATCGATTATGGTGCGACAGGGGAAGTTGTTTTCGATTATTTCTTTCGATAAATCATTTATTTTGGTTATTTGTGCACCTAATCGTCTGTGTAATGAGTATTTTAGGGAATTTCGGTGTTGTGTGTGGGTTTCTAAAAACATGTGCCAAGCATGTATGAGTGTTTATTTGTTATGTCGATATATTTCTCAAAAACTAGAAAAACAGATTGCAATTTCATTTAATTGATTATGTACGACCTCTTTTTTAACCACCTCTTTTTTATTTTTTTTAGAAAATGAAATCAATTACTGGCTATATTTTGTTAAAAAAATTCTAAGATGCCATAAAGTTTTCTTTTTATTTTATTTTTCTAGTAGCTGTCAAATATTTTTCTCCAAATATGGACAGTGTCTGAGAATAAATGAATAAAACCTTTTTGTTTAGCTTGTAAAATTTTATTAAAATGTAAACCAGAATGTCTTCAAAAAATGAATGTCTAATGTCTTCTCAGTATTATATTTACGAACCCTAATAAATTGTTTCACAAAGAATTGCTTGATCGTTAGTATAAAACATGCTCGTATTCATATTAAAAGTTAGAGTTTATATTTTTTTGCAAGATAATGATATAGGTACACAGATTATTAAAACGTTACCGAGGTTGGAAAAGCTACCATGAGGCCATGGTAAGAACGAAAACGTCAACGACCTCCGTTCTGTCAATAGTCTCTTGAAAAATAAGATTAGTATGACGTCATAATATAGTGCTTTCAGTTTCATATTTATCGTGGTCGCATATTTCAAACAAACTAGAAACTAGTAATTCAGGAAAAAACATGTGTCACATTTTGTTGATTGTTGAAATTTTATTGCTTTGCTCGTGACTCTACATTCTCCCTATTCTACCATGCTACCAATTATAAGCGTGAAAGTTTGTTTGTATGGATGTATGTTTGTAACTGTTTCACGCAAAAACCACCGAACGGACTTGGACACAATTCCGGTACACTGATAGTTTATAACCTTGATTAACACAAATAGGATACTTTTTATCCCAATTACATGATATTTTATGATCCCCAGGGATAATTTTCGCTTTGTAGCGGGCAGCTAGACAACTATAATTCGTATCCCTTCAACCTCCTTACTATCAACAAAGTCCTCAATAACATCAACTTTCATCTAGATGCAGGTAAACGCGTTTAATTTTAGAGTGAATTCGACATAATCGGATCACAGAGCGCGAGGAGCCAACTCGATAACAACTGTCAGACAAGTTGGGAAGTTGGGGCGTGTTGCGGAAGTGGTCTCTGGTAATGGCGGCGTATGCCTTCCGGTTCGTGTTATGTAACCGGTTTCGTTAGTACACCAGCGAGTTTTGTTTAGAAGGCTCACTTTACTCCACCTGTCAATCTATCACTTGAAAATGATCATCTACCTATCTTTAAACGTCGTTAGTTTCGAAAACTCGAGAATGGCTGAACTCATTTGGTTAATTTTGGTTTTGAATTATGTTTGGAGGTCCAGGGAAGGTTTAAAAGCGGCAATTTCGTTTTTCCCTAGAAAGTATTCGTACCTGTCAAATATTTGATGTTCGTCCTGTCGTTCAGAAATCAAAGATCCTAAGATCCTGAGGCGGTACGAAGTTTCCCAGTCAGCTACTAATCAGTATACTAATCAGTAGCAATAATACTTTGTGCAAAGGAGGTTGTTATATATTATATTTATTATCTTGTTAAAATCACGTTTTCACACTACTTGCTCGTAAATGTCATATTATATGTCAGGCAAACCTACTGTAAAGCATGACATTATTCCCCCTCGCTCGAGCCGGGAATAATATATGTACTGAATTTCATTATTCCCGTGGGAATAATGTGATTTGAATTTGGAACCTCAAAGAAAACCGTATGAAAACTTTCACCAAGGAGTCGTATCAGTAATGGCGGCCGCTGGCAGCAACAGCTGATCGCTTACAGTGGTGCCAACTTCACGTTCGAAGGTTGTCGTACCACATCAAATTTCAAAAATCGAATTTATTTCCTCGCAGTAGGTGTGAAAAGCAGAGTACGCTCCTCGGAAGTAAAGCTGCCTTGTCTTGGGCTAACTTGAATCCCTCGCTACACTAAGGATTCTTACCATAATTCCCTCGTTTCACTCGGGAATTAACACTTGAACCTCCTCGCTGCGCTACGGAGGTTCACCCCAGAATCCTAAGTGTCGTTTTGGGATTCAATACGCCCGTGACGTAAGGCAATGCTTTACTCCCTTGGTGCGTAATCTATCTACTATTATGTGATAATTGCTTTTACTTTTTAGTGTGCAAGTACTAAAAAAACGCGAACATTCCTTGGAAATTTTGAGGCATAGTACATGACAATTTCTTCAGCTTAATCATCTCCACGTCGGACACAATCGTCGGGACTTTCTTAATCATTACGTATTATTGAAGAATCTGATGTCTCAACCGATTGACAAACATTCCTTACCATTCTCCAATCTTTTAGAAAGGTTCAAAAACCAAGAGAAGAGATTATAAACCTGTCTTTTCTTTGACCTTTTAGTAGGATAAAATCCGTAAAAGATAATGCTCATTTTCTTTTAGGATTCGTATAATCCTGTACTTATCTGGAAAGGTAATTCATTTTTTCTGCCGGCACCACATTGCTCTTGTTACCAAAATCTTATATCAAGTCATTCCTGGTTATTATTTTTTTGTTTGACATTAAACGGTTTTCTGGAAAGATAGTGTCACACCTAAATTAGACCGGTTTCTCCATTGAAAAAGAGATTTCCAATTATTTTCTGTAATTTAATTATCATTTTCGGTTTAGCGGTTGGCCTAAAGATGCTTTTCTACTGGTACGCTGAATTGTGAGGCACAAATGTTCGCTCTGTTTGATTCACTCAAGCAAATACGATCAAATTTTGCGCGAACAATCTGGCCACGTTTGCGCACATCTTGATACTTTTGTGCGCGCACACGTGAGTAGTGTGGACTCGCGTGTTCGCGTACACACAATACATCATGCTATTAGGTGCGTCCACACAGAGCGAGCAGACTCGCGAGCCATTTGCCGCGCGAAGTAGCTCGGTTAGTGGGGACGTTCCTCGACCGAGGAAAGCGGGCGATCGCCCGAGCCATCCAGATGAGTGTCGGCTTTTGTTTTTTTCGCGTGTATTGTTTCGTGCCTCGGTCGAGAAACAATACACGTGTCCACAAAGAAAAAGGAACTTCGCGAGGCATTTGCCGCGCGAATCAAATGCGTTGCGAGGCTGCTTGCTCTGTGTGGACGCATCTATTCGAGAACTATAACTTTCTTCCCTACCGAAGTGAAAACATTTATACCATTAGACTTCTGTTTCTAGATTGTATGATGAATCGTTCGACTGCTAAATCAATTTCTCTTTACCTTGTAATTGACAGTAACCAGACCTCGAATTCTTATTGGCGCTGGAAATTCGAAGTTGTTACCTCAAAATGTTACCGAGCAATATTTTTGATATTTTTGCGCCATCCATTACTGCTAAATGACGTGTATCGAAAAGGTTGGTCAATATTTCCCGGTAAAATGTTTAGCTTTAAGTATATTTATTTAGTTTTTTTTTGTACTTACGCGTAGAAACTACCTATTTGTGACGGCTGCACAGTGTTTAGGCAGGAATGAATTTAACCAGCATGAGTTATATAAACAAGTATTTTTCATAATACCAAAAATTTAGAACGCTATTTTCAGCGTCAGGTCTGGTTTTCTGCTGAACTGAGCCTATTTGGCACAGCCGTGATGTACACGGTACCTTCCTTTGTGGTTCTTTTTCATTTCTATTGTATTCTCGTGTCAAAACTGTGTGCCACATAAACTTATTTTGTTTCTTTCTTTTTCTTTCATTTAATATTCATATTATTTCTGTACATGTGTCTTACAGAAAAAGGTCTTTCAACGTTCATTCATACTAATAACGAGTGTACCTAGCTGGGCGCCAATAATTGGTGAAAAAATATCATTTTAGAAGTTAAGTCAGGTATTTTTGAGCAGCCTGGAGTCTGCATTAATACCTAAAATGGTAAAGCTCAAAAAAGCTCCGTCCTATTAATTGAATTACAAACATAAAAGGCGAAACATAATACGCCTCTGCCTAACATTGTGAAAATAACAGATTTTATGTAACGTTCACGTATCCTAAATGTCAAAGTGACATTATTTTACGAGCGTAGGACTAAAGACATTAAACCTATTTCAATATGTAACTGTTTTATCTTTCTACACCGTTATGTTCGAGAGCAGTAAAAGGGTATCAATTAACACCCATTTCTGGTTCAAGGCACTTCTGAGCTGTGTTATAGATTTCCAATTGAATTTTCAGGACATAAAGGGTGTAAAAAGGTCTATAATGTAGCCGAAAGACCCCTATTCTTCCCGTTATGACAATAACTAGGATCTTTATAAACACGGAGATATTAAATGTCAAAATTCCAACTATTTTGCACTTTTTTGCCCTAGTTCTGGGCGGGATACCTACGCCTGTGCGAAAGTTTTTTGTTCGATTTTTATTTTATCGAACTCGTTATGTCGAATATTCAGTTGTACGATGTTTTATTATATCGATGCTTTATTAGTGCGATGTAACGTTTGTGCTAAAAATCTTTTTACGAAGAACTTTACAGCGATTGCTCATTTGTTCGATAGTTAATTAGTTCGATGGTATGTTGATTCGAAAGAGTAGCAAAACAAGAAACAAAATTAGAACTCCAATGTAGGTAACTTATTTCTTTAATATATTTTTAACTTTGTCACATATTAATCAGAAGGATCATGTTATCATTATGTTTTATTTTTAAATTGGTACAGGCGTTATCGAGAAACATATTTTGGTATTTTATATTTACCATTCATATTTTCTAATTTTTTGTAATGTTGTTGTGTGATTTTTTATTAAAATAATACATTTATGTGAATATTTTACGTGTTTTTAATTCAATTTAGGTGCCTATTAGCAAAAGGTCTGAGAATTTTAAAAAAACCTTACGAGCACACCAGTTACTTTCTTTTTGTCTTTTAGTATTTTTAGGGTATCAGGCGATTGGGCAAACATTTGGTGGACTGGTATTGTCTACGTTATGTTTGACCCATGCCACAGTTAGGCAGCGGTTTCACTGAGGCGCAGTGGAGTGGTGCTGTGCCGCATTCACCAATCACAATGGCTGATGCACATAGCTGACCAGGCACACGTGGTTTTCAAGCTATGTGATTGGTGATTCAGTGGAACTGCAGCCTTAAACGTGGTAAATTTGTTATTTGTCTTTCTCATTTTAGGAAAATGTACGTACGTGAAGATATTTATGGTATTCATGTAGGTATTTCCTCATCGGTTATAATGCATTATAGATAGGCGTTTCGAATCAACATACCATCGAACTAATAAACTATCGAACAAATGAGCAATCGCTGTAAAGTTCTTCGTAAAAAGATTTTTCGCACAAACGTTACATCGCACTAATAAAGCATCGGTATAATAAAACATCGTACAACTGAATATTCGACATAACGAGTTCGATAAAATAAAAATCGAACAAAAAACTTTCGCACAGGCGTAGGTATCCCCGTCGAAAAGTGCCTTCCTTATTGTCTTTCCAATATTTTGTAAATCTGACTTTTTAAGTATTGCTATTTCACTTTTAAATACATACTTCCATGACCCTCGAATTATTTCATGTATCAACAGTGAAGTCGGTAAAATAGTAGCTTTTCGCAAATAAAAGTCGCTTCTCAGAAATATTTTTCAAACAATGTTAGCGCTTAGATCACAGAATGCTAGATTGACGTCGTTTTGTGTCACCCAGATCGAGGGGTTCCTAAACTGTACACTGTACGACGCATCAGAGTGCCGCTAGGGTACCACTAAACACAGTGTAGATACTGTGAGTTGATAGTATTGACCATTATTCAGATAGAATTGGATCCAAGATTCTTTTGATACACAAGAAATAAAACATTGAAGTGCGAACAAGCTGCGAAAACGTGGCAAGCTTTGACCTAGACCCAGCTCAAATCAAAACATTATTCATGTTCAACAATTCTTCAAATAACAGGAATGCAAACAACAATTCAAAACCAAAACAAGTCGATTAAACTCCTCCATCTCATAAACAGTTTGTAAGCACTTCAAAAGCCAATATTTCAAAATGGCGGCCCCCAATGGCCGATATCCAAACTCTTTGGTAAGCATTATCTTTTGTGGCCTCACTAATTGCTGCCATTGAGTTTTACTTTGAATTTGAAGGATATCGGGGGAATAAGATTTGGTGCAGTTAAGAAAATTATAGAGGGACGGTTTCTTAAAATTTTACTCTCAGTCACCCTCGGGCTAAACTTTTGCAGTCATTTGCCTATACAAATTGTAATATGCAAAAATATTTCGACGCCAAATACCAGAGAGGCATTTAAATATTTGCCCTGATCAGGAATTTTTAGATCGTTACCCTAAAGCATACCCCTCCCTAATACAATATCCGCGGGTGTTAAAATTCCGACCGAAGCTTAAAAAAATCTTAATTGAAGATTTGGTTCATTTAGGGCGAAATTTTGCAATGAAATTGGACGCGAACAGCTGCGGTCATTTTAACCAAATTCAAGACCTGTCAGTCTCAAAATCGTAGTACGATTTCTACGGAATATTGACACTAACTGACAGCTTTTGAACCTCGTTCAAATGTACTTGTCCGCGTTTAGTTACTTTGCTGATATCTTTGATGGAAAGACAAACAATAATATAATTATCATAAACAATAAGCAGAGATAACATAGCATAAACATGCACACAAAATATAATGATGACAAAGGAAATAATACATCTTCAAGTTACTTGTTACCAAATTATTGCCAAGTAACATTAGTCAAATAACTTTGGTCCATTTATAACGTTACCTGGTTTGCAAGTATTAGGATTGCCAGCGCACGGACACCTTTCACTGCTACAGCTGTCACAGTCGCAAGCTTCGACTGCTGCCGTCCATGGGGGTGATGCCGTTGCTCCTGGCACCTAGTGAACAGACCAGTGGTTACTGAAGATAGTCTAGACTAGAATAACGATGATTATGTTGTGTTCGCTTGAGGGAATAGACAATGTCCTAATTATTTCCTATTCCTACAAAGATTGTCAAAACATTTTTCCAGCCTATGTCAAGACACATTTTGATTTTTCTATTATCCTTATCGCTAATACAATGTCGTGTTGTCGAGTCCCTCAGGCAGAGAGATGAAAATAAGACGCTGGGTAAATAAATTCACTTCGATAACTTGTCTTATTTTATCGTAGAATAAAAATGTCTGATTTCTAACCTAAAGTTCATCAAGTATAAGGGAAACAATATTTCAATCAAAATCTGACGCCTAAGCATTGACTAACAGAACTTAAATAAAACAATAATATCCTCTCAGTGAAATAGAATCTAGAACTAGCAAGGTCGAGATTCTCTTCAAAGATTAAAATAACAATTCGTCTGTGCTATAAAATCGATAACTCCTGCGACATTCAGACTTGACCTTTCCAAGACTTACTTTTTGTTCTAAACTAGGTCCTTGCGTCGTCACCTTCGCGTCGCTCGTTTCAAGCAAATTCTCTTTCGTCTCATCGGCAATGATGTTTATATCAGTTTCACTTACTCCGTCTTCTATGAGACTCTTCAAGCCGTCCACTTGTTTGGACTTCTCTCCCGTATTAATATAATTTGGTGTGCTTCTCGCGTTATAAACTATTGGCAGTGTGGTAGTAAGTCTTTGCTTTCTGTCTTCGTCGATATGTGTTAAGCTTACAGTAGGTTTACTAATTCTATTGGACGGTGCTATTTCTAGTTCTGCTGAGAAGGACACGTCTTTTTGATAGAGTACGTCTTCCTCTGCGTCGGAGATGTCCGTCGCTCTTGTTGAGTTTATTTCTGTGGACAAAAATTGTGTATTTAATAGATGTAGTTGAAATGCAGATTTTAACATCATTGTACCGAATTCAAAAGTCTTACGAATATCTTTGTAACCCTGTGAGTCTGAATTTGCTCTCGCTAACTATAACCTTAGAAATAACCGGTAAAATACGGGTGTTCTTTTGGTATACCTCTGCATACCCCTTCATTATACTGGGCAAAGGTCTCCCCAATAGCCTTCCACTAAAGTATAGAAAGCTAAATCCCTACGCATCATAACTTTATGTTAGCCAAATAATATTACACATTCAGTAACGAATATAACTAAAATATCTACCACAACAATTGAGTATATTATAACTTAATTTCAAGTATTATTGCCAAATGGGCAGATACCTCGCTAATCATCATTTCAAAGCATAATCCTAATCATCGTAAAGGCTCCTTTGTATATTAGAGAAGCGGCACAAAGCATCTGTCGACCAATGACGACGCGTAATGCTCAAACGCTCCACTGGTCAGCAATAAGCTATCAATGTACATAATTAACTAGCCACAGCCACTGTCAGACTGACCGATGCTATATTCGCTATAATTATGTTTAGCATCGTTGGATGCTAAACATATAGCTAGATAATTTGCCACCCTGATAACAACCTTTGTGTTTACAAAGGTTGTTGTCTGTGTGGCAAATTATCAAATGAATTTTCGCGCTCTGGGTCGAGTGTAAAAGACTGCCAGACTAATCCTTTAGTTGCCCTATGCGATCAGGGGTAGCAGTAACCTTTGAAGACATTCTCACGATCCCAGCATGACACGTACAGTACGGAATATATTTCTATAAGACTAATATTAAATTCACAGAATAATAATCAGCAATTCCAAACGTAATTTATGAGGATGTAGATATTTAAGTTTTTTTGACCACATTAGTATGACGATTCCAAAGGCGCCAAGCTCTGGGACCATTTTACTAAAGTTGTCATCAAAACCTTAAAAGAAAATGATAAGACAGCTGTTTAGCAAATAAGTACTATGTTGACGGTACGGTTTGGCGCAATGGTGGAACGATTGATTACATTGATGAAAAAAAAATCTGATTGCAGTTATGTAAGCACGGGATACCAGCCAGCTTTTTAATATTTCTATTAGTTGAAGGACATCATGCAATACTATTATTAAACAATTAAAATAAATTCCAACTGAATTATATAAGATTTCGAAATAAACAGTGCTTGAAAGGAAATCGGATTTTCTAAGGACTTTTTATAAGTGTGTCCCTTCAAAGAGGAGACTGCATATTGGCACACAGCTAAGTGTGTTCAACCGTGCTCAAAGAATACGCACACATAGAAACTATTCACTTCACAGCACAAGTCGGTACTCAAAACGCAGCGATTCTATCATTCTCTCCCAGACAATTGAGACGCGCGAGTGAAATCGATTTATGTTACAAATCGAGCTCTACGCTTTTATGATATCGACGTCGTGTATCTCTCGATTCTCGAATTTGTTTGATGTAATCTCGCCGATTGTTACTGGGTCAGGTATAAAATGTTTGTTTGTTTATTTTGTTCAAAACAAATGAGAATCGGAGACACTGTATCGAGTGACGATATAATTGATATTTGTATTTCATGGCTGATTTTGAAATTTTGATAATAGTTCTTGTCGCAGTTAAACAAGTTGATTATTTTCAGTCAACCACGTGTTTTCTACATTTTCGACCATGAGTACCATAATAGTCGTACCTACATTTTCTGTAGAATCGATGATCGTTACGTGTTATTGAGCGGAGCCGCAAATTGGTAAGCATAAGGTGATGCGAGTTACCGGAATCAGAGTTAAGTTTACTGCAATTGGAGAAGTCAAAAATGGCTTGCTAATAAGCTGATGATGACGATGATTTTATGAGTGTGATCCATCCTTATTGATCTCGTGACTGTCCGTGGGGCTGCTTTAAAGCAAAGCCTTATGGGGACCATAATATTTCACCATTAGTCCAGTAATAAGATAACATACCGTACCTGGTTTTATCTTTTATTATTACCATGGATCCAGTGTGACCGACTCAAAATAACGTTCTCATAAACTGTACCTAGGGAATGCTCATGTTGGTATTTGGCAGCTTCTATACCTAATATTCTACGGAACGGATACTTCCTCATCATAAATTCATCTCTCGCCGTAAAGTCTATCGATTGGAAGGCTTTGTGGAGCTTTGTTACCATCA
This sequence comes from Agrotis ipsilon, assembly GCA_028554685.1. NCBI lineage: Eukaryota > Metazoa > Arthropoda > Insecta > Lepidoptera > Noctuidae > Agrotis > Agrotis ipsilon. The sequence goes on from CM052978.1 coordinate 3,571,310, forward strand.
AGGAGTTTGCACGTTTTCTAGGATACCAACCTACTTAGCTGACATAACGGACAGTTGACGTTTCTATTATCTGTTTAATATTAATACTTCAAGCAAAATATACCGCTTTTTTCGAAATTGCGCGTTGCAGCTAAGAGACTTTACTCGCTACTTTACGCGCTATGCTACACGATGCGATTGCAACTACAAGTGATAATCAACCTTGCCACTACGACATATGACATAAAACACGTTGTTATCTACGGGTAGTTGAAAAACAAAACACGATCGCGGCAACGACGTCAAGTCAATCAAATTGCATCATTAATAGTTAGTGGCAAGGTTGATTTTCATTAGTCGTTGGAATCTGTCAAAATTACGTCGCATCGCGCCATGAGTAAAGTCCATAACAGTTATCTTACCACGCATGCTACAAGTGCTAAAACTAGGGTATCAGAACTGGAGGTTTATTTTTTAACGTGATAAAGTCTTGAAATGAATCCACCCACCCAGGGCAGGACGGACAGCGTTGCTTTTTACGTTGCAGGGCCACAATTTATTATACCTGATAAAAAGTCCCGCTACCCAGGAGAACTGTAGGTTTCTACTGTAGGTACTAAGTACCGAGTAGAAATAATTATAACGCTCCTTACTCACATGACGAGATACTAGGGTCTTAGAAAGCAGAAGAAGATGCGGTTTATTTATATTCTTAGGTGTATTCGTTCATGACGGGGCCCCCCTATAGAGGGCCATAGCCTTGCCGGGGTTGCGGGACATACGTGTATACCGCGACTACGGTACTTAAAGGGCTGCCGAAGGACATCGTGGATTTTAGTCAGTACAAGTCTGTCAGTCCCTCCCGCCCTGCCCGGGTTGGGGCCTGCGAGGACTCATTTGAAGATTTTACCAGGAAAAAAAAGGTGTATTCGTTCAGCAGGTATATTCGACAAGTACCAGGGTATTAGTAAGTGTAGAAGATGTATCTCACCTGAACAGCCGTAGCCGTCGACGTGCAGCACATAGCCGGGCCCGCAGCCGCACTCATACGTGCCGTCGTGCAGTTCTCGACACAGCTGCTCACACGGACTGCCCTCGCCGCAGCGCCCTGCAACCACGACTACACTTGTAACTATTCTATTTTAACGAGTTTATTACTGGTTCCACTGTGGGAACGAGATGGCGCTAGACGACTTGTATAGCTCTGTCTGTTTCCCGCAATGGAACTAATTTGGCTTTAAGAAGTCATGGTAGGCCCCCTAGTCTATCACAAAGGAAACGAAAAAAAAAAGTTAGAAGAGGATAATGACGCGCAAACGGTTACCACGTTATCAATCTAGCATTCATCATCATCTGCGTAGCCTTTTCCCAACTATATTGGGGTCGGCTACCAATCAAACCAGATTCAGCTGGATATCAGTATTTTAATCAAATCAAATCAAAACGTTTATTTCAACTAGGCCGTAACCGGCACTTTTGAACTGTCAAAGACAAATTAAAATTAGTACAAAAATAGTTATGGTGCTACAGTCCCAGTCACAAGACATAAAAACTGTGAAAGTACCGTAGGTGCTCATTCCAAAGCGTAGATCTCTATGGAGAAGAATGAGCAAGAAACTCCATGGACACTCTTTTTCAATCGGGTCCATTATGTGAGAACGATGTGGTAAGTTATTAGTGTCCATGACTTAAGATCCTATGACCCCTAGATGGGGCAGAGGGCGTCCACAGATGTCCTCCATCGCGATCTGTCTCGAGCTTCACGCTTCACCTCGCTCCACGTCAATCCAATATTTATTATTAGTGTCCATCTATACTAATATTATAAAGCTGAAGAGTTTGTTTGTTTGTTTGTTTGTTTGTTTGTTTGTTTGTTTGAACGCGCTAATCTCAGGATCCACTGGTTGGAATTGAAAAATTCTTTTTGTGTTGGATAGTCCATTTATCGAGGAAGGCTATAGGCTATATAACATCACGCTATCACATATAGGAGCGGAGCAGTAATGAGAAATGTTTCAAAATCGGGAAAATGTATTCCTTTTTTAGAGCTTCCGTTGCGTGCGCTGCGTAAACGGTTAGAGTTTCGGAAAAATTATGTACTACGGAATTATTCCTCATAAAATTTTCTAAAATAAAGTCCGCGAGAGCATATATCTATCTTTAAAGGTTAAGTCACTATAACCTTTTTTATGGGAACCAAATTTGTTTTAGAGTAATGCGTTATTTGCGAAGGTGTTTTCATTAACATGATATTAATCCTTATCCAAATAAATACGTTAATCATCACAAGCATTTAATTTTGAACGAAATTACCCTTTACATCATTTGATTTCAATGAAAATCTTAGGAGATATCACAGTTTCAAAATAATACCGCGACAAAATAATGACGGGCTGGCACAATTGCGTCGATAAAATCCCTCTTTAGGCCGGTCAATATCGACATCAAACATTGCAAACGCGCATGTAACTACCATTTTGTTATAATTTGCAACCTTGAATACCCTGTGCTGTCAATTCAGTAGTTTTTGCGAGTCTATCTCATGAACCGTGATAGCTAGAGATTTGAAATTTTCACAGGTGATGTACATCTGTTGCTGCTATAACAAAACATACTAAAAACCAGAATACAATAAATATTAAGGGGGGCTCTCATTGGTCGCGGGACTTATTTCATTAATAAAATAAAATAAATTACCGTGACCCCGGAACATAAAGAGCTATTGAAGGACACCATGGATTTTAGTCGGTACAAGTCTGACAGTCCCTCCCAGCCCGGGGTGGGAGGGCTCATTTGATGATTTTACCACGTAAAAAAAGGGGTGCTCCCATACAAAAAACGTGGTTTTGTTGCTGGTTTTTTAGATGTTATAAAGTAATGTAATGTTTCGGAGGCTGTTTCTCACGAACCGTGATAGTTAGATAGGTTACATTTTCACAGATGATGTGTGTCTATTGCCGTTGTAACAACAAATACTAAATACTGGTTAAGTGCGATTTTGATTCGACATTGACAGAACAGGGTTATCAGGGTTGTAAACTTGGGTGTTAAATACTCTAAACTCTAAAGTGACCTAACAACATATAAAAGAATCGTAGTTACATGCGCGTGTGCAATGTTTGGTTTTTTTATGTCGATATTGACCGGCCTACTTTAAGGATCGTTTGGAAAGGCTACGGGCTGCGTCCTCACCTTCAGTCTGACGCACTCCTACAGGTTTTCGTTTTTTTCGTTTCGGGAGGTACCTCAAGATTCAGTGGCAATTAAGGGGAATGGTTAGCAGTCGGAATGCGTGAGGGAAAAGACATCCTCTACCTCTCGCCCCAGCCACCACTGAAGATACCCACGGCGTCGGAAATAGCGCTCTTCAAGGGAACTGATGGAGACGGGACTATAGGACCAAACTCCTAACATGACGCGGGTGAAACCGCGGGCAGAAGCTAGTAGTAAATAAAACAACCACAAAAAAGGGTAAAATAACCTACAAAATAACTTTTCTTTCGGAAGTCGGTGGCTTTGTTTTATTATTTCGATGTCTTTTTGCCACCGACTTCCGAAAGAAAAGTTATTTTGTAGGTTATTTTACCCTTTTTTGTGGTTGTTTTTGAAGGCGGTTAAATTTTTTTTGAAAAAAGTTTTTTATTTTACTGTTTTTAGTTTAAATATTCAACCCAAATTCTTGGCAAATACATAATTTTCTTACATGTGCACTAGAATTTTGTAATCCGTAGCACCGGTATTAACATCGCCCATATTGTGTACATAAAAGAAAGTTCCAATAAAATTCCCTATCTCAAAAAATGCTGAACAGTGTTCGATGAAACTTGCAGTATTCCCTAAGATGAACGATCCCTAGTACAACAACAAAAACAATTTTGAAAATCGGTCCACAATTGGCGAAGTAATCACGTAACAAACACGCAAAAATATCATCATGTCGTCCAAATACGCGAAATTAATAAAAATGCTCACAAAATAAAAAGTACTGAACCAAATTTGATGAAATTTTTATGGGACCAAACTGCAAGTATCCTGCATCGAACAAAAAAAGAATCACACTAATCGGACTAGAAACCTCGGAGTAATCGATGTACATACATAAAAAAAAATATAAAAAAAAAAAAAACATACCGACCGAATTGAGAACCTCCTCCTTTTTTTGAAGTCGGTTAATAAAAAAGACAATCTATCTATATCTATATCTATATCTATCTATATCTATACATATAATAAAACTGTAGAAAAATCGTTTTTGTACATCAAAATAAAATCCAAAAAAAATAGCTAGGGTGTTAAAGGACAACCAATAGGACCCATTTCTAGCATTTTTAGAATTTTTGTCTGTTTGACGGTTTGTCTGTTTGTATGTTTATATGTCCGGGCATCACGTAAAATGTACGACATCAATGTAAATAACTTATATACACAACGATTTAGCGTAACTTGAGGTAACATTTAGTTTTTGTTTCATTGCAATCGGTTCAGTCTATCAAAAGTTATTCGAATTTAAAGTGTTTCAGAAGTTAAATTACGGTCAGTTTCCACCAAGACGCGTAGTTCAGTAGCGCGATCTAGCTTCGAATAGAAAAACTATATATTTAAATAATTCTAATGATGATGATAGGATGGGATAGGATGGGACATGTTGGGACAGGATGGGCAGGATGGGACAGGATGAGGCAGGATAGGACAGGTTTTGACACGATGGGACAGGATGGGGCAGGATGGGACAGTATGGGGCAGAATGGGACCGGGTGGGACAGGATGGGGCAGGATGGGACAGGATGGGACAGGATGGGACAGGATGGGACAGGATGTGACAGGCTGGGACCGAATGGGGCAGGTTGAGACAGGATGGGACAGAATGGGACAGGATGGTATAGGATGGGACACGATGGGACACAATGGGACACGATGGGACACAATGGGACACGATGGGACACAATGGGACACGATGAGACACGATGGGACGTGATGGGTCGTGATGGGACACGATGGGATACGATAGGAAACGGTGGGATACGATGGGATAAGCTTCATTTATTTGATTAAACAATATCGATAATGCAAACCGTTAAACAAACTACTCTCTAATCCAGTAGCAATTGAATGGTTCTGCCTATGAACAACAGAGGGCGTTTATAACATTTAGGTACGTCAAATATTCTACTTTATTTCTAAATACAGGGTTTAGAAAAACTTGGCGTGGTGATTTACGTACTCATATTTATGTACGCTCCAGAATGATGGTTCACAGCAAATGTTGTTAATAAAGAAGAACTAGCTTATAATAAGGTACTTAATAAAATAATAATATGATATTTTTGTGTCGGTTGGAGGATTCAACAGCGCTTCGCACAAAAAAATACATTGGTAAGTTCCGACATCCACGCGAACGAAGTCGCGGGCACAGCTAGTTCAAAAATAAAGTTATTAATTATTAAAATAGACCATGGCAGCTAAGAGATGACCAGTCCCAACTGACAGCGCCCGTTCACGAACATGACACATATATCAGCACCATTCAGCTCAACCACTTTGAAGGGAACTAAATGATCCGACACACATGCCACCATCAGCGAGACTTTTGAGTGAGCATGACATACTCTCAACCGCCAGAGTCATTCAAGTCAATGACAGACGTAGGATTTTAGTCAAAGATAGCTCGTGGTACTCACACAATTTAGCCTGTCGGACCTCCACAACCCAGTAACTGGGTAATACTCGTACCATACCCCATGGTAAGACTGGTTGTCAGACTATAGAGCTTCGGATCTGACTACGACAGTCAAAGATCTACAAATTACAGCCGGGACCAACGGCTTTACGTGCTTTCCGAGGCACGGAGGAAACTCGCTTTGACAAATGGTCACCCGTCCACAGACCAACCTCGGCAAGCGCGGCTTAACCCGGAAGATCGGCCTGTGCGGCTGTAATTATTTAGCTACAAGCTCCTCAATACCAATCTAGCATTCAGCTGCAGAAAAATCAGCTGTTCTATTTAAGTCTTGATCGTGCAGGCTTGTACTTTTGAATTGAACTTCGTCAAGAGTTCGGAAACTCGGAATAATGTATTGAAAACACGGTATGAGTTTGTGCGTAGATGTCCCTCTTAATGTTGATGTCATTACGTTTGTATTTCTCAGTTGACACTAATGGAAACTAAGTATTTATCCTACTCCTCTACTATATTCTTCTCTTATTATTTTCGTTGCGGAACCCAAGACAGTTAAATTCATTCACCAGACCACGCCGTGTTCCTTTGTCTCGGCGCTTCTCTTGTAATTGTCACAGTTGATGCTGTCAGGAGTTGCAGTGTTTTGGAACTAGAGTGGTGGAATTGTGTCATGGAGTTGATTGCAACGAACAAGAAAAATATTCAACGAATAATCCTAGATCTATAAAGTTTCAACAAAATATCACATTGGATCGTACCTAAGTTATTTACGAAGGAAAAATAGAAACTATTACGTACGACGTAATATTTTCGTTACTATAGGACATAAGGATAATGTTGCTAAGAGACATTAATGCTCCTTGACAACTGACTCACTAAATCCAAAACAAGATATTGTCACATTTACTATTCACACTCTGAATAAAATCACGCCATCTTTGTTCAAATAGCACAAAGAAAAATCGTCAGAATCTAAAGAATATCTCCGGAAAGACGGTTAACGTTATTCATTCCATTAGCTAAGAATTATAAAGTTAATTACAAATCTTATCACGCTCTTTGACATCTCAGATTAAGGCAAGATTACTCAAAGGCCGATCATTACACAGAGGAAATATCTCCCATTTTAATAACATTGTCTGTCAACTTTCGAAGATTTCGTACGTTTGATGACCAAGATTAGGTAAATAGGACTGATTCAGACCAAATTAGACAACTTTTGCTCCATCAACTCAATTAAGCTTTCAAACTCAATCAGTTTCTTGAAATAATACAAAGAAAGAGCGACGCTTTTTAAATATTTTAGCAGAATATTACACTATTCAAACTTTGCTCTTCTTAAATAAACTGAGGTTCTACAGGTAAGCAAACTCAGGCAAAAAAGGAGCGACAGACATCCCAAATTGCCATTATAAATGATCCACTGGCAGCGAGAAAAATGAGTCGACCATTACAAAATAAATGTCAAATGAGCGGGATTATATCCCAGGCCGGGCGCTCGAACCTCCCTCGTGTTATGAACGAGAAAAGAAATAGCTTTTGATCAGTAATTTGACGTGGGACTCTTTTGTTAGCCGTCATTCCTTGTTGATCAAATTTAGGTGGTTTAGCCTATCTTTTATTTAAGTGGCTGTCTTTCGTAATTTTGCTACCGGGTATTTTCAATATTTCGTCGTTTATTACATTACAAATACCCTGTTTATATGTTCCGTAGTGGCCGAGGTTAGCACATTGTCTCTCATGCATTAGGTTGTGAGATCCAGCCGAAACCAGAAGTTTAGCATGCTTTGGATACTATGTAAAATTTATGGTCATTCATCCAAAGACCCACAGAGACGAACGTGACTTAACTTTGAAAAACGATCCAGATTCCTAATAATTTACCCTTAACCTTCAACATTGGTCGCTTGACTTATTTCCATCACCGTGACACAACGTGGATTTTAGTCAGTACAAGTCTGACAGTCCCTCCCGCCCTGCCCGGGGTGGGTGGCCTCATTTAATGATTGAACCACGATAAAAAAATTACCTTCTACATTCGCATCTCCTGCCAAAACAAAACCTAAAATACGGTATACTATTGCCAAACTTTCTAATTTCAAGCACTTACGATAGGAACATAAGGAAACAATGGAAAATGTCTGAGAATTTTTGTGCCAACAATAAAAATACACGATTTTATAACCCTTTAACGTTCAGCAGCACTTCAGTGAGCAGGAATCAAATGCTGCCGAATAAAGTGACGGCGCGGCGTGCCTTCGTCTTCGATGTAATCGAATAACGAGTAAAAAGGGGTAGCGGAATGGTATGTAATTAGTTAACACTTACTCATTTTGCTCATTATAGAGAAAGGCGCGGCTGAAAGCTTTTGACACGCGTCGCAGCACAACACCCTCGTTTTATTACACTTTTCTACACGCCATATATTTTTCGATCGTTCCCGAAGTTTCGTGAGTCGTGTAGCGTATCCCACATTATTGTTCGATTCACAATCGTGAAGTGTAGGATATACCCTTCCAAAAGTCCCACAGAACCTACATTATTTAAAATGTCATGATGGAATGACATGACATGGATGGATGATATGACGTCATCCCGCGATCATGGCGCTTGCAAGGTGCTTGGAAGATATCCCGTAAGTGACATTTTAAATTGTAAAACCGTGATAGCCTTAAACAGTGTTTAGAATGTCTACATTGTTTTAAATTTACAGAATTACATTGGACCTTAAATTATTGCTAAGTCAACAAATCGAATCTCACGACCCATTTTCACTTCTAACTATTATTCAAAACCGTGTTATATTACGTTAGCCATAAATGTTGAAGACATTTCCAATGATAACTGCCCATTTCAACTATTTTGGCCTCGAATGAAAAGGAATCTACGCAAAAATTGAACCCGGGTATATGTAAATCCGGGTTTAATATTGTCCCAACGAGGACCACACACTCATAATTACTCCAGAAAATCTTGACCGTATTTCTGATACTTACATTATTCTGTTTGAGCTCCATATTGGGACGCGTGTGGACCGATCACTTTGATGATAACTTGATTAGGGTAGCGAGCAGCGGTCACAAGCAATCAACTTTGGACTTTGTTATAGGGTGTCAGAGTAAAGAACCGTATCTTATGGCTTGGGACACTGCTGGAAGCCTGACTCATTAGAATCGTTGACATAGGGTAAGGCTGTTGATGAAACGAGAAATTTATAATCTATCAGAGGGTAGAATAAGTGTGTCTAATACAGGGGCGTAGCTACCGCCGTGTCCGCCGTATCAATTATACAGGGCTCCCAAGTGTCATAAGGGCCCCCGACAGACGATGGGAATAAAAATAAAACCATACATCAGAAACTAACTCTATGAGGGTTTAAGAAAACGACGAAACACTTCGAGAAAAGGTAGGTAGTGCCCTTGCGCTTCGCTTGGCTCGTTTTGGCGCACTATTGTGCCCCCAGATAAAATGTTACTCTTAAATGAAAACTTATCGCAACCATAAAGCTCAAATTAATTATCGAACTCTTAACATATTCAAGGCTCAATTTTCAAAAAGGCTATATGTAGTTGTCATAAATGAGCTACGGTCAGTCCATCAGCATTCTCAATTTTCTAGTTCCCTTCAAAATTCTCTGAATGACATCAGTAATAGCAGTACTTACACGAGTCAGGATGCTATTGTCTTTAATCTGCAAAACTATACACTTAGATTAGAAAGGCCCCAAACAAGTATACGGGGCCCTTCCTGGCCTAGTTACGCCATACTGGTCTATTAGCTCTTTATTAAATTACAAATCTTTCCTCTTTAAATATTAGTGTAGATTAAAAGGCATGTTGCCTTTATGCAACTAATCACATCGCAGAAAACAACAATAATAAGTTCGTGACCCGCGGCAGAACTAAAGCGCTCGACAAAAAGCGCTGAACATGAAAGGTGCTCAACATAAAGCGCTGAACAGGTCGGTGCTTAAGATCGTCGTTCGTGTTAATCGATTCATCGAACGCGTTGATTTCATTACCGCGTGTGTCACGGACTCAATGTGGAGGCAGGGAGGTATTTAATTGTGTCAATTTTGTACTGGAGTAATGTTTTTAAATGTTCGTGTAGGTTTAAAAAAGAAAATGGACTATTTTTGGCTATACATATTTCAGTAGACATGTATTTATTTTGTTTTTAAATTATCGTGTAGATGCCAAAATAAAAAGAGAGCATTTTAGTTATACATTTTTCGGTTGGCATAATATTTATAGTGTTTTTTTTTCGTCTTACCGATCCTAAATAGATTTTCAAGGTCAGATAGGAGCATCTCGTTATACTGGAAGCAGATCCTAACGTATTGGGGAAAAGGCTAGGAGATGAACTCACACGATTTTGTGGACACAGTTTACAAGCCCCTGATATGTAAAGCCCGCTGTACACATCGGGCCAACGCATTAGGCCAGCGTGTACAGACCTACTTGGCAGTATGTTGGTAGTTGGCGGGAATACTGGCCGGCCACCGAAAGTTGTCGCAAGCAGTGTTCACACGTTGGCCCAATGTGTAAACAGCGACATTTGGAATTAATTATTTTGGCCCAACATGCTGGCCCCATGCCTTGAACCAATTTGTACAGCGGTCTTAAGACATGTAGATACGCAAACATAGGTGCACTCTCAATTTCTAGCTAATTCCTCCCATTATTTTGATCCAACGATCTTACCAAAAACAATTAGCGACGGGGAAAACCCAACTTAATGGGTCCCAGGTAAGCAGGTTTCATACCAAAGTTCTTTATCGGACATAGACCCAAAACGCATGCAACACAATTTTACTGTCAGCTAATCTCATTCACTCTCAGTTGCTACCCAGTCACCTTGTGGAATTCGCCGCCCCACCTTACGAACTATCAAACCACGTTATCAACCTACTAAAATCTAAACGAAAAATTAAGTTAAGATACGAAATTAATTAAAGTAGGTAATCTATCAGGGCATAATCTCACACGTTCCACCGTCACTTATATTTATTTAGAAAGGAAATAACGCGTTAATTTGCCCCGGCGTGTGGCGGACGTGACGGATCGCTGTAATATTAAGCCTCTTTGATCGACTGCCGCTTGCCTGCGTTAAATAATATTGATATTGGCAGCACAGGATAGTGCAAAAGGTCTACTTCATCATCATCTGCCTAGCCTTCTCCTAACTATATTGGGGATGGCAAGGTAGGGCTGGTTGTCAGATTTTTAGAGCTTCAGACTAATAGTAACGACTGTCAAAGATCTGACAGTCACTGACATTGGACTGGACACTCGCTGGTTTTTTTGGTTCTCTTCGCACATTCGAGTCACAATGTAACTTGAAATGCTCTCAATAACTTCTTTCTTTTCTTTTTTTTTTTGCAAAATCAACACACGTGACGCTTTTGCTTGTAACTCGTTGTCAAACGGTCAAAGATTAAAAAAGCGCCAATGCTCTTGCGACTGTCATTTGTTTGTGATCTTTATGCCTATACCTACTTTATTGTGTTCTCATTATTTTCACTTGTTATTAGAAGTTAATCTTCTGCATGTTTTTTATTATATTCTGTGCTACCACTATGGTACCTCATGTAGGTTCAAACTTCAAACGATTTGTTGTTCGTTTGTGTATCACGATGTGTCATGTGGGTTTATGAGAAATTCAATCATAGAAAATGTTAACATCACAGTTATAGGGAGTTTCAAGCACTCTCCATTAGGGGTTACTCAGTGACAGTCCAGTCTCAAATTACGTTGGGTTAGTTAAAATCGATTTTCAACTACATAGTATAAAAAAGTCGCATCCCGCTTCCTGTACCTATGTATGCTTAGATCTTTAAAACTACGCAACGGATTTTGATGCGGTTTTAGTTGATTGAGTGATTCAAGAGGAAAGTTTTTATGTATATAACATGCATAATATAGTAGAGATTGCACCCGTGCGTAGCCGGGGCGCATCGCTAGTAAAAGATAAACAAATCAAGTTTCTTGACTTGGCCCATGAGGTTGTCGACTTGTGAGACATGGACTCAGCGATCATTGTGCCAATAATCTACGAGTATTTTAGCCAATGGCTTAATTGCCAAGAGCCTCAAACAACACCTGAGGAGGCTCTCATTAGGCTGTTAATCAAGGGCCTGATTCAGAAAGCAATTAATTCTAGACTTGGCACGCATTGTTACAAGGTTCCTAGCTCTGGAGCGTTTACTGTTGATAGCAATTACTCTGTTCCCGTTCGGTCTTGTGATTTTTTTTTATAAATTTGAAAAAAAATAGAACAAGAGAAAATGATTAAAGAAAAGAAAAGATGTTATTTTCACTTTGGGCAATCGTGTAGTTTAATACAATTAGCCTGCAGCTATTTTGAGACAACGCGCGTATTAAAAATTACTTAGAAAAAATAACTTCTCATTTGCCAAGGTACTTATAGCGTTTTTCCTCGTCATTAAAGCAATTTAATTCATGTACAAAAATGTTACAGAATTTTGTCTCTTGCCAAGTATTTAATTACATCAACACAGTTCAACATCTTTGATCCTTTTAAGCCACAAAAAAGTAATCGAGTCTTATAAAACCGACGTAAAAATATTGTATTAATAAGGGGAAAAATATAAAACCTTCGTGCTTTAAACCATTAGGGCAGTAACAATTTTTCTTCCAAGCGAATTTTCACTTTGTAACTGTTTGGGGTGGTAGTGGCGACGAGAAAAAATTGCTTGGCTTAAAACCTTGTTACAAAATTCTAATCTTGCGTGAAAGTGTACCGAGCTTTCGTAGCTCAGTGTTCGTAGCAGCTACGTAATACTCGCTAACTAAAGCTACGGCGTAGCGTCGTAGCACTCGTAGCATAGCGAGTTTCATTTGCGCTTGTGTATTTATGTGTTTGGTACGTGCGGTCCCTTGTCTCTTGAAGTACGCTTTGGTTTATTATATTCGGTATTGTTTGCTTTCTATGCGGTAGATATGTTTATTTGTCTGTCTCTAGGGACCTATAGTCTTTAATTTGGTTTAAGACACTCGGGTTGCGTAATAAATTATTATGTTTAATTTGTATTTGTAACCTAGTCTTGCAGTCTCGAGTGTGTTGTGTTGAGTCGTCGTTGAATCATATTCGGAACTACTGATTCGATTAACACAATTTATTTGCTAAGGAGAAACTTCTTCTTAAACTTAGTCACTGACTCAACTCAAACGATACGTTTCAACTTGTTTCAACTGAAATTCAATGGGGCGGCCAGTTTGATATTCTGTCAGATTTCTGTCAACTTAGTATATGTTCGAATCACGGGTAACAATACAGTTTGGCCGGTTTTACAATATCAACCGGTTGTCATGACAACTAAGTCGTGAGGACATTCTTAATTTCGCTTATTTTCGCTCTCCTAGATACCCAAATAATAGCATAAAATACCTAACATTTTTTTTACGTGGTAAAATCAACAAATAAGTCCTCGGAACACCTTTACTGTTAAGACTCGTACTGACCAAAATCCACGGTGTCCTTCAATATCCCTTTACGTTCCGGGGTCACGGTAATTCGATAAGTCCTGCAACCGCGGCAGGCTTTGGCCCTCTAGTGATGCCCCGTCATAATGCTGAAACTCTTTAAAACGCGCGTGGAACTGAAACGCGCCGTCGACGCGGGCACGGGCATGGTCCATGGTCGCCCATACCTACCATAGTATGTTTTTAGTCCATTTTAGTATTCGTGCTACAGACACTTTATTAACCCTTTTGAAATAGGAAACTAATAGATGGAGACCTACCCGTACCGAAAAACCCCGACCATTTAAAAAGATATTCCGCCGTTTTTTCAGGTCTTTGTTGAGTAAAATTTCGTATTTAGTGTGACCCTGTCTCGTTTGCTTATTCAGGCTCTTTCTGGAGTATTATATCGCTGGCAATTAGTCCCTGTCCGCGAGTGATGTTTACGGATCTGTTCTGTCGTAAAAATGTAGCATTTGTTCTGCTTTTTATTTAATTTTGGAAAACATTGTAATACTGATTTTGAGGTTTCATTACTGGAGGGTACTTTGTGAGTGTTGAGGCTAAAAACATCAGACAGTTACGTTGTCTATACTTAAAACATGTTGTCCATCTCGGCCTCTTACAGTTTTCGTAATGATGGAACGAGGTAAATTTTCAAGACTCATTTCACTTCACAAATCCATTAAAAGTTTCAAGGACTTTTTTTTTCAGGATTTTTTTTAAGAATCATAATATTCAAATTTGTTAAACCGTAACGCTTGCCTTTATTGACCTTGGCTTGATTGATCGACCTCGTCTTATGTGGTTTAGGATGTGGTTTCAAACCAAAACGAGACGTAAAACAAAGTCGAATTACCACAGGGTGATCACTCCAGTCTTTATGTACAGTCAGTTCTTTCTTCACTAATGTTTATTCGTAATGTCCAGTTCTATAGCCAAAGTTCATTCACTTTGCCTTCCCTACGGAAAACTTCAACAGTTGTTAGATTTTTTCCAAAGGGAACAGTTGAGCCAAGTTAAATGCGTTGGCCTCCGGAATTATTTCCAGGATTGTTGTTTGGTTTCCATTGAAACTTTTCCTATTCATCTGGAAGGGGAAACTAACTTTTGCTTACATTTATCGTATCTCCTGTCCCCTCTAATTTATCGTCATCATCAGCCGGAAGACGTCCACTGCTGAACATAGTCCTCCCCCTTAGACCGTCACGCCGAACGACAATTCACCACTTGCATCCATCGGTTGCCCGCGACTCTCAGGATGTCGTCGGTCCACCTAGTGAGTGGTCTACCTACTCTGCGTTTTCGGGTCTGTGATCGCCACTCGAGAACCTTTCTTCCTTTACCTCGAGAACCACGACAAAGATCCCCCTGCCCTCTAATATAAACAGTCGATAAATTATTTCGAACTAGCCTTAATTTGCTTATGGATACCTCCACCTTAGTCGAAATTATCCTCAGGAAACGTAGGTAGCATTGGGATAAAAATATCCTATGTTTTACCTCAGAGTATGGAGTAGATATATGTGTGAAACAGTGGTGGCCCAGTGGTATCGGGCCCGACTTACGAGTTGTAGGTCGTGGGTTCGAACCCAGCCTGGCGCTTTACTTTGTGTAATTTATTTCATCACCACTGCTCTCCAAACGGTGAAGGAAAACATCTTGAGGAAACCGGCATGTCCTAGAACCATCAAATTCGAAGACATGTGACATCTGCCAATCCGCACTGGCATATGTATCGTAGGCAATTTTGGCCTACGATACATATGCCAGTAACTTGCACAAAAGTATACTAGTAGCTTGCATGCCATTATGCTTTACGACTTCTGATTGGTGACTCATATAGGATGCCAGTTAATTGTATACTTTTAAGCAAAATACTGGCATGTTTATCCTACTAGGCCACCATATTTAGGCCTACTATGAGTAAGTAGTTGTTGCAAATGAGTCAATTATCCTACGAGAATCTATAAATAGTCTTTTATTTTTTTATTTTCTTGAAATTTTAAACAAAACAATCTATTGCGGTGGGATGTGGCTCTATGTGTATGTAACCACAATTTCTTACACATACATAAAAGCGGAACTGACTTGCTAGCTTGATTTTTACGCTATTACGTCTAAACCGCTGGAGTGATTGGAATTAATTTTGGTAGGTACAGAGAAACAAAATAAATTGTTACGTTACCTAACACAGAACCTACTTCATGCATACATTAAACATTTACACGATCATTCCCTCTTACGTCTGCAAACAGTCTGTACGTCTACCCGAATTAGTGGAACGAGGAAAAATAGATACACATTGATAACAGAAAGAGCCCTCACTGCGTGAATAATTCAGTTCTCCACACGGCTATACATCAGGGCGGTGTAATCAACGCAGACATACGTCTGTATCGTGCCCTAACGTACTTGATTTAGAACATAATGAACATATATTTATTTTAGGAGGTTGTGACTTTGCAATTAAATTAACAGTCCTTTTGTGGCTTGTTTCGGTTTCGACGTTCTGTTTTGTGTGAACAGAGTTTTAATGATTTGGTGCGAAGACTTTTAAGCAACGACGATATATTACTAGACTCCTATTATCCGGCGACCTATGTCTGTCAACACATTAGGCAAAAAAGTCTTATATCCGTGTTATTCCGACCACTCCTGTGAGCCGTAAACATACCTTGACACAGAACAGACCTTGAGTTAGCGAATCACAACGCAGTACCCCGTCCCCCTCGCTTACGTAGTACCTCAGCGAGTTGACAGAATAGTTTTTGTTCCTTAGATCGTGCATGCGGAGTCTATTAATATATCGTCGTTGCTTTTAAGTGAGGATCTGAACGCAATCAGCGCGTATTAACGGTTGTGATGCCAGTATCAATAAATCCATCATAATGGTGCAAGACATATCGTCTGAGACTCGGAGAGCACGTAAAGCTGTTCGTCCCTCTGTCATTTGTAGATCTTTGGCAGTAGTTACTATTAGTTAGAAGCTCTAAAAGTCTGACAAGCAGTCTTAGGCTGTGTTTCCAGTGATGGTTAGAGTGGAGAAGAGATGTGGATTTCAAGCCTTGTGATTGGTGAATCGCCCTCCACTCTGCTCCGCTCCGCCTCAGTGGAAACGCAGCCTTACCATGTGGTAGTAAAACGCAGTATTACCCAGTTACTGGGTTGTAGAGGTCCGATAGGCAGTCGCTCCATGTAAAATACTGATATTCAGCTGCATCTGGTTCGACTGGAAGCCGAAGCCAATATAGTTGGGAAAAGGCTAGGCAGATCATGAAGTTGACATTACTACTGGTAGCATTGTTTTTTTTTGTAAAATTCACTCTTATTAAAATGTCATAATGATTAACTAATCAGTTTTGATATGATGTGCCTGTTTTCCTCTGGTATATGTACCTACTTGTTGACCTACAATTCGATCAAGCTGTAAATGGGCATAAGTATTTTTTTTACTACCATTTAACTTTTTCGCTTGCGAAGGTTTAATCATAGTTAAGAAAGGTTTAATCTATAGTTATATCGGTAATTTAAAGTCAGACGTAGAAAATCTATTTAAACAATTAATCCATCCGGTTTGTGTAGCATGTCTATATGCGAATTACGGCGGAGATTTAATTATTCATTCAATTTGGCAAGATAATAGCTTTATTGTTAGCAACAATGGAATGTAGCCAAATGAGGTCGCACAGTTTCCATACATTTCGTCCATTGTTCGTACTGTTGGGCGAATCTGAAATGTTTTATCGCGAATTTCGTATTTTGGGGAACGAGCGAAACATTTGGGCAATCCCTATACACAATGCGGGCTCTCTAATTTATATGGATGATGAAATAAATGTGTAACGAACTCTATTGTATTTGAATATCTAAGTAAAGTTTTACTTAAAACTTTTTATATTGAATTTCCTTCAGCACTAATGAATGAAATACCTAAATAGTCCTTTGTCATTTTGTGCCGTATGCCCTAAGTTGTTCGCACCTAGTATTCTTAATCCCCGACGCAAAAACAGACACGACAAGCTTATCACAACCTTTTTGATCAGTATCAGATCGTATCTCATAAACGAATGTACCGATTTTGATGCGGTTTCTTTTAGTATGAAAACTGGCGTGATCTAAATGGTTCTTAAGATCTTTTCTAGAATTTGATTTGCATTACCTCATTTATAGAATTTATTTAATTTTATTATGAACACAATAGGCACAATAGATAGCTTGTCTTCTTACAACAACCATTACTGTTATGCACCTAAGTGATCTCCCAACTGATCATAAACCACCAAAGAACAAAAATAATTCTTTATCTCAAATCAAGCACTCCCAAAAGTCAATCCAAAAAGGAAACCACTCAATATCCCAAATCTCAAATGGCTGATAAATGATTGTCTCTAAGCTGTCACAAATTCACTCCAGCCAGATTATCTTCAATGAAGTCACCGATAAAGTCATCGCATTTTGGCCCAGAAGCCTCGTTACCGACCAAAAAATATTGGAACAGATATGGGAAACCGGGCCAGCCGCTCTATTCCTCATAAATGTTTACCGACCGCCCACCGTATCTTAGTTTTATTGGTCGTACGGGTTCTTGCTGCTCGCTTTATTTCCTCTCTGGCGGTAAAACGAGTCGTTATTCGCAAGTGCCGCGGTAAACTGCTTTCATTATGATTGATCGGGTTTATATTTCGCTTTAAATTGTTTAGCAAATGTAGTAGAGGGGGAAGAATGTGTGGGGTAGGAATATGAGGTATTCATGAGCGAATTGAATATCAGGTAGATCAATGAAAATGCTGTAGGTTGCTTAGCCGTTTTTGGATTGATTAACCGCGACGAAAATCTCTCTCTCGGACTCCTTTTTAACAACTTTTTAGCCACAGAAATTCAAGTAATAAGCACTTTCCAGACTTCCCAACTCAACAAAAGAAATCGAAGCTAAAAGAATCAAACTTTGATTAAAATCGTATCGACTCGACACAATTTCCTTCCGGAAGGATAATAGTTATTTGTTATACAAGAGTGCAAAGTTGATTTTTAACCGCGTGCTCATGTTTGATGACCGAGCAAGCGAATGATTCTAAAATTGAATCACGAGTGCAACGAGTGATTCAAAATTAGAATCATGAGCGATAGCGAGGGAATCAAAAGAGCACAAGGTGAAAAATCTTTGCACTCGAGTGCAACACGTAACTTTTCATCCCACCTCAGCGAGGAAATGACTAAATGCAAAAACAAATAAAAACAGATGTACATTGTACAAACACAAGATAGGCTTTTGTTTCAGTTCAGGTATTAACTAAGACATTATTATAGAACAGAATATTTTTTAAATTAAAACAAATATTATTAAGTTACTTATTTTTATCTTGGTTTGTCATAACATAACAATAAGACGTGAAAGGAAAACCGCACAAAGCAAATAAAAAAGGTAAAACAAAGTACTGAGCCAAGAATGTTTCGGGTCTGAGATTTTAACAAAATAATTGTAGATTACGCTCCAGGGGAGGCGTATTGAATTCCGAAGCGATACTAAGGATTCTGGGGGTGAACCTCCATCCGTAGCGCAGTGAGAAGGTTCAAGTGTTAACACCCGAAAGAAACGAGGGAATAAAGTTAAAAATCCTTAGTGAAGCGAGGGATTCAAGTTAGCCCAAGGCAACGCAGCCTTACACCCGAGGAGCGTACTCTGCTTTCCCACCTGTGTACCACATCAAATTTTAAAAATAGAATTTGTTTCCTCGACAACCTTCGAACGTCAAGTGGGCAACTGGGCACCACAGCAAGCGATCAGCTGTTGCGGTCACCGGCCGCCATTACTGCTGCTACTCTTTTGTTCATACGATATTCTAAATTCAAAGGACCACGGGCAGAAATATATGGAGACTGGCCCATCGTTCAACAGTGATGGAACCTATGCCAAATGAAAGCTTTGAGGATGTGATGCATTTCTTATTATGGCAGCTAAGTCGAATTCGAGCGCCAACAAGGTGATTTCGAGCATTGAAAACATATGCCCTTACCTAACCTAACATGTGGCAACATTCTCCTACTGATTTGAAACAGGTGTCATTCGAAGCGTGTAGTAGATACGATATACTTTTACAATGGCGACATTCTTCAAATGTGTAAGGTTCACCTGGAATATCTGAAAATGTCAACCTAACCTAACCTGTGGCAACAATCTCCTACTGACTTGAAACAGATGTCAATCGAAGCGTGTGGTAGATACGATATACTTTTAGTATGGCGACATTCTTCAAATGTGTAAGGTTCACCTGGAATATCTGAAAATGTAAACCTAACCTAACTGTGGCAACATTCTCCTACTGATTTGAAACAAGTGTCATTCGATGCGTGTGGTAGATAGGATATACTTTTACTATGGCGACATTCTTCAAATGTGTAAGGTTCACCTGTAATATCTGAAAATGTCAACCTAACCTAACTGTGGCAACATTCTCCTACTGATTTGAAACAGATGTCATTCGATGCGTGTGGTAGATACGATATACTTTTACTATGGCGACATTCTTCAAATGTGTAAGGTTCACCTGTAATATCTGAAAATGTCAACCTAACCTAACTGTGACAACATTCTCCTACTGATTTGAAACAGGTGTCATTCGAAGCCCGTGGTAGATACGATATACTATTACTATGGCGACATTCTTCAAATGTGTGAGTTTCACCTGGAATATCTGAAAATGTCCACCTAACCTGACCTGTGGCAACATTCTCCTACTGATTTGAAACAGGTGTCATTCGATGCGTGTGGTAGATACGATATACTTTTACTATGGCGACATTCTTCAAATGTGTAAGGTTCACCTGTAATATCTGAAAATATCAACCTAACCTAACTGTGGCAACATTCTCCTACTGATTTGAAACAGATGTCATTCGATGCGTGTGGTAGATACGATATACTTTTACTATGGCGACATTCTTCAAATGTGTAAGGTTCACCTGTAATATCTGAAAATGTCAACCTAACCTAACTGTGGCAACATTCTCCTACTGATTTGAAACAGATGTCATTCGATGCGTGTGGTAGATACGATATACTTTTAGTATGGCGACTTTCTTCAAATGTGTAAGGTACACCTGGAATATCTGAAAATCTAACCTAACCTAACCTAACCTGTGGAAACATTCTCCTACTGATTTGCAGTATGGAACACCGAGTGGTTTTAGTCAGTCGAGTCTGACATGCCTCTTCCGTGTTCTCCACGCTGAGAACACAACAAGCCCATGAGGGTTTCCACACTTAAAAAAACCTAACTAACCCACCTAGGGTTAGTTAGGTTCGTTTAAGAAAAGCCTAGGAATCCCAGGTAAAACCCACACGTCTGAAGATGTAGCGATCATAAAAATATGTCTTATCCACTACACGCTTCGAATAACACGTGTTTCAAATCAGTTTTTTTTTATCGTGGTAAAATCATCAAATGAGGCCTCCCACCCCGGGCAGGGCAGAAGGGTCTGTCAAACTTGTACTTACTAAAATCCACGGTGTCCTTCAATAGTCCTTTATGTTCCGGGGTCACGGTGATTAAAATAAGTCCCTGGCAGGCTTCGGCCCTCCGTGAGGGGGCCTCGTCATTGTGCTGACTATCTTTGAGTCGTCGACCCGGGCATGGCCCACGGTCGGACAGCGAGTTGCCCTTTACTCGCTGTCCGCATGCCCACGCCTACTGTGTCCTCCGGGCGATCTTCACAGGTGGCACCCAGGCGTATCTTTCTTCCCTATCCGACACAGGTACCTCCTGAACGAAGCCACGTCTTTCCAGCCACTCCTCAAAAAGGGGTCTTACCGTCGCGATTGCGGTGTGCCCGAACCTCGGTTGTTTCAAATCAGTTGGAGAATATAGCAACAGCCTTCTTAGGTTAGGTTGACATTTTTAGATATTCCAGGTGAACCTTACACATTTGAAGAATGTCGCCATACTAAAAGTATTTCGTATCTACCACACGCATCGAATGACATCTGTTTCAAATCAGTAGAAGAATGTTGCCACAGTTAGGTTAGGTTGATATTTTCAGATATTACAGGTGAACCTTACACATTTGAAGAATGTCGCCATAGTAAAAGTATATCGTATCTACCACACGCATCGAATGACACCTGTTTCAAATCAGTAGGAGAATGTTGCCACAGGTCAGGTTAGGTGGACATTTTCAGATATTCCAGGTGAAACTCACACATTTGAAGAATGTCGCCATAGTAATAGTATATCGTATCTACCACACGCTTCGAATGACACCTGTTTCAAATCAGTAGGAGAATGTTGCCACAGTTAGGTTAGGTTGACATTTTCAGATATTACAGGTGAACCTTACACATTTGAAGAATGTCGCCATAGTAAAAGTATATCGTATCTACCACATGCATCGAATGACGTCTGTTTCAAATCAGTAGGAGAATGTTGCCACAGTTAGGTTAGGTTTACATTTTCAGATATTCCAGGTGAACCTTACACATTTGAAGAATGTCGCCATAGTAAAAGTATATCGTATCTACCACACGCTTCGAATGACACCTGTTTCAAATCAGTAGGAGAATCTTGTCACAGTTAGGTTAGGTTGACATTTTCAGATATTCCAGGTGAACCTCACACATTTGAAGAATGTCGCCATAGTAAAAGTATATCGTATCTACCACACGCTTCGAATGACACCTGTTTCAAATCAGTAGGAGAATGTTGTCACAGTTAGGTTAGGTTGACATTTTCGGATATTCCAGGTGAACCTTACACATTTGAAGAATGTCGCCATAGTAAAAGTATATCGTATCCACTACACGCTTCGAATGACACCTGTTTCAAATCAGTAGGAGAATGTTGCCACATGTTAGGTTAGGTAAGTGCATATGTTTTCAATGCTCGAAATCACCTTGTTGGCGCTCGAATTCGACTTAGCTGCCATAATAAGAAATGCATAACATCCTCGAAGCTTTCATTTGGCATAGTTTTCATCGCTGTTGAGCGATGGGCCAAAATGCGCATGGTCCTTTACTTTATTCACTAGAGGATAAAAACGACTTTTACTCACTTGAGGATAAAAACGGCTTTTACGCTCAGATATCGAAGAGCAAAAGTACCCTTTCCGAGGTGGGGGGATGAAAAAGAAATTCAATTGAGTAGTTTTCACTGAAAAACAACTCAGTATAAAGGGGCTAATTGGAGCGAGTCTGTTACTTGCGGTTGATTAAAAATGTTCGCTGTTTGTCCTTCTACTTTGTTAAACTGCGAGCAATGGGACCAACATAATTAAATGTGGATTATCCAGCGCTCGGCAGCTCCCGCGAACAAAGATTAGCAATAGCCGAGTCGACAGTTAAAATCATAAAAACACACATTTACATCCCTAGTACCTCATTTGTAACATAAGTTCCGCGGATAATGGCGGAGGCATTAGCGTTTCAATAACAACGGAATCTTGATTGAGAAATTAAGCAAATAATAAGAGCTGCGGCATAATTGGGTCATTCTCCTTTGTAATTTCTTGAGGATATCCTTCGGTTTGAGTGTTTCCTTTTTTCTAAAGAATAATTAATCCCAAGATGTATAAAGTAGGAAGAGAGAGGGTCCGTTTAAAGAGCTCTTTTAAAACCGCCGTTTGCTTCAGGATTCAAAGAGTTGTCTGCAAAATTGCATCTTTCCGGCTTTTTATTCCAAGATTTCTTTTGCCGAGAAAAATAATGAATTGGTAGGTTCTGTAGGGGAGCTGAACGTTTGTTTTATTACAAAGTGCTACGACCCCTAGTGATTTGTTAAAGTAAATGTGCGTTCCTTGAGTATTGATCGTTTTTAATTAAAATTCCTTCGTTGAAAGGTCAAGCTCTTTGTAACTGCTAGGTAGGTACAAGATGACTTGTAAAAACCGAACAGTCGGTATCTGTAGTTGGTTTGTTGTGTAACAGAGGAGCTCGTGGCTAAATAATTACAGCCGCACAGGCCAATAGTCCGTGTAAAGCCGCGCTTGCCGAGGTTGGTCTGTGGATGGGTGACCATCTGTCATAGCGAGTTTCCTCCGTACCTCGGAAATCACGTAAAGCCGTTGGTCCCGGCTGTCATTTGTAGATCTTTGACAGTCGTTACTGTTAGTCAGAAGCTCTAAAGTCTAACAACCAGTCTTACCATGGGGTATCGTATTACCCAGTTACTGGGTTGTGGAGGTCCGACAGGCACTCGCTCCATGTAAAATACTGACATCCAGCTAAATCTGGTTTGACTGGAAGACGACCCCAATATAGTTGGGAAAAGGCTAGGCGGATGATGAACTGAGTTATAAGTGTGGTAACTAAACATAGCATATTTTAAACGCGTTTATCTTTACAACACTACAAACTCAGCCAAGCATACTTACTTAATTATA
Organism: Agrotis ipsilon; assembly: GCA_028554685.1. NCBI lineage: Eukaryota > Metazoa > Arthropoda > Insecta > Lepidoptera > Noctuidae > Agrotis > Agrotis ipsilon. The sequence continues at coordinate 3,594,824 of CM052978.1, forward strand.
GCCCGCTAATGTTTAAGCCCAAATTCTGAGAATTTGCCCTTTTATGAATAAAAGCTATAATTAGCTTTTACCCAGAAAAGGGTGAATTCTGATTCGCTGAAATCTCAATCGTGTCTGTAGCAAGAAGGTAGGGAAAATTACAGGGCAGATGTGAATGTCAACGCCGGGGAGGGACGCCCTAGAAAGACATTATTGACCTCGTTTGTGATATTTTTTAGAAAGGTCAGGTGCGTATAGTACCACCTCCACGTGCTTAGACTGATATAGAACGATGTTCTCATATTTTCGTCAAGAGACTAAAATAGTATGTGAGTAGGAGGCATTTTGTGGTGTCGGCCTAGCCTTCATGGGAAAAACACCTGATCCTGGTAGAAGAGATCAGGCAAGAATTATAAGTAGACTCAGTAGTTTTATGTACAAAGGGGGCGGGGAATGGTCCTTTTTCATCTAAGTATTTTCCTGACAATGGGCAATGTGCAGGCCACATCGCTCGTAGAACTGACAACTGATGGGGAATAAAAGTTCTCGAGTGACGACCACGGACCGGAAGACGCAGCGTAGGTAGGCCTCCCACTAGGTGGACCGACGACATCGTGGGAGTCGCGGGCAACCGACGAATGCAAATGGCGAATTGGTCTAAGGGGGAGGCCTATGTTCAGCAGTGGACTGCTTCCGGCTGATGCTGATGATTTTCCAGATTTTAACACTACTTAGCTGTTGCCCGCGACGTCGGTGACGTTTCGATTTTTTATTCGGACGTCCAAATACGACGGAACCCTTAATAACAAATTACTACACTACCGTCGCAAATGAACACAGTAACTTAAATGGCTGTGTAACCTAAGTTACTGTGTTTTCATTAATTGCAAAATGGGAAATTTCGCCCATGGTGGAGTTTCCGGGTACCTATTATAAAGTTCATGAAAGACTCGAAGTATTGGATATTAATAAGGAAACTTTTGGGTCATACCTACATACCTTATTTATTATTATTATTACAATTTAGGATTGAGTGACCCTTTCAATTAACCATTAGGGGTCAAATTATTTGAAATCTGTTTTAAACAGTGGGTTTTCGCCAGAAGGATTTCATAATATCATTGTTTAACTATCTATCTGGGTGCACGGCAGTGCCCCCCGCCAAGACGAGCCAAGGGAAGCGCAAGGGCAGTACCTACCTTTTCTCGAAGTGTTTCGTCGTTTTTTTGAACCCTTCTATTATTTAAGTATGTCGTGTGCACGATGACAGGGCCGCATAGTAACCAGACTATTGGGAGCCATATAGAATCTGCCCATTCTTTCAAACTCGATATTTTGATAAACAGTTTCGGCATGGTTTTCATTAAAAAAATAATAAAAACCTAAAAAAGTACCTATTTAAAAAGGTTATGGTGCATATATTAAACTTGAGACACGTAGGTACGTCAGCACTCACTTGGGGTCCCCAGTTAGTTCACAACTTTGTCACATCGCGCGCTGCGGTCGATAAAATAAGTCGCCACCACAGACTATACACATAGAATTTTATAGCTGTACGAAAAGAGCAACATGAATATTTTTTCTTAGTTATTTGAATTCGTTGTTATAATTATGATACTTAAGGAAACACTGTATTAGATAGGGACGCAGCTAGGGTGCGATGTGAAAACTTAACACAATATCTAGGTACTAAAGTAGCGCAAGCGCCAACAAATGACGTCCTGTTGGCGCTTGCGCAGTTGCGCTACATGAGTATGGTGGTAAGTTATTGCCTTAATTGTCTATGACCCCAAAATACCTCGCGTCCCCCGTCTTTTACACTGTTCCCTAGTTAAAAACTCACCTTGAAACGCGGCCTCGAACTGCGCGGGCTCTTGGGTGGAGGCGCGCGAGGTGGCCGCCAACAGCGCGAGCAGTAGCGCGGCCAGCGGCGCCCCCCGCGGCGCAGCCATCTCGCCACTACGCCATGCCATCTCCGCCCATGCCTACACCAGCGCCTGCCCTGGGGACAATAGCAAACCGAATCATACAATGAGTAAGAAGCAAAGTCAACTAGTCACTTAGTAGAATCCGCGCCATCACAACGAAAATTCGAGGTATGTAGGTACCTCCTACATTTTCTAAATCAATATGTAATTAATGACAAAAAACACTAGCGCTCTATCAAAAGAACTTGGCGCGAACTAGGCTGTTAGTTTCCAGTCTGAATCTGGGGGCACGGCAGTGCCCCCCGCCAAGACGAGCCAAGCGAAGCGCAAGGGCACTATAAACCTTTTCTCGAAGTGTTTCGTCGTTTTTTTGTCTCATTGTTTTCAAATACCCAAATAAACTGTTTCGTCTAATATAAAATGCCAACTAATTCCTAGACTTGTTTATTATAGGGCGTAAAATATTGGAGGTTAACATTCACCATTACTTGCTGTTTGTCTGGATGAGTGTAAAAACTTGTAAACACATCCACATTAAAGGAGAAGTTTCAAATTTATAACTAGAAAACATTGATTGAGAGAATGGACTGCACAGAAACCTGCCTTTTAAAACCGCCTTTAGGCCGTGCTTTAGGTGTGTCATCATCCAATTCAAATAGCTACCTACCGGTCTTTACGTTTTTCAAAAGACACGTTAGTTTGGCAGGCTTATTGATCCCCTCAAATAAAGCCTCGTCATTTGGAATAAGTATGCAGTACATCCGGTAGGTTCGTACAGATCGTTAATCAATCACGCAACTCCAACATAGCCGAAAACATCGCCGCTGGAGTTTCCTTGCTAACTCCAGAATTCAGAATTTTGCAATTCCCATTTAAAGTTTTCGATTGGATTACTTATCTTCGCTCAAACGTTGGTACAGTTTGGTCGTAAATGTAAATGAGTGGTTGTCTTTCTGTGTCTCTAATTATAGTAAGTACTTGCTGCTGCCAGCGGTGTCACCCGCTACAACTCGATAATTACAACATACATCGGGATAAAAACTATAGCCCTTTACGTTCCGGGGATACGGTTACCTGATGAAGCAGTCTCGCAACCGTTAAATTAGGAACCTACTTTTCTAGTTCATTATCCTAAAAAAAATACGCATTAAAGTTTGGGTTCTTAATTGGTAATTGTCCAACTTGTTTCGCAAATAGTATTTGCGGGCCATGAAAAAACCGGCTACGCGTTGAGAGATGGAGATAGCTATGCTCTGTCCTTTTTCTTCTTATGCAATTTGTCGATTTGTTTTCTTTCTTGTTCTATACCCTTCTCTTTCTACGCCATGAGTAATATATCGTCGTTGGCACGATGCATTACGTCTAGATGGCGCGATGTTTGTTACTTTGACGTTTTGGCATAAAGGCCTCGTAGTCATGCCATAAACTTAAAAAAAAATACTTTGACGTTTACTTCAAGTTTGTTCTGTCAAGTGTCAAGAGTGTCAAAAATGTAAACAAATCAACAGTAAAATAATCGTGTCATTTACAGTATTTTGTTAGCCGGTGCGGCTGTTTATTATGATAGGAGCCATAAATAAAGTGTGATAAAACTGTATTTACTTTTTAAGAACACGCACTTTGAGAATACTGAAAGAGGGTCTGTGTCAGGAATACTGTGCAAAATGTTCGACTTTCGGTTCGCGTTGTGCATATTGTTTTTCACTTTTTCATTGGATAAAGTGGATTTGTTGGAAAATGGAATGGCCCGCACCCCTCCCATGGGGTGGATGTCGTGGGGGTATTATATGTGTTCCGTGAAATGCGAGGAGGACGAGGAAAAATGTTTAAAGTAAGAGTGTTACTTTTAATTTGCTTACATTTCGCATAAAATGAAAATAAATATTGCTTTAGGGCACACGTAGACTTGTTTACGCTTTTTACTATCAATGACACATTCTTTTATTGTATTACTTTTGATTATATTCATATACATTCTAGTTCAAAATACACAAGTAGGTACTATGAAGGCGAAATAGAGGCCTCTTTCAAGTTAGCGTCCGGATAAAGCCGGACACAGTTAGGTTTTTTATATGCGTGTCCGGCCAAATTAGGCCGTGTCTGGCCTGTCCGGATCTTGTTGAACTTTGGCTTCTTTATTAGGACCGTACCTTCCTTTCACTTAAAAAAATTATGGTGTTTTAAGACTAAAAAATGAAAGGGGTCTGAGCAGGGGGCAGAGCCCTCACAGTCTGAAATTAAAATGCTCTCACACAGGCTGCAAACGAATTAAATAGAAAATAAAAAAAATAAAAAAACATTTAACTGTTTAGAATCACAGTAATTTACAGAAGATCCATTCAACACAACTATTCAAAATAACAAAAAAGTAACAACTTCATGCATAAATCAATGTACACTGTTATGTTTTCATTCATTTAAAATTCAATTATAGTTTAATACCTACACAGTCATTTTAATTACCCACTGTCCACTGCCAAATGGCAATCACTACTCATTAATTTTTCAATAATTCTCATTTAGTAATTTGTTTGCAGTGAAAAGTTGATTCTCTCGGTAGTCGACTCATTTTTTACGGAGGGCTATCAGGAGGCGGGTTACGAGTACATCATTATTGATGACTGCTGGTCTGAAAAGCAACGAGATAAAGATGGTAGACTGGTCGCTGATAGAAAGAGGTTTCCACGGGGAATGAAGTTTATTGGTGACTATGTGAGTACTAATAGGCTATTTTACTCAAAAAATATTTTTAGACCTAAATATAAATAAGTACTAAAGATTAAAAGAAAAATGTACGGGTCTACCATATTTTTTCTTTTGTTACGTAAACCAAAACTGACGAAGATACAACGCTTCGAAAAATCACAAAACTTCACTTAGTCGCTACCATTTTACAAGCATTATAACGTCACAAGCCCCCACTCCCGAATTTGGGAGCGTTTTATCTTTGTCAATATTCATTGATTAAGAAAAATAACAAAAAAACATTATTTTTCAATATTCCCATTAATGAAACAGATTTTCAATTTATTTATGCAGTAAAATAAAATTCTCTTAATGGTTACTTGTATTTGTATGGTATTGTATAATGGGCTATCCACAACTGTGTAATTGTATTCCCTATGTCAAAATTGCCCGTGAAGTGTCCACATTTTTTAGGATGTCATTCCCAGAGAGGTCCTTATTACTAAGACTCTGCTGTCTGTCTGTCTGTTATTAGGTTGTATCTCATGAACTGTGATAGTTGAAATTTTCACCATGCTAGGCCACCCTTACTTACTATGTGCGTGCAAACTTCTGCATAACCCATCAGTCATGATATTATGTTTGTATTTTTGTACTAAACAATTTATTTATTGGATAAAAGTAAAACCAAGCATTTGTGAGTATGTCATCCGTTGCTGGTAAGTATTTAATGTTTTGAAGGAGCCTTAAAAATGAATTTGTTTTTCCTTTCATAATTTGTCCTATTCTACAGAATTATTTAAATAACAAAAAGTTTTACACAAGAAAACAATATTCCAATAAGAAAATAATAAAAACAATTATGTAAATATTTAAGTTGCTATTGACAATGTTAATTAAAATAATAAATAGGTTGGTAGTAAGTCACCGACATGGTGTGTTTCACAATGTTCTTCAGACTGCATTGTTAACAGTATCACGATATTTGTATATCACTCGGCGTGTAATATTATCAACTACCGAGCTACGCGCCGTACGAAGGCTGCCGCGTCCGACCGTAGGTCGTGGTCGTGCAGACGCGGGTCTTGGCGCGGCTCGCGATATTAGGCGCATCATGCAGCTGAATATCAGCATTTTACGTCAAGCGACTGACTATCTGACCTCTCAATAATGTTATTGAGTAGGTAAAAGGATACTCCTTCGTAAGAATGGTTGCCCCAAAGTTCATTTTTAGAATCAATCAACACAGATTTAAATTAAACACAGATTAAAATGTTTCACTCATTGGAAGGAAAACTATTTTCGTTCTTGCTGGATTGCTTCAATGTGAACTTCGTATTTATGAATACGTTCAAGACGTATAGAAAGTGTCTATACGCTTTTACCACGGAAATACAAGGATTCAAAACAACTCCACATTTTCAGATCCACTCCCGCGGCCTCAAATTCGGCATGTACACGAACATAGCTAAAGTTACATGTATGGGGTACCCTGGCTCTTACGATCACATGGAGATCGATGCTCGGACCTTCGCGGAGTGGGGCGTGGACTACCTCAAGGTAGACGGTTGTTTCGTGTCCGAAGACCTGCTCAATGTGGGTAAGTGCTACTTTTTCTTAAAGTGTTAATCCTATTTCTAATTCCTATGCTATCATCTTTCCAAATGTTAATGTTTACGCGGATGTATGGACGTTTGTTACTCTTTCACGCAAAAATTTCTAAACGTAATTGAAAGAATTTTCTTACATGGATATTTTATAACCAGGCTTCACCAGGACCAGCCGTCTCTGAGTTTAATCTTATGACCTAAACCAGATATTTGCAAAAAAGTTTTCAGCCTAAAACATGAAAGATGACAGGCAGACAGACTTTTTAGGTAAATTGATAATACTTTCTGAAAACGCCTGAATAAGTGTGTCGTATGACGTGTCGGGGACGCCCATAATACACGTGCCAGCTTTTTAGCTTGGTCTGTTCCACTCAATGTGTCATTGTCAGACTATGTGGAGAGACGGTGCAAACTCACTTTAAACATTCTTTATTTTTATTTGATTACCCTTGACAACTGATAGACCGCTATCTGTTAATGTTGTAAATGACTAAGAACTAGGGTATGACAAGGGATGGGCATTGGCCCATCGCTGATATTCATATTTCATACTTAGTCATGGCCAGTGTCGGACTAGGGCAGAAAGACCCGGGTTATCCCCGTTCAAATATTTCCGATACTAATTTCGGGCTCAATCATTTTTACAGTTATTCTATTTCTTCTTCATCGTTTAGCCATACAATGCTAAGTATAGGTTCCTACCAAATCTGGTAAGAAAGATCCGAGGGGGCTCTTCACAGACTGGCAAACGCCACCAAGTACATAACTAGTCCGACCCTGTCTTTATCTTCTGAGAAAGAAATAAAACGACACTTCAGGATAAGAATTATCAGAAATCGTTTTACAAAGTAAGCAATAAAGAATTGAGTATTGAGAATTTATTTAAAGTGGATGATATGTTTATCATATTTCTTTGAATCCTACAAAGGGTGCAAAACAACATCTTGAGGATTATTGTTAATGCTCCATGGTTTACCAGGAACAATGAAATACATGAATATTTGTAAATGCCAACAGTGGCAGAGAAATAGAGCGATACAAGAAATACCATAAGAAACGGTTTTTGAATCAACCCAATCCTCTTGCTTCTTACTCGACAATGCCAATGTGGTTAAGAGACAGAAAAAAACCTCATACTCTGAATTGAGCGGAATGCATTGGCCTGCACCACATTAGAAACCCTACATTCTCTTAACAAACCTGATAAAAGTCTAGCGACTGATCGCAGTTAAAAAGAAAAAAAAAAATTAAAAAATGGTCAGAAAATTTAATTAAAGTAGCTCTTTAATTTTTTAATTTTTTATATATTTATTTTTTTAAGTCCAAATCACACTTTTGTTACATGATAAATTCATCAAACTACTGTACTTACTAACTAAAATTCACGGTGTCCCTTAATAGCCCTTTATGTTCCGGGGTCACGGTGATGGGATAAGTCCCGCGACCCCGGCAGGCTTTGGCCCTCTGAGAGGGGTCCCCGTCATTATGCTGACGCTCTTTGAGGCGCGCGTTGAACACGACGCGCCGTCGACCTGGGCGTCCAAATCACACTAGCATTAAAGATGCAAAATTTGACGGCATCCATTTGTCCCCAGGTTACATCGAATTGGGGCAGTACTTGAACCAGACTGGCAGGCCGATGGTATACTCCTGCAGCTGGCCCTACTACATCGAATTTATTCATCATAAGAAGGTATTTGATGACCACAGGACATTCAACCTTGACCTTCAAATTTTACGTTTTTGGTCGCTATACAAGTTTGCGTGTAATTGTTTTGCATTAGTACGAATGCTTTCAAGAATGCTTAAATTCTGGTGCGAAAATTATAACAAAGAATTTAAAAAAAATGTTGGACTACACTAGGAGTTTCTTCTGTGTTGTGACTGCGTTTACAAACAATGACACACATCCACAAACATTAAGACTCTGATCACTGCGTAGCCGTCGATTGTGCAGCCACTGCGCCAACCGTGTCGTCGGTTCAAAATTCAAACATACATCGCTTAAAATGCAGGAAGAATGAAAAATAGCATAAAACATCTTGAGGACTGTTTTTTAAGTTAGAGTGGTAATGACCATGTAAACCATGGTCCAGATGACCGTTGAAATTGCACCGTAAATCTACAGACGTTAAGTTCAAAACTTGTAGAAAACTAGCAACCCGCCCGGGCTCCGCACGGGTGCAATCTCTACTATGTTATGCATGTTATATACATAAAAACCTTTCTCTTGAATCACTCTATCTTTTTAAAAAAAAAAAACCGCATCAAAATCCGTTCCGTAGTTTTAAAGATTTAAGCATAATTATGTAAGGACAGGAAGCGGGAAGCGACTTTGTTTTATACCATGTAGTGATATGGAGTGCCGATTTTAATACCCAGTGGTTTAAATTTGTTCCATAAAAGGTTAAAATACCTGGATGAGGGTCTTAGAAGGGAAAGGTTTAATAAAGGAGGACCCATACCATCAGTAGGTGATTCCGGGCTACTGAGGGTTGATAGGGGACTTTGGATGCCCGGTTTTTTTCCCCAAAGTTGAAAATATATAAACAATCAATAGCTATCGTATAGAATGTTTATAAATTTCGACGGCTCAACAAACACCCAGGTTATCCATTGATTAGTAAGCGTATCAGCGTTATCGTAAAGCAATTACTGCACGACCAAATTGTTATCGAATAATGAGATAACGTCAGCCTTGGACAATATTTTGAACGCATAATCTTGGTTGGCAAGATTATAAAAAATGTTACCCAATTTCACGTGGATCCCTATATATATAATTAAGTATGTAATTATTATTTATCGTGGTAAAATCATCAAATGAGTCAGCCCACCCAAGACGGGACGGGAGGCGCTGTAAGATTTGTACTGACTAAAACACAGTAAGCCTTTAATAGCCCTTTAAGTTTCAGGGTCACGGTTACCTAACATGACGGTCCCGTGACCCCGGTAGGCTTTGACCCTCTAAGGGTCGTCAAATTGCTGACCGCTCTTTGAGGCGCGTGTGAAACACGAAGCGCCGTCGAGCCGGCATAGTCCATGATCTGACGGCAAGTCACCAATTAATCACCGTCCACATGCCCAAAAGGTCCTATCCTATCTACGGTATATCTAATGTTACTGTTGAACGGCGTATTTTCGTAATGCATGGTGCTGGTGTGTAGTTGTCACAGTGGCCAATACAGCAGTCATGGACTGCTTCGTAGCGTGTCGTGGTTTCGATTCCCGTACGTAACAAATATTTGTATGATCTACAAGTAGTTGTTCCGGGTCGGAAAAAAATGTAACAGACAGACTCAACAGATTTTTTGCAGTCAAACACCCTATTTTGTCGTTATTTCAGCCGGACCTCGGACAAATCTCGAAGTACTGCAACATGTGGCGCAACTATCACGATGTGCAGGCCTCGTGGGACGCCATCGTTAACATCTTCAACTACTACAAGCAGAAGTACAGCGATATGTCGCCGCACCACGGACCCGGACATTGGAACGATCCTGATATGGTGCGTATTATATCGACTCTTCATCATCTAAAGCATAGACTTATCGTTACTAAAAATATAATAATTGTTTTTCAAAAAAAAAGTTTGTTTACAGACGCAGGTCAATCTACCCAAATCTGTCAAATTTTACCAATCGAACCTTCCTCTAAGGGCCTTATCACACTAGCGGTTTGGAAGCGGTTGCGGGGCGGAGCGGCCGCACAGCGATTGCGTTGCGAACACGCCGCGGTTGCGCAGCGAATTCGTTGCGGACGCGCAACGGAATCGCCGCGAACAGCAAAGTGGACGCCATTTTGTACTGCCTCGAACAAACGCCAAAACGTCCGCCCCACCTCAGATCAACGAGGAATTTTTTGTATGAAAAATTCCTCCAGCGCTGAAATTTGGCATAATATGATAAGAGTAGGTGATACAGATTATAGATGCATAATTATCCAATTGTTTTTTTAGCTGAAAAGTTTTTTTTTACCAAAACATGAATATTGCTTATAACTCTCTGCGAAAACTTCCTCAGCCTAATCTAATAATGGATCTTCCCAAATTCGTCGATGCTTTCGTTTTCGTCTACGGCGTTTTCGAAGTAATAACGTCAACAGCAATGTTTCCTCGTCGGAATCAATTTTGTTACTGAGTGTACAAACACGCGACGAAAACGTAACACATTTGCCACGCGTCCGCGACGTGTTCGCGACGGATGCGCGGCGTGTTCGCGACGGATGCGCTGCGCGTCCGCTCCGCCCCGCAACCGCTTCCAAACCGCTAGTATGATAACGGCCTAATATGATAAGGTTTAAAATCTATTAAAGAAATTTGACACTTTGTGGTAGATTGATGTGTTGTCTGTTCACAATAAGTGAAAAATGAATTTAAACCCCCTCACCAAGAGCATTCGCATGTAATGTAACATCAAGGTGCGATTGTCTACCGTCAATAATGAAATGTTCGAATCTGTAACGTTACGTTACAGGTAAATGCTCGCGGTGAGGGTGCTCCTTAAAATGAACTCAACAGAATGAAATTTTTTGATGAATGGAATGGGAACAAATGGCAAGCATATTGCTTCAAACAAACTAAGAATCACATTTATTGGACCAGAAATCTTGGAGTACCTACATAAAGTAAAAAAAAACACCCGAATTGTGAACCTCCTGGATTTTGAAGCCGGTGAAAAATACACCTAATCGGCTATTTAATAAAACTATCCATATAGCCTCCTAACACCCAAAATAATAAGTTTCCATCATCTAATTCCAGCTAATCTTCGGCACGGGCGTATTGACTCCGAGCCAAAGCCGCGTGCAAATAGCAATGCTAGCCATGCTCTCCGCGCCCATACTGCTCAGTTGTAACATGAACAAGATCACACCCTATGAGAAACAACTGCTGCAGAATTTAGACCTTATTGCCATAGCACAGGACCCTATGGGCATTATGGCTACACCTCATAAGGTATGTTAATCATCTGCATAGTCTATTCCCAACTATGGTGGTCGGCTTCCAGTCCAACGAGATGCAGCTGGATATCAGTATATTACATGGAACGACTGCCTATCGGACCTCCATAACCCTGCAACTGGGTAGGTAATACAAAACCCCGTAGTAAGACTGGCTCACAGACTTACGCTGCTTTCACATTTGGGCGACAGTCGCGCGACAGACGTTGCCTACGCGCGTCTATTCATATAAAATATGAAAAAAAAATGTGCTTCTGTAACATTACCGTCGCGCTGCTAACGTCCTAATGTGAAAGCGGCCCTAGAACTTCTGACCGATAGTAACGACTGTCAAAGATCTACAAATGAAAGCCGGAACCAACGGCTTTACGTGGTTTCCGAGGCACGAAGGAAACTCGCTATGGCAGATGGTCACCCATCCTCAGATACCTTGGCAAGCACGACGGAACCTGTAAGAACGGCCTGTGCGACTGTAACTATTTAGCTATGAACTACTCCTCTTCATAAGGTATGTATACTAATATTTCTGGAAGTACCAGAGTAGTTGAAACACGTGAGTATTTTAAATTGGAAGTACTATCGAAAAACTTGTATCATGAACCAAATTGACAATAAATCGTTTTTTCACAAGGAACCCTTATTAGTTTCACCATGTTCGTCCGTCTGTCCGCAGCTTAGCTCAGAGACGCCCAAGTGTGCGTGGCCGGACACGCACTTGGCCGGTTTTTTTAAACATATTTTTAATTTAGTTCTGCAGTAAACTACCTTATTGACGATGTAATTCTAAATGAAGGCGAGCGAAGTTTCAGGGAGAAAACAAGTAGACTAAAATTTACTTAAATAGATAGATAGTACTTAGTTTCTATCGCAATACTATTTATATCGTGAAACACATTTGGTTTAGAAAGTAATCCTAGTTGTGGATAGAACTCTGATAATAAATCTAGTTGTGGGCGCGCGCTACTAATAAATTGTATTTAGTTGCACCTGATGCGAACATCCAACCATTTGTTTGAATGTATTACTACTTCCAAATACCTTAAAATGCCTTAAATTATGAGAATGGTAGGTTCTTTGGTGTGGAAGAATGGATAAAGTAAGGAACGAGTTTATAAAGGGCAGTTTGAAAGTGGCGTCTGTTACAGAAAAAATAAAAGGGAATCGTCTTGGTATGGACATGTGATGAGGAGGGATGACACTCATATGACTAAGAGAGTGATGAGTATGAATATTGATGGATGGAGAGGAAGAGGAAGGCCAAAGAAGAGATGGATGGATTGTATAAGGGATTGATATGAATGAAAAAGGAGTAAATGAAACTATGAGTTGTGATACGAGAATGGAAGAAAAAATGTTGCGCCGACCCCAAGTAAAATGGGATAAGGGCAGGAAGATGATGATGATGGTAGGTTGCTTGTAGTTTTCTGAATACAATTCCGTTTATAATCCTTATCATCTGCCTAGCCTTTTCCCAACTATATTGAGGTTGGCTTCCAGTCAAACTAGATGCAGCTGAATATCAGTATTTTACATGGAGCGACTGCCTATCAGACGTATACAACCCAGCAACTGGGTAATACGATACCCTATGGTATGACTGGACGACTGTCGAAGATCCACAAATTAAAACCGGGACCAACGGCTTTACGTGCTTTCCGAGGCTCGCTATGACAGATGGTCACCCATCCACAGACCAACCTTGGGAAGCGCGGCTTAACCCGAAATATCGGCTTGTGCGGCTGTAATTATTAAGCCACGAGCTCCTCCTTCGCCGTTAATAATCCTATCCTCCTAATATTATTAACGTGAAAGTTTGTTAGGATGAATGTATGTTACTCTATCTACATCTAAACTGCTGAACGGTTTTGGATGAAATGGTACTTACCCTGTTTTTGAAGACATCATTTCATCTTAACCAAATATCAACTTTAAAGGAGCGTAAATAAAGTTCATCCTGAAATGACCAGTTACAGCTACCACAAAAGAAAAAACTTATACAGGAAATTAAACCTTAACTTGCAGTTATTAAAGTTATTTTTCCATTATATTCTAGTTGTCGGTATCAACGATGTGGGTGAAGCCTCATTTGCCGAAGAAAGGCGACCAGTACTCGTCGTACTCGTTTGCGCTCGTCAACACGGACTCAGAAGAAGGCAACGAGGCGATACAACTGAGCAAGTTTCAGCTGGATGCGCCGGATGGATACACTGTACTTGTGAGTACCTATCTCACTACCAACAGGCCTGTTGGTCTAGTGGTTAGTGACCCTGACTGCTATGCCGGAGGTCGTGGGTTCGATTCACCCACAACTATCACACACCGCCAACCAGTCCCATGCTAAGCAGTGCTCGTGTTATGGGTTTTAGACAACTGATAAACATACTTATCTGTATACATATACCACAGCTGAAACCGCTAAATGCGGACTTGAATTGAATTGAACTTGAATTTTGGACAGCAGTTGCAGTCTACCGTGTAGGGAAGCAATAAGACTGGATTTTGCGGAAATCCTCCTCTAAGGGGGTGAAAAGGGGTGAAAACGTTTGTATGAAAAATCTTTTTCTTTGGGTTTATAAATTTGAAACTTGCTACGACTAAGAACACAAGTAAATAAAAAATATTGGTTCTATTATTTTTTTTTAAACTACCCTCCATTGGTAAACTAGACGTAGTTAAAGTTTATATGGGATAATCATAACGCGTGAGGTGATTGATGTAAAAATTACTATTTATATACTAGATCAAAAATAATTAAATACGTGTTTCTGGATTTTTCGAAAATCACCCCCGAAGTTAGTGAAAAGGGATATTCAAGTTTAAAGGGGAGGTTTTTCATCCGCTAAAAGTATAACCTGAATTTTTATGAAGGTGAGCACTAAGAAAGGATTTTATAAAAATCCCCCTATAAGGGGGTGAAAAGGGGTGAAAACCTTTGGATGTAAAATCTTATCCCTTAGGTTTATAAACTTGAAACTTGGTACGAATATGAGTATAGATAAATAAAAAAGATAGTAAATATATTTTTTTTATAACTACCCTCCATTGTTGGGTTTTTCGAAAATCACCCTCTAAATCGGTGAAAAGGGATAATTGAGTTTTCGAAAACTACACTAGAGCATTTTTAGATTTTCCAAAAGTATCCTACATATAAGGAGGGTGAGCGGGAATTAAATTCACTGAGTTCGAAGTTAGAAACACACGCAGACGAAGTCGCGGGCAAAGTGCAAAAAAAAATATTTCTAAATGCAGAACAAATGATGCTCATCACAAAAACATTTGTCGTGAGTGGAAATCGAACCCACGACCCCAGACCACTAACCACTAGACCAACAAACCAGTCAGTAATACAACGGCAGACTATCGATCATAGCTGTAGGTATGAAGTGTGAAGGTGCAGCGGCGCGCAACGCTTCATTACACTAATGAGTAGGCGAGGCGAGAACTACTATACACACACACTTTTATTTGTATACGTGCTGATAGAAACTTATGTTATTTAAGGTACTAGTGATCGTACAGTGGGTGAAATTCGTACACATTTCATTTGTAGATCGGTGACATGAATCTAGTAATTCTTCTGTATAGGTAGGTCCTTGAAATTTATGAAAAAGGTATATTTTTTTTCAAAAATATTTTGGAGGAATGAAAAATTCAGCTGTGAGCAGAGTTCGAACCTGTGTCTTCTGGATTGGTATTTCAGACGCCTTTACCAATTAAACCATCCAAACCAATACTTTCGTAGCTGAATTTCGCATTCCCTTGTTTTTTAAAACGCTGTTAAAAAAAAAACAATTTCTTTTCGTTCTTTAAAAATATCTTTGCGAAATCGTGACTTAGTTTGTTAGTCGTTATCTAATACAACATTGATTTGATTGCAAAATCAGACGTGTTGGTTGGTAAGTAGTTTAAAACACTTCCAATAGATGGCGCAACAAAAAACAGATTATTGCGTATAAAAATATTACTTATGGTATTTTTTTTTCTTTAAGTAAATTAATATTTACAACGATATTCCAGGTTTCTTTTTTTGGGTTCTCGTGACATTAGAACCCAGGAAAAAATGAATTAATAATTATGGAATAAATCAAGAAATTAAAATAATTGAAATTGAATGTTTATCTCATAATATCAAAGATAAAACTTACTATAGACAAACAACCATTTTCTAAACATTTCGGTAGCATATTTCAACTAAATTTAGTTTAATACATAATGAAGAATAATATTAAAATAACTTGGTTAATAGCAAGATCCTAGACGTAGATAATACAATGAAAGTTGAAGCGTAGACGAACACCGCCCTTCATTACGTTAATGTGCAGACAAGACTAGGATACTAGACGGTTACATACATAATGAATTGTTATATAGGAGTGCTATCACAACGTGGACTAGAGCAAAAGGTCAATTCCATACAACTGGCATACAATTCCGTACAACTGGCGTACAATTCCGTACAAAGAGGTGCAATTCCATATAACTGGCGTACAATTCCGTACAACGGGGGTACAATTTCTTACAACGGGGGTACAAATCGTGCAACTGGCCCATAATTCCGTATTTCCTGATAGCTACTACTTTCGACTTCTTCAAGTCAAGAGTGAACAGGTTACTTCTAGGCAAGCGTGCTTCACCGTCGAACATATGTTTTCTTACTATCAGGCGAGATAGTAGTAAATCGCGAATCGATATACAAGCTATCGTTTGTTTCTCTATCCGGTCACGTGTTCGTCTTACAAATTTTCATCAGATCAAGGTCACGTGTCCTGACGAGAATTTAACATTTTCTACCCAATACAAAAAAAGTGTACAACGCCGCTTAAGAAGTATTCACTTCACATATTTCAAGGTATATGTGACGACGGGTAAAAACGAGTGCGTATCAATTGGTATAAATCGCTTTGTAAGTCGAACTGCCTTACATTCGAAAAGCTAATGTCATAGCACGCATTCTTCTGTGTGTCCAGTGCAAGCTCCTTTAACTTCATCCGGGTCTAGCCATTTATGGCCCTGGGGGGTATTACAACGTCTTAAAACCGGTCTTATTCCAGTGAGTGTACGAGATGGCGCTAGACGACTTGTATAACTCTGTCACTTTCACCCGCCGGAATAAGCCTGGTTTTTATAAGACGATTTCTGCGCCCATACAAGGTCTTCCTGTGTCTGAGCACTTTTGGCACATCCCTATTTTCGCCACTGAACACATTCTCGCCTGTCGTGTGGAGTTGACCTATTCCTGTAAGTGCTGTAAGATCGACTTACTATTATATTCTAGCAGCCTTTGTAATAAACCTAGCATATTTTCTCGGAACACTATTATTATCGATAGTTCGTAAATCCCTTGAGAAATGAACGGATTTGATTGGCTGGCGGATTACAGATGGGATTCTTGTAGTGAAGTAGTTATCTGTAACTTATTGGAAAACATACATAATTTATCGTTTTATAATTTCAATACTTATATAAAATTCAATGCCACTTATTATTGTAACTTTATAACACAAGAACGGGCTGACCTATCCAAACTAAATTTTGAGACTTTGTACGGACTATTCAGTAGATGTTTTATGTGAAGATGCACAAAATCCGTCGAGCGGTTCTTCATTTATCATTTTTTTTGAATAATTAGCAAAGTGCGTACTGGGACGCTAGTGTGAAAGATAAATAATACTTTATTTTAAATCGAAATTTAAATAACTGTGGATAATCGTTGGTAGGAATTTTGGAAATTCTGCCTTTAAATTCATATCCTGGTCACTCATGGTCAGACAGCGAGTCGCCCATTACAGCCGCTCGCATGCCCGCTGGTACAACAATTGAAAAGTGAAATATACTGGCAAACGGTCTAAATTACGGCACAAAGTCATTCAAAGCATGCACCTCATTGTTACAGCAACATGTTTCGTAACTTTGAAAACATGTTACACAAAAAAACAACGTGTTAAAAAGTTACAAGCGACACAAATACCTGTTGCGCAACTACATAAGTTGTTTATCCCGAAAGCAAGCCGACATTTTGTCTAAAGTATCAGCCGGGTCTATAGTTAAAGTTTGATCGCTCTATCGACCGTCGACGTGGCTAACGAATAGACGTTCATTATGCTAATGATTACACACTATACACTTATACCTATATCTGAACAAAAACTTTAACAGCCTTACTATTAACGGACATATTGACTGCTATGTCGGGGGTCGTGGTTTCGATACCCACCCAGGACAAATGTTTGTGTGATGAGCATGATCATTTGTTCTGTGTCTGGGTGTAATTTATCTATAATATGTATGTATTAAGAAATATACAAGTATGTTTATCAGTTGTCTAGTACCCATAACACAAGCTCTGCTTAGCTTAGGACTAGATGGCGTTGTGTGATAGTTGTGGAATATTATTATTATTACTACAAAAACTTAAACATCTGTTGAACATTTGTCTCAAAAAAGTGTTACTGCAAAAGCGACCTTATTTCAACGACTGAAATAAGGTCGCTTTTGCAGAATGTATAATTTTTTTACACAAATGTTCAACAGACGTTTAAAAGTTTTTGTGGGAAGACAATAAGAGTTGTGTGTTTGATTCTAACGTAGATTACTTGAATATCGATATGTTGACAGTATCGACAATTTGCAAAAATCAGTTTTTTACATTGAGCTATTATTACTACGTATAGAGCCGACACCACGTATCACCACTGTGTCCCATCCAGGATGAGTGCGCGCGCACAAGTTCATTCAGTTGTTTGACAGCTCTGTGGCGTGCTCTAGGCGCGCGCACTCATCCTGGATGGGACACTGAGGTGATGCGTGGTGTCGTCTCTATCTATACGTAGTGATAATAGGTCTATGGTTTTTTACTCAAAAAATTTAATTAGTCAGAGAGATAGATTGTCAAAAAATATTTGTCCTGTTTTTTTTTTCTTACGTAAACCAAAATGGCCGTAGATACAACACTTCTAATAATCATAAAACGTCACTCGATCCGTATAATTTTACAGGCGTTATGACGTCAGAAGCCCAAACTCCCAAATTTTCAAACGTTTGAGCTTTGTCAATATTCATTGTATTTAAAAAAACAGAAAAATGTGTTCTTTTTTTTTCATTTTACAATACTCTACTACTGTGGCGTACTAAACAGATTTTAAATTTAATTAAATGCGGTACATTACTCTATTGGCAGATAAATGTTGTAGAATGATATAGTATCAATAAGATTTTTTTTTCTTTGACAGAATGTGTTCACTGGCGAGTACATCTCGAACGTGACGAGCTTTGACACCATCGAAGTGACGGTTCCTGAAAACGGTGAGTTATTACCGCTTTTTTCAGTACTCCATAACACCTTACTAATTAGAAAGTTGAAAGTTTCGGGTACTGAGGCCTTACCATTAACTCTTAACGCGATCCAGTTTAGGCGGTGGGAAAGAGACAGAGCTATACAAGTCGTCTAGCGCCATCTCTTTCACACAGCCCAAACTGATCGCGTTAAGAGTGAACTCTTAACGCGATCATATAATATGATCATATAATACGTTAAGAGTTCACTCTTAACTGATCGCGTTAAGAGTGAACTCTTAACGCGATAATATAATACTCCCTCAGGGGAGGGGGGGGGGGGGAGGGAGTATTACAACGTTTTAAAACCAGACTTGTTCCAGTGAGTGAACGAGATAGCGCTAGACGACTTGTATAGCTCCGTCACTTTCACTCGCCGGAATAGGCCTGGTTTTAAGACCTGGTTGTAAAACGGCCCCTGGTGGCCTCATAAAGTGAGAGTGGTTCCGCTCAAGGAACGAGACGGCGCTAGACGACTTGTATAGCTCTATTTCTTTCCCACAGCCGTTCGCCTTTCGTTTTAAGACGTCATAGTAGGTCACCTACTAACAGCCGAATTCTTATTAGGAATCTTTCGAATGAGGCCTCCCACCCCGGGCAGGGCGGGAGGGACTGTCAGACTTGTACTGACTAAAATCCACAGTGTCCTTCAATAGCCCTTTATGTTCCCCGAGGAACCTTACACTTGGCACGACTTTGTCTAGATTTTATTACTATTTAGAGATAAGTAAGCAGCTCTATCGAGACTGGCTACAAACATCATCATCTGCCTGCCTTTTCCCAACCATATTGGGGTCGGCTACCAGTCAAACCAGAATCAGCTGGATATCAGTATTTTACATGGAGTGACTGCCTATCGGACCTCCACAACCCAGTAACTGAGCAATACCATACCCCATGGTAAGACTGGTTGTCAGACTTTAGAGTTTCTGACTAACAGTAACGACTGGCAAAGATCTACAAATGACAGCCGCGACCAACGGCTGTACGTGCTTTCCGAGGCACGGAGGAAACTCGCTATGACAGATGGTCACCCATCCATTGACCAACCTCGACAAGCGCGGCTTAACCCGGAAGATCGGCCTGTGCGGCTGTAATTATTTAGCCATAAGCTCCTCACTCTGGCTACAAACACGCTGTAAAAAAACAGCATGTTTTTGGTGAGATTCATGTTTACAGGAATATTAATTTCAGTTTTAAAATTATTTTTCTTTTATTTCAGATGTCGTCATGTACACATTATACCCGCTGTAACAATGTTTATCACGTACAAGTTGTGGCAGTCTATGGAAATATCAACTTTAATGCAAGGGAATAAAGTTGAATTTTAAATGAAGCGAATGTGAGATTTTTTAAATGCAATGAAAATTGAGCTGTGTTACTAGGGTGCAAGGTTGGTTATCTTGAAACGTGATTATTATCAAGTAAAGTAGTCAATGCATGTACTTAAAGTGAGTTTATAGGAGAAACAGAGAGCTCAGCGCGACGCGACGCTAGCGTGGCGTTACCGCTAGTTGAACTGAAGTAAAGACATGCCACGCTAGCGTCGCATCGCCGAACTTGCTGTTTGACAAAGTGTTTAGTTAGTACGAAAGTAAATTGATAGTTTTTGATGTAATGTATATTGTATTATTTGATGTTAATACAGTTAATTCATTTTAATTAGAAAAGTATAAAACGTTCCTTATATCAGTAAAAAAATCAGTAAAAGTAACTAAAACCCGACTACGAAATATTGACGGACTGAAAAGTATAAAACGAGAACCATATGTATTGAACGATATTTTTTCCAATTATAAATTACCCATGGTCGTAAACCACCTAGACAATAAAGATTGCGTGAAACAACTGCAGGGGGGGTGTTTTTTTTTATCGTGGTAAAATCATCAAAATGAGGCCTCCCACCCCGGGCAGGGCGGGAGGGACTGAAGACTTGTACTGACTAAAATCCACGTTGTCCTTCAATAGCCCTTTATGTTCTGGGGTCACGGTGATGGTATAAGACCCGCGACCCCGGCAGGCTTTAGCCCTCTGAGAGGGGGCCTCGTCATTATGCTGACGCTCTTTGAGGCGCGCGTGGAACACGACGCGCCGTCGACCCGGCCACAGGGGGGTATTTCAACGTCTTCAAACCAAGCTTATTCCTGCGAGCGAAAGTGACAGAGCTATACAAGTCGTCTAGCGCCATCTCTTTCACTCACTGGAACAAGCATGGTTTTAAGACGTTGTAATACCCCACCAGCTGGCACACGACCACGGCTAATTTCACCTATCCAACCCAGAACCAGCGGACAACTGAGACGCATTTGTCATATTATAAGGGAGACCGAGTACAAAAGAAACAACGGGTCGTAGGTAACAAACGCTCTCCCGGGTCGACGGCGCGTCGTGTTCCACGCGCGCCTCAAAGAGCTGTCAGCTCAAGCCTGCCGGGGTCGCGGGACTTATTTCCATCACCGTGACCCCGGAACATAAAGGGCTATTGAAGAACACCGTGGATTTTAGTCAGTACAAGTCTGACAGTCCCTCCCGCCCTGCCCGGGGTGGGAGGACTCATTTCATGATTTTATCACGATAAAAACGACCCGCTGTTTCTTTTGTACTCGGTCTCCCATAATGACAAGTAGTTTAGAAGTTATGAGGGAACAACCAAACATACATACACACCAGTGAAAATCATAACCCACCTTTTGGCTTTGCCGTAGTCGGGTAAAAATAGAAACGAACTCACAATTGTACGAGACTATCAAGCAATGAGGTTATGTCAATATAGTTCTGTGTGTTACAAAGAGGTTGAGGTTTTCGTCATGTCGCGCTATCTCTTAAAAGCTTTTTTGTCTAGTCCCATTTAAAAGTAGGTTGGTTTGAATTGTGGCTAAGTTTTGCTCATTTTTTCTACATTTGTAATAGATATACTTAGTCCTGTCTAGGAATTTGAAATTATTAGACTGGCACAAAAAAAAAGCACGACATATAAAATAATCTGCAAATATATTTCATGTTGCAAAATTGCTAGAAAATTGACGTTTCTGTCTGATAAATCATTGTGGGTAGATTAACGACAATATATAGATGCCTAACTTGTGTTACTTATGTATTATTATGTAGTACAGTTAAATAAAAGCTTTTTCAAAAAAAAATGTAACCGCCTTCAAAACTTACCTCTAAAAAAGGGTAAAATAACCTACAAAATAACTTTTCTTTCGGAAGTCGGTGGCTTTTTTTTTCTTTGTCTTTTTGCCACCGACTTCCTCGCGTGTCTATTAGTGATACTAACTTTTATTGTATGTACATTTATTAACTTTTTGAACGATTCTGAAATGTTCACAGAACCTTGTGATATTAATTTAAGTATGGACTAAGTCTAAAATAAATAAATTTAATATAACCTATTATTTTAATTAGTATTTAATTATTTTAAATGTATTATCTTATTTAAATGTCGTTGTGAAAGTCTTAAATGTACTTAAATTATCACCGACATGACAGAATTTAATTTTAGTTTATTTCTTGGGTATTATGCAATGATAGAATAATAATTATGTTATATTAGTGTAAGTAATTATATTTATTTAGGAAATTATATACTTAAGTAATGAAAATTATTGTCAACAGGATCCAAAATTAGCTAAAAGTTGTCCCGAAAAAATAGCCTTACTTATTTCATAGTTAGTTAAGTAAAAAGTCCATATTATATTAGGTAGACAGCTAAACAGAATCAGCCTATAACCGGTTAGCGCAGTGACTCAGTGACCGGCTGCGACGCAAAGTGTCGCAGGTTCGGTCCACCCACGGAATAAATATTTGTATGACTGGGTGTTTGTGTGTGTGTGTTTCTATGTTTGTGAACGCACCCACGATACAGGAAAAAATCCCAGTATGAAGTAAGTTTTTTTAATGTTTCCACTACTGGTATGTTAAAGACCTCTTTGAGACAGAGATAGCTGTAATCAACCAGGCGGGCCCAATGTGGGTTGGTAGATGTCACAAATGTCTTTGAATTTTTTATCCACGACATGCCATTTTCTTAATAATGTTTTCCTTCACTGGTTTGATAATGTGGCTTACTGAGTTCGAACCTACGACCTACAACTTGCAAGACGCGGTTGTTACCACTAGACCAGCAGTTTTTCGCAATTGATAAAAGCAGTATAACAATTACAATCTCGACTATAATATGTCCACATAAACAATACATAATGGGCCTTTGTGACGTAACAATGGAAACGATTATTATGACAAATGTGACCTAAATAATTATCATCACTCATTTATGTCATAAAAGAGAAATGGCCATCAAAACGTTCTGCAAATTTAATTTTATTTGTACGTACATAATGTATGTAATTGAATTACATAGTTTGTTCAACGAACGAGCTGTAGGTATTTTTTCAACGAAATTATTTGCGGCCAAAATGTATTTCGCACACTTTAAATGTCTGCGGTGAATAAATGTATGAATTTTACGAAGTATGTATGTTACCATTTAACAGAAAATAATTATTAAATATCCAACGTTTGATGTTGTTTTTCATTTATTCCTCTTACAACTTAATTTATGACAGGTTTTAATGTCAAAGATAATTATTTTTATAAAATGTAGATAGTCATATTTATTTAATCGATAACCGCTAATGTTTCATTACCAATCTTAACGACAATTTCATCTAAATTGCTACTGCAATTAAATCGAAGCTATATAATGCCTTTCCAACATACTCCTTAGTTCCTCTCGAGAAAGTCTTTCCAAAATGAGGTTGTGTATCGCGGTACTGACCTTGTGCATAGCACATAGTGTTCACAGTCAAGGGTTTTTCGACAGCATAATTGCAACTCCCGGGAAGATATTGGGTGGAGCCGCCGATATCTTAGGTGGACTTTTCGGGGGAAACGACGATAAGGTTCCGGATTTGTGCGCCCGAGATGTGACCGAGGACTACAAGAAGGCCGTGACTGACTTCAGCAACAAGCTGTTCACCCACATAGCCGCCCGAAGTGGCAACCATTTCGTCTTCTCACCTTATTCCGTCTGGCTATCTTTAGCCGCCTTAGCCGAAGGTGCCGACCCTAAAGTTCAAAGCCAAATATTTACCTCTCTGAATTTGCCCCAAGAAAAGTGCATCCGGGTGAAACTCACCGGTTTAGCCGCGAATGTAGAAAGATCTGGACAGGATGTCACATTTAGACGGCGGAGAGGTCTGTTGGTCGATGAAAGCCTTAAAGTTAACCGCGATTGGAGTCAACAGATGAAAGTTACGGGACTCCTAGACTACACGTTCGCACCTATCAAGGAGGACCCAAAGGCGACTTCAAGACAAGTGCGCAAATTTCTTTCATCGCGCTCCAATATTTTGATAAAAGGAAACTCTATTGTTCTCGACTCGTTAGACTACCAAGGTCTTTGGACGACAGCATTCCCCGAAGCGACTATAAAGAGTCAACCGTTTTTTGATGAGTTGGGGCACAAGCTGGGGACTGTGGACATGATGCACATGAAGAAAAAGGTCCGTCTAGCTCACGTCCCGTTCTTGAGTGCTAAAGTAGTGGAGTTGCCCGTGGGTGCAGGGGGTCGGTACACGATGCTGATCGCTGTGGGCACCGGTAACAACATGCTCAAGAATGCTATAGATAGCTTCATGGGATCTATTCTGGAGATATTCTCGCTGCTGCAGATCAGTGTGGTTCCGTTGGATGTCGCTATACCGAGGTTTGCGGTGTCGTCGGAGTTCAATGTGCGGCCGGCGCTTGAAGATATAGGTATTCGGTCGTTCTGGAGGGACCCTGCTGCTACCAGGTAAGAATGAACATTGAACAAATCTTAAAGGATATCCGAAAAAAATGACTTATATCGAACTATTGGTCACCCTTTTTCGAAATTCGACCTATTGACTTAAGAACATAAATAAATACATCAAGTATTTATTTAATCGACCCTACAGTACATTTTAATTTGAAAATGTAGCTAGAACTAGCGTAGAACGTGAGTTATGTACTCACTTTACACGTAACAAAGCAACGAGCCAATAAAAATCATTGCAAAAAAACCATGGCAAAACAAAAACTAAGAGGTTTTCATTATTTTTTGTTTTAACCTGTACCCTTAGCACGAGTTTTCTGTAAAAGAGACGTAAAGTAAACTGGAACTTTGACACTTTCAAATTGACAATTTTCAAGGGAAAAATGGAACAGCGCCTCTGGTGTGCGAAAAAGGAACTAATTTTTCCCTTGAAAATTGTCAATTTGAAATTGTCAAAGTTGCAGTTTACTTTACGTCTCAAATACTGAAAACTCGTGCTGACGGTACTGATTTATTTATTTACAGATACGTGTCAAATCCACCAGCTGTTCCCGGCGGTCTTATCCAACGCGTCTCCGTCAGGGTTGACAGTGAAGGAGTTGACCCTCCTCCAGCCGTTGGCACCGATCTGATATCAGGTATCGTGGACCTAGCGAAGAACACAGCCAGCGATGTGGCCAAAGTAGTAGGCCACGAATTTGTGGCCGATAGACCGTTTATATTCGCTCTTTTTGACACTCAATCTCAAACATGTATCTTCTCTGGAGCCTACTCTAGGCCTATTCATGTGAAGTAGAGAAACAATAAAGGGATGTACCTAAGTGATTGATTTTTTTTAAGCTATTGCATAGCTTTTATCGCGGGTTCTGAGCGGGGCGCGGCGCGGCGACCGAATCATGAAATTCTCAAAACCTAACGAAAACACCTGATACCACGCATCGTCTAAGGTCGTTTCAGTTCGGGAGACTTCGGCAATCATAAAAATATGTATCCGTCATTTAGACAATTTACTTTTTCTTACTGATTCTAAACGGCCAGCAACAAAAGGAGTTTTCACAATGAAACCTAATTTTTAAATTCTCCTACAACAAAGAAGTTTTTTATTACACCACAAACATTTTAAATAAATGATATTCTCGTTAAATATACTTAAAAAAAATGTGTGCAATAGCTTCACCGCGGCAGTTTCGGGAGTACCACACTTTTTTTTGTGAATTTTGGAAGGAACAGAGATAGAAACCCTAGAACCATATACTGACATAGGCTATACGAGTGAATGACGAGCTAAGCCGCACGTAACAGCGAGTTAAGTATAAATGACAAAAACTATTAAATATCGATAATTCATTTACATAAATGAGAAAATAAAACAAGGTGTAAAAGACCCAAAACAAAGTCGACAGGTATGCAGTCCGCGATATCACGATATTTTTTTGTTTTAATTATAGGAGATATTGAAGGTCGGATCTTTGACCTATTCAAGTCTTACAAATGCAAAAGTTTGCAAGGTTGGGTTGGATCTATGATCTATGATTGTTACTTTAACACAAAAAATTCTGAACAGATTTGGATGAAGTTTGGTACACAGAGAGTTGATTACCCGGAGTACTCAGGCAACGCCACAGGCATGAGCTAGTTTTAAATACTAGATGCTAGACGAGATAGCGTCATGTCTTATAGCTTCCAAAACTATTCAGACTTTTCCACGTCAAAGGCAAGAGAAGTCTCGTCTTTGATGCCGAGGTCACCTTGCTTTTCACACTAGCTAGCACATAGGATTATGTCCGTCTCGAATCGTTTTTCGTTTATGTTTCGTTAAACTACGTGCCCAACCGTTGTTCTGCAAGGTCCTGCAAGCGTCGATATGACATGACATGGCAGGCCAAACTTCTTTTTCCGTACCGTGAAACGGGGTGACAACTTACACTTCATAGAAACTTGGGAAGAAAGGCCTCACAGAGTTTTGCCTGCCCAGAATGTTCAATGGAAAACAGAGCCACGCTTAAGCATAATTATACTTAGGTCCTGCAAGGAGTTCACATTAAAAAAAAAACTCAGAACTTTTCCTCCAAACTTTATTTCTACTCTCATGTATAAGTAGGCTGCGTAAACGCACCGCCCAGCAAACTAGTGTATGACTCAGTATCGAACAAACCGAACAGGAAAGGTCGATCAGCTGTAAAGTCCGTTCCCAGGATAGGGTCCAGTCCTGTGCAAGTACCGTAGGACGCTGGTTCTCGTGGGGTGTAAACACCAGTGTTGTTGAGGACCAGAGTTACACGCTGGACGAAGCTCGAGGGCAGAGCTGGCGGGTTGGATATATACCTGTTGTGAAAGATTTTGATTCAGATGCCAATGAATCGAATTTCTATTATTAGAACCTAAAAGTTTCTTATATTTTGGCACTTTTATTTGCTTAATCACGGCAATGACTAACCACGGACGTTTTAAACTTCAGTATTTTTAAGTAAAAGGTGCAAGAATATTTTCCATAAATGGATTTGCGGAAGGTTTTTAACAGATTCCTGCCTTTAATTGTCTTCGGCCCTTCCCTTTTTGCTGTAAAGTCCATTTTCTGGTAAAATACAGTTTAAAATCCGCATAAATGTAATAAAGCTTTTGATAACAAGACCTTACCTGGTAACAGACGGATCAGTCCAAAGGTCGTTGACTCCCAAATCTTCCAGTATGGCCCTCACATCAATTTCGGTGGTGATCACAGTACGAGGTAGCGCCACGTCGATCGGGACTAGGCTGGGTCGTAGACTGGTAATTATCTCAAACACTTCATGGTTTTTTAAGGCTGTCAATACCGGTAATAACTCACTTTTTCCAATGAATATAGCGAACAGCATTCGGTACCGTTTATCTGTACCGACGGGCAATTCCATAACCTTTGCTTGTAGGCTCTTAGCATAACCCATCCTAACTCGTTTCTGCACTCTCATGATATCCACAGCTCCGATCACTTCTCCCTGCAGATTATGGAAAGGTGCTCGTTCAATGACTGCATCTGCAAAAGCCGTCGTCCACAATCCATTGTAGTCCATCGTGTTCATAAGGACCGAGTTTCCTTGCAGGTCAAGTCTTGGGAGACTCGCCGACATTATTCTTCTGATGTAGTCCGCTGTCGCGATGGGGTTGTATCTAATTGGTGCTTTAACTACTTCGAGGAGATCATTCCTTGTAACAAGGTCGTACCAAGTGGGGCTGAGGGTGGCTCCGTCATCGATTAAAAACAGGCGCGTGTTCTTAATGTTGACATCATTGGAAGGAAACAAGCGACTTGTTGCCAGTTGGTAGTACGCCTGGCGAATGCATGGGTCGTTAGGTAGGTGTAGTAGTTGGAACAGTTTCTTCTGCGTCACAGGGTCGGCACCTTCTGCTATCGCCGCGAGCATTACCCATATCGAAACTGGTGCAAACATAAAGTTGAAGTTGCTTCGCGCTCCTATTGGTAAGACCAATTTGAGCGCGATATTGTATTGGGCATAAAGGTAATCATAAGTTACATCACGACTACCGTTACACGATTCTGCGTTCAAGACCGATGATGTAGGGGGGTATCCCTGGAACTGCTGCGTTGTTATATGGACACCACAATACGCGACAAGTAAAGTCAAGATAATTTTCTTCATGATTCTAGCACGTCTTAATTAGGTTTCGCAGTACGATCTACTAATTTGTAACCTAATTCCAGTTTCTTATATACCTAGGTCATGGAGCGTAGAAGCTAACACTAGATTGTTCAGATGAATATTGTTTAGTTGTATGTCTGTGTGTCGCTAATAATTATTTTGAATTACCTTATAACCTAGTAGATCAGAAATGACAAATTTTGTTCTGCTTGGCTTGATTGTCGGATGAAATGTTAATGATAGACAAAAACATGATTAACTTAGAAATTCTAACTCAGTTCGGATAGAAGTTGACTATTCCTTGGGGACTATCTCATTGAGGAAGTCGGCATGATTGCATATGTAATATTTAAATTAATACTTGATTTAAAATAAAATTATCCAAAAAGATTTAACCTACTTGTTTTATTTTTTATGACATTTAACATCTCAACAGGTTTTCGGACAAAATGTTACTTGCATAAAACAGATTGTTTTATCTTTTTAGGTTGGAATTTCCTTAAATCTTGAAATACGCTATCAATTTTGTAGATCAGTCTACATTACAAGTTGATTAAAGGATGTTTTATGCCTAGTTTTGAGTTTATGTAATCGTTCAGTTTTTTTTTTAACTTGTTTAACTTTTTTTACGTTAGTGTGGGCTCGATTAATTAAAAACTACGTACTTATTTGTCAATATATGTATTCATCTCATTTAAGTATCTGCTTACTAAAAAAATTTACAAAATCCAATCTATGATGTTACATTACATGCGAATGCTCCCGATGAGGGAGCGCCTATAACTACTTGACCTGAAATGCCCACAGTCTCAAATTGGTGCGTTGCCACAATCAACCATCATGCTAGGTTTTCAATAAAATAAAAACAAAACTCAGAAGGTTTTCCTCCCTACTTTATTTCTTCAAACACCTAACTGTTTAGTTTAAGTAGTTATAAGTAGGTTGCGTAAATGCGCCACCCAGCAAAGTAGTGTAAGTCTCAGCATCGAACAGACCGAAAAAGAATGGTCGATCAGCAATAAAGTCCCTTCCTAGAATGGGGTCCAGTCCTGTCCGGGTATCGAAGAACGGTGGCTCTGATGGGGTGTAGACACTCGTGTTATTGAGTACCAGGGTCGCCCGTTGGACGAAACTTGACGGGAGAGCTGGCGGGTCGGATATGTACCTGTTGCGAAAGATTTAAAGATTATTGGTTTTGAGTAATGCTACTGTTTGGCACTGTTGTGAGCACCATGAACATACTCGTAAATGAGTATTGTGATAGTGACCATGTTTTAAAAATCAGCAACCTGTTATCGCCATAATATTTTTCTTAACGGGTTTTGGGAAACCAGTTTTAACATGGTCCTGTCTTGAAAGTTATCGTAGTTGTTTACAAAATTAGCGAATTTATAAAATGTCAGCTGATTCCTTTTATTTTTATTGAAAGTTAGGTTTCTGTGTTAAAATACAAAAAGAAGCATTTCATTATTAAATGCTTTTAATAACATGATCTCACCTGGTAGCAGACGGATCAGTCCAAAGGTCGTTGACTCCCAAATCTTCCAGTATGGCCCTCACATCAATCTCGGTGTTGATCACAGTACGAGGTATCGCTATGTCAATTGGGATTTGGCTGGATTGCAGGCTAGATAATGCTTCAAACACCTTATTGGTATCGATGTCTCCGACTAACGCCGAGAAGTCAATATTCCCAATGATTATAGCGAACAGCATTCGGTAGCGTCCGTCATCACCGAAGGGCAGTTCCAAGATTTTTGCTTGAAGACTCTTAGCGTAACCCATCCTTACTCGTCTCTGCACTCTCATGATATCCACAGCTCCGATCACTTCTCCCTGCAGGTTATAGAACGGTGCTCGTTCAATGACTGCATCTGCAAAAGCCGTCGTCCACAATCCATTGTAGTCCATCGTGTTCATAAGGACCGAGTTTCCTTGCAGGTCAAGTCTTGGGAGACTCGCCGACATTATTCTTCTGATGTCGTCCGCTGTCGCGATGGGGTTGTATCTAATTGGTGCTTTAACTACTTCGAGGAGATCATTCCTCGTAACAAGGTCGTACCAAGTGGGGCTGAGGGTGGCTCCGTCATCGATTAAAAACAAGCGCGTGTTCTTAATGTTGACAGCATGTGAAGGATACAGGCGACTTGTTGCTCGTTGATAGTACGCCTGGCGAATGCACGGGTCGTTAGGTAGGTGTAGTAGTTGGAACAGTTTCTTCTGCGTCACAGGGTCGGCACCTTCTGCTATCGCCGCGAGCATTATCCATATCGAAATTGGTGAGAACAGGAAATTGAAATAGCTCCGCGCGGCTGTCGGTTTGGCCAAATTAAGCGCGAAATTGTATTGAGAAGATAGGTAATCGTAAGTTATGTCGTGATTAACATGACACAATAATTGTGGGTTGGATGTTAAAGGAGAGTATTCCTGGAACTGCTGCGTTGATATCTGGACACCACAATACGCGACAAGCAAAATCAGAATGATTTTCTTCATGGTTCTAGCACGTCTTAATTAGGTTTCTCTATGCAATCTACTAAATTTTAGATAAAAGTCCAGTTTCTTATATAACATAGCTCATAGAGTGTAGGTAACGCTAGATTACCTCAATTCAATATAATTCGGTTGTATATCTGTGTGTAACGGTGTAACTAAGTATAATTTTGAATTTTCTCAAGTGCTACTGGACCATAAACCATATAATTTCTTCATAATTAAACGACAAAATACAAGGTACTTATATATTTTATTTTATTTTTAACTAGTTTCTGCCCGCGGTTTCACCCGCGTCATTTTAGGCGTTTGGGTCTATGGTCCCGTCTCCATCAGTAACTCTTGAGGAGCGCGAAGAACACGACACGCCGTGACTCGGGCCTTGTTCTTGGTCGGACGGCGAGCTACCCATTGCTCCCCACCGGCAAGCGGCTGGAATGTGCCCCGCGATTTTCTACGCCGTGGGTGTCTTTTGTGGTGACTGGGACGAGAGGTAGTAGATGTCCATTCCCTCACACGTTCTGACTGGTCCCCATAGGGAAGGTACAGCTCCCGAAACAACCGTGCCCAGGAAGACTTGCTTCAGGTTGAAGGTGAGGACGCCGTAGCCACTCCAACCACTCCTCAAAGACGGGTCCTATCGCCGCAATAAAATTGTGACATGCCTAGCCCGTCATTTTGTGGCAGTATTTTTTGCCAAACGCTTGCCGGAGTCGCGAAACTGACCAAACGGGGTAACCGTGACCTTGGAAATGTAAAGGGCAAGCAAGGGATACGGTGGATTTTAGTCAGTACGATTCTGACAGTCCTTCCACTCCACCCAGGACGGGAGAACTCTTTTGATGATGTTACAAACGAAAAAAAAGTCGTTAATGTTTATAAAATACCTAATTATAATTTAGACGATGATAATTTAATCATTGAGGATAAGTAGGCTGAGTATACATCATAGTCATGAGAAACGTATAAGTTTTTGTGTCGAACAACCCGAACATGAATGGTCTATCAGCTCTGAATTCACTGAAGAAGAAGTCTTCCGCGGTCGTGGGTACTGTGGGTCCGTACGACCGCAGCTCGGGGACGGGAGGCGGGTTCACTCCGTGTTTGTTAAGTGTTAGTGTGGCTCGCTGCACGTAGCTGCTGGGCAACGCAGGCGGGCTCGATATGTACCTGTTGTAAAGTTTTTGTTGATAAGTCTCTTTTTAGTGACTCTCTGTCTATTCAAATGTTGCCAGATTTTAATCGGATTTTACACCTGTTTGCTATTTTGCTCCTTATATTTTAAGATCTATCTTCTTTTCCAAAGAGCATTTCTTTATTAAGGTTCACTGCCACTCTTGGAATCATAATTTAATTTTGAATAATTGTGCAGTATAATAACAGTATTAACATCGGTTAGTCCTACATACATCTAGTTCCCTATAATAAGAGTTGATTCAAAATCAACTACTACTACTTTTCTATTTATGTTTGAACATGAACAAAAACATTATAATCCACTAAGTGTCCACAGAAGCTCGTTGGCTAAAGCCTCACAAATCCATTTATTTATTAAGGATGAATCGGAGCGGATATTTACTTCCTAAAACGTTTCAGTACAAAATTAATTAATTTATGCACAAATTGGTTACATTTTACTTAAGTCTGCTCGCTAACGGATTCAGCTCACAAATTGTTTTGCGGTCAACGGATCGAAGGATTCTTGTTTCAATAAAATAATTATTTTGTAATACCATACCTCGTAGCTTCAGGATCTGTCCAAAGATTAGTCACGCCGAATTCTTCTAGAATAGTCTTTACGTCTAATTCTGAGTTGATTGTGAACTGAGGCAGTGCTATATCTACCGGCACTGAAGTCGGTCTCAGTGATCTCACCACATTGGAGAGGACCGAGCTCTTCATTTCTTTAATGATTGAACGCAAGTCTATATTCCCGACCACTAGGGCAAAGATCATACTATACTGGTCATTCACACCAATAGGTAGTTCTAAGATCTTGGCTTGTATAGACTTCACGTATCCTATTCTCCCGTGCCGCTTCACTCTCATCATATCTACTGAGCCGATGCGTTCCCCTGCCAAATTGTGGAAAGGTGCTCGCTTGACGACGGCATCAGCAAATGCTGTGTTCCACAGTCCATTGTAGTCCATGGTGTCTATTAAAACAGAATTTCCGCGCAGGTCTAGTCGTGGGAAGTTAGCATACACAACTTGTCTGATAGTACTCGCAGCCGCTGCTGGGTCGTATTTGATTGGAGCAGATCTCACGTCAAGGAGAGAATTACCAGCAACAAAATTGTGCCAAACTGGATTGGGAGTCACTCCATGATCGATGACTAACGCTCGGTTGCTGACAATAGCGACGTGACTCGTGATCGAGAATCTGCTCGCTGCAATTTGGTAATACTTCAGACGAACACACGGGTTTCTAGGGAGTTGGAGGATTTGAAATAGTCGATCTTGAGTGTAGTAGTCTGATCCTTCTGCGATAGCGGCGAGCGTCATCCACATGGAGTGTGGTGACATAACGAACTGGAAGGTCCCTAGGGGGGCAACTCGCTTGTATGTCTCAATGGTGAAGTTGTACATCGCCTCACGGTAGTCGTCTATAAAGTTCGTGTACTCGGGGCATGGCTCTGAATTAATAAACAGCGTGTCTAGAGATCCATGTAAAGTTACAATTCCTCGTTTTGTAGCAGAGCACACGACGGATGCGACGGATAACAAAAAAATAAAGGACCGCATGATTTACCGACACAACCGAATTAAGTTTTAAAATCAACTGGCGCTATTTCATCACTTTGGTTCTTATATACGCGCTGGAATTACGTTTATAATTGAATGTTTTTTGCCCTGAGCTCGAGGGCAGTTGTCATCATGATATATGTGCTTAGAACACACAAATGCCATGATCAGAAATTTTATATTAAAGCTTCACTTCTTTCTAGTGGTTCTTTGCCAACGTTTTATTTTTAAAACGTCTCGTTGCATAGAAATCAGAACAGAAATACAAATGCAATATTCGTTAGACGAAGAGTCGATGTGAAAGAGACTGGTTTTCAAGGTTAAAACAATACCGGAATTACTTATAATTTGCATTTCAAATGTGAACTAGGTATAAATAAATCTTTAAAATGAATGTGATCTGTATTTTATTTTTAAGTGGTCAGACATGCATTTTGCAAAAAAACAGTGTTTAATACATTATCCTGTTAGACTGGAATTACTGTTAACTAAAAGTAAGGAATTAACTACGAACGCAGATCAAAATAAAAGGTTACAAGGATTTTGGCAAAGTAGGCTAGCAACACACAACTAATATTTCTAACATAATGTAGGTATAAGATGGCGAATAATTTCTCAATTCCTATCTCCATTTCAGGATCAAATTAGGGACGTTCGACAAGGTTTATTTAAACCGACTGTCTAACCAAGATTGATACGGTCTCATAAGGATTTGATCAACCACACGTTGCTGATTACTTGGGCAAAGGTATCGGTAGAAATTATTCCAAAATCTGTCAAAGACACACCAAGACGCGCATAGACGAGCAAAAAGAATAAAGGTTCTTTGGATAGTAGGTGTCCTACATACAAAGAAACATTCGTATTAAGTGTAGAGAAGTAACAAATAATTCTAACCGCTCATATTTAATTAGTATTCTATATGTATATACGTGATGTTTCGACATTATGCTAATGTTAAAATCATAATAAAAAGATTTAAAATGTCACTTACGGGATATCTTCCGTGATTATTATTTGTTTTGAGTTCCCGATATTTCGACGCTGTTGCAAGCGCCATGATCGCGGGATGACTGAAGACTGCGGGTGGATGGAAATAAATTGTTAACAAATTGTTCTCTTAACAATTTATTTCCATCCACCCGCAGTCTTCAGTCATCCCGCGATCATGGCGCTTGCAACAGCGTCGAAATATCGGGAACTCAAAACAAATAATAATCACGGAAGATATCCCGTAAGTGACATTTTAAATTGTAAAATAAACCGTGATAGTCTAAAACAGTGTTTATAATAAAAAGATGTTAATTATATTAGATTACATCATTCTATAGACTAATTTAAAAAAAAACATACTGTAATGCACGAGTATATTCGGTCCAAAAAAAAAACATAAATAAATGGTCCATATTATAAGACTATTGTAGATTATCTTTTAAGGAAGAGTAATTAACAACATTATTTTTAGAATATAATACTTTAAAGCATGATTGTACACAAAATATCTGCTTGCAATTTTTTTGCAACAGTTTTACGAAAAATTGGAACTGATTTTTGGTACGGAAGCGAGAAAACGTTGGTAGCATTCCAAAATGTTCATAAAAAAATGTGAAATTGTGTTTGCTTTGAAACTAATAATTAAAAGTGGGTTGTGAATAACTGGCAGCAATGAGACAAGTGACCGTTTCAGTATCAAACAGTCCGAACAAGAACGGTTTGTTGGCAATGAAGTCCTTTCCGAGATCCGGTTCAAGTCCCGTGAGCGCGCTATACGTCTCTGGTAGGTGAGGTGCGGGGTTGATGCCGTGGTGGTTGAGGGTGATGGTGGTCCTCTGGACGAAGCTGCTGGGCAGCATGGCAGGGTCGGACATGTTCCTGTTGTTCATAATTTGAGATTTATTACACAAAATAAAATTACGCCTGAATCCCCGAGGGATCACTTAATAGTTCAGCCACATATCGCCAGTTATGTTTAGGTGTAATGTAAAATAGGGGACGTGCTTTATTGCTTTCATCCGGGCACAAACCCAGATACTGAGGATTTTATTGAAAGGTCTATTGGAAAGACTCCGTAACGCTTTGACCTGGGAATCGGACCCAGGTATCATGTTCAGACTGATCGAGTTCATCGTCTCTCAACTCATTATTTTGATATCATTTCAAATCAAATCTATCCTACGTTTACTACAATCCCGGTGCGGAGGCCCAGATATAAGTAGGCTAGTAGGAAAATAAGCTAAGAATGATAAGGTCTCAAATAAAACTAAAATTGTTTGCGAGTTGTCTACTTGAGTTTACTTAAGATAGAATATTCTAGATTAACGGCTTTGTCAGACAAACTTTCAATTCCCATTTGGATACTGAAAGCTTTTAGTAGTTATCTTGAAAGCATCATAAATATATCATCGACTAGATCATTAAAATAATGGAATTAAGATTAGGGCCAGGTTACAATAGGATGATATTTCAGAAGTAGATAGGTACAGAAATATAAAATACCTGGTAACTGCAGGATCAGTCCAAAGACTAGTAACATCCAGATGTTCCAAAACACGCTTGACATCTATCTCCGAGGACATCGTGATCCGTGGGATAGCGATGTTCAGGGGCACGTGGCTTTGATGTGAAGTACGCATAATCTCCTGTATAACCGAAGTGCTTGTGGACCGCACAATGGTGTCGACATCAGTGTTATCTACTGTAATGCCAAGCAACATAACATAACGATTATCAACACCGATTGGGAATTCCACAACTTTGAACTTAAGTCTGGAAATATAGGATATTTTCGCATGTCTGGTCACTCTCATTAAATCCACGGAGCCGATTTTGCGTCCAAAAGAGTCGTAGAACGGTGAGCGTTGGATAATCGCATCCGAGAAAGCTGTTGCCCACAATCCATTATAGTCCAACGTGTCAACTAGCACCGAGTTGCCACGCAAGTCAAGATTCGCCAAAGTTGCCGAAGAAAGGAGCCTTATAGCGTTAAGGGCTCCCTGGGGGTCATATCGCAGAGGCGTCCACGCTAAGTCGATGAGACCTTTCTTCAAGACAAAGTCGTGCCAGAACGGGTTTACTGACACTCCTTCATTGACGACCAACGTACGCTTTGACAAAATGCTCACATCGCTCCCGGGTTGGTACCGACTTGTAGCTAACTTGTAGTAGTTCAGACGAATGCAGGGATCGTTTGGCAATCGTAGCAGCCGAAACAGCTGTTGTTGAGTATGCGGGTCGGCTCCCTCAGCCATCGCGGCGAGGATTATCCAAACTGACAGCGGGGAGAAGGTGAAATGGTACAAACTACGAGGGCCGAAATCCTTGTACATTTCAAAAGCGAACTCAAATAAAGAAATACGGTAATCTTGTTTCACATTTTCATACCACAAGTGACAAGTTTCAGCGTCGCGTGAAAATATCTCCTGATATCCGACAACAAATGTACACACGAATAGAACTAGAAGAATTGTTCCGTTCATGTTGATAAGGACACGTCCGAATGCAAATTAAATCTGTATTCTTATAGATTGAGACACAAATTAGACTTCTTATATAGGTCGTAGCTTCTGTCGTTAAATGTAAAGGCATCAACACACAGGGTGCAGTATTGTGCTGGTGACAGGTAAATCCGAATAATGCGCTCTAGCCTTTGATAACCCATTTGACTGGAG
The DNA here is from genome assembly GCA_028554685.1 of Agrotis ipsilon. Taxonomy (NCBI): domain Eukaryota; kingdom Metazoa; phylum Arthropoda; class Insecta; order Lepidoptera; family Noctuidae; genus Agrotis; species Agrotis ipsilon. The sequence continues at coordinate 3,631,661 of CM052978.1, forward strand.
GCAACCGGTTTGGTTGTGGTTTCAGTGTGTCTGTTAAATGCCTTCTGGACTAGACTAGCTGAGCGAAGTTTGGCTTCAGAACTGATCGCTCGAAATATTGTAAAAATGTTAATAGCGATGTTTGACTCCGTGGGCGTTGTTCAGATTGACCAATATACGCGATGATCACAAATGAATACTCAAGTCATCACCTATAGAGATCTACGCTTTGCAATGGGCACCTGCAGTAGGTACTACACAGCACTCAGATTATGTTTGGGACTGTAATGCCTAAAAAAATTAAATCTACTTAACAAATGCTATGGAACCTTTCTTTTTGTAATGTGATATTGGCAAACAAAAATACAGACCAACAATCTTCATTTATTTTGATAGAAATTGATACCTAAACGTTTAAAATACTAGTATCATAGTAGGTAGCAAATGTTATGTAATCAATTCACCAAATATAAGAACTTCTGTGACATTCAAGTTTTATTTACGTCCATTCCCAAGTTTTTATTTAGTTTCACTTGTCTCCTTAAGTAATCAAATCTTGCCACTTAAAAACAGGAAAAATAAATGATAACACGGATTTGTTCTATTGGTTGATATTTTTGATTTCCTTTTTTTGTTTCAAACTAATCACTAAAAGTGGGTTGTGAATAAACTGAAGTCATGATAAAAGTGTATGTTTCAACATCCAACAGACTGAAGAGAAATGGTCTGTTAGCAATGAAGTCCTTTCCGAGATCCGGCTCGAGTTCCGTGAGAGCGCTATACGTCTCTGGTAGGTGAGGTGCGGGGTTGATGCCGTGGTGGTTGAGGGTGATGGTGGACCTCTGGACATAGCTGCTGGGTAGCATGGCGGGGTCGGACATGTTCCTGTTGTTCAAAATGTTAGTTTTATTACCATGACGCCTGAAATCTCCGAACGATTAGTCGGAGACATCCACGTTTTGCCAGTTATGTATAAAGTCAATATCTTTTGGAGCGAGCTGTTTGCCATGAATCGAACACAATTCTAGACAAAGCGACAAGGCTGAAACTGAGAGATAAAATAACACCTTGTCCAACTAAGGGGTCGGACCCAGGATCTTGTTACCAAGTAAATAAATAAGAGATTGTGGTCCCACATGCAACAGAAGCGATTCGCGGGATGTCTACTCGAGTTTACAAAAATTAGTTGCATATTCTTGCTTCACATGAAGCCTTAAATCCCCAGTTGAAAACTAAAAGCGTCTTCTAATAATCTTGACAGGAACATTATTTATATCATCGAGTGTATCAAAAGAAACAAGGAATAAAGACTAGGGCCAGATTACATTAAAATGATTTCAGAAGTACAGAAATATAAAATACCTGGTAACTGCAGGATCAGTCCACAGACTAGCGACATCCAAATGTTCTACAATTCTCCTCATATCTATCTCCGAAGTCATCGTGAACCGCGGGATGGCGATGTCCACAGGCACGTGGCTCTGCCGCGAGTTGTGCATAATCTCCACCAGGATCGTACTGCTTATAGACCTAATAATGGTGTCAATATCAATGTTGTCGATTGAATAACCAATTATCATAATGTAACGATTATCAACACCTATGGGAATCTCCAAAACTTTGGCCTTAATACTAGGTAGATAGGACATTTTCACATGTCTGGTCACTCTCATTAAATCCACAGAGCCGATCTTGTGTCCGAAAGAGTCGTAGAACGGTGAGCGTTCAATCACCGCATCTGAGAAAGCCGTCGCCCACAATCCATTATAGTCTATCGTGTCAAGTAACACCGAGTTACCACTCAAGTCGAGATCCGCCAAAGTTGCCGGAGAAAGGAGCCTAATAGCGTTAAGGGCTCCCTGGGGGTCATATCGCAGAGGCGTCCACGCTAAGTCGATGAGACGGTTCTTCAAGACAAAGTCGTGCCAGAATGGGTTTACTGATACTCCTTCATTGACGACCAACGTACGCTTTGACACAATGCTCACATCGCTCCCGGGTTGGTACCTACTTGTAGCTAACTTGTAGTAGTTCAGACGAATGCAGGGATCGTTTGGCAATCGTAGGAGCCGAAACAGCTGTTGTTGAGTATGCGGGTCGGCTCCCTCAGCCATCGCGGCGAGGATTATCCAAACTGACAGCGGGGAGAAGGTGAAATGGTATGAACTACGAGGGCCGACATCCTTGTATATTTCAAATGCGAACTCAAATAAAGAAATACGGTAATCTTGTTTCACAGTATCGTACCACAAGTGACAGGTTTCAGCGTCGCGTGAAAATATCTCCTGATATCCGACAACACATGTACACACGAATAAAACTATAAGAATTATGCCTTTCATGTTGATATGGACACGTCCGAATGCAAATTAAAACTGTATTCTTATAGATTGTGCCACAAATTAGATTTCTTATATAGGTTCATTTATAGGTCGTAGCTTTTGTCGTTAAATGTAAAGGCATCGACACACAGGTTGCAGTATTGTGCTGGCGACAGGTAAATCCGATTAATGCGCTCTAGGCTTTAATAACCCATTTTTCTGGAGGCAACCGGCTTGCTTTCAAATGCTTTCAGTGCGTCTGTAAAATGAATGCCTTCTGGACTGGACTAGCTGGGCGAAATTTGGCTTCAGAACTGATCACTCGAAATACTGTAAACATTTTAATAGCGATGTTTGACTCCGTGGGCGTTGTTCAGATCGACCAATATACGCGATGTTCTGTTAAGAGAGAATAATTATACTCAAGTCAATCATCACATATAGAGATCTACGCTTTGCAATGTGCACCTGCAGTACTACACAGGACATGGTTGACTGGGACTGTAATTACTGAAAATTTTATATCTAAGTACTTGCTATGGGACCTTTCTTTTTGCAATGTGATATTGGCAAACAAAAAGACAGACCAACAATCTTCATTCACTTTGATAGAAATAGATACTTAATAGTTTAAAATACTAGTATCATAGTAGGTAGCAAATGTTATGTAATCAATTCACCAAAACATATTGTTAACCAAAAAAAGGACTTCTGTGACATTCAAGTTTTATTTACATCTATTCCCAAGTTTTTATTTAGTTTCACTTGTCTCCTAGTCTGTTTGTAATCAAATCTTGTAACTTAAATTTCATCATTATTATAAATATCAGCCCGGGATCACCCACTGCTGGGGATAGGCCTCCCCCTTTTTATGCCATATCTCTGTGTTCTGTGCGTCTCTTATCCATGCATTCATTCCCCGCGATCTTAACGATATCGTTCACCCAACGGTCTTTTGGGCGGCCCTGGGGCCTTAGTCAAACAGCATTCGATAGTAAACGACAATCGTTATCGTTCATCAGTCACCAATACATTTTCAACTTTATACCCCAGCGCGTAAAGTTGAAAATCTATTAAAAACTGCTAATCGATAACGAACGAAACAAACGAAAACGATCTGTGAACTTCAATAGATTTTCAACTTTACGTGCTGCGGTATAAAGTTGAAAATGTATTGGTGACTGATGAACGATAACGATTGTCGTTTACTGTCGAATGCTGTTTGACTAAGGCCCCTGGTTTCTTTAGCCGAACTTTGGCCACCATTTGGTCGAAACCTCACGCCATCTGCCATCTCTGCGTCTAGCCAGATGCCCTGCCCAACTCCACTTGAGGTAATTTAACAGTAAAAATAAAATGATAACACGGAATTGTTCTATTGATTGATATTTTTAATCAAGACCCTTTTTTGTTTCAAACTAATCACTGAAAGTGGGTTGTGAATAAATTGAAGTCATGATCAAAGTGTATGTTTCAGCATCCAACAAACTGAAGATAAACGGTTTGTTAGCAATGAATTCCTTTCCGAAATCCGGCTCGAGTTCCTCGATACCGCTATACGTCTCTGGTAGGTGAGGTGCGGGGCTGATGCCGTGGTGGTTCAGGGTGATGGTGGACCTCTGGACATAGCTGCTGGGCAGCATGGCGGGGTCGGACATGTTCCTGTTGTTCAAAATGTTAGTTTTATTACCATGACGCCTGAAATCTCCGAACAATTAGTCAGAGACATCTACGTTTTGCCAGTTATGTTTAAAGCCAATTTATTATGGGGCGAGCTCTTTGCCATTAATTGGACACAATTCTAGGCAAAGCGAGAAGGCTGAAACTGAGAGATACAATAACACCTTGTCCAACAAGTTGTTGGACCCAGGGCCACGTGCCCAGATAGAGAAATAAGAGATTGTGGTCCCAGATGCGACTAACAATGTTTGCGACTCGTCTACTCGAGTTGACAAAACGAAGTTGCATATTCTAGGTCAACTGCTTTCTCACGATAAGCCTTAAATTTTTACTTGAATAATAAAAGCTTCTTCTAATAATCTTGACAGGAACATTATTTATAACATTGAGTGTATAAAAAGAAGCAATGGAATAAAGACTAGGTCCAGATTACATTAAGATGATTTCAGAAGTACAGAAATATAAAATACCTGGTAACTGCAGGATCAGTCCAAAGACTAGTGACATCCAAATGTTCCACAATTCTTCTCATATCTATCTCTGAAGTCATCGTGAACCGCGGGATGGCGATGTCCACAGGCACGTGGCTCTGCCGCGAGTTGTGCATAATCTCCACCAGGATCGTACTGCTTATAGACTTAATAATGGTGTCAATATCAATGTTGTCGATTGAATAACCAATCATCATAATGTAACTATTATCAACACCGATTGGAATCTCCACAACTTTTGCCTTAATACTAGATAGATAGGACATTTTCACATGTCTAGTCACTCTCATAAAATCCACGGAGCCGATTTTGTGTCCGAAAGAGTCGTAGAACGGTGAGCGTTCAATCACCGCATCTGAGAAAGCCGTCGCCCACAATCCTTTATAGTCTATCGTGTCAAGTAACACCGAGTTACCACTCAAGTCGAGATCCGCCAAAGTTGTCGAAGAAAGGAGCCTAATAGCGTTAAGGGCTCCCTGGGGGTCATATCGCAGCGGCGTCCACGCTCAGTCGATGAGATGATTCTTCAAGACAAAGTCGTGCCAGAACGGGTTTACTGACACTCCTTCATTGATGAACAACGTACGCTTTGGCACAATGCTCACATCGCTCCCGGATTGGTACCGACTTGTAGCTAACTTGTAGTAGTTCAAACGAATGCAGGGATCGTTTGGCAATCGTAGCAGCCGAAACAGCTGTTGTTGAGTATGCGGGTCGGCTCCCTCAGCCATCGCGGCGAGGATTATCCAAACTGACAGCGGGGAGAAGGTGAAATGGTATAAACTACGAGGGCTGACATCCTTGTATATTTCAAATGCGAACTCAATAAGAGAAATACGGTAATCTTGTTTCACATGTCGGTACCACAAGTGACAGGTTTCAGCGTCGCGTGAAAATATCTTCTGATATCCGACAACGAATGTACACACAAATAGAACTAGAAGAATTATTCCTTTCATGTTGCTAGGACACGTCCGAATGCGAAATATAACGATACTCTTATAGGTTGAGATGCAAATTAAGTTCTTATATAGGTCGTAGCCTTTGTCGTTGTAGAGCACGTTACAATGTAAAGGCATCGACACACAGGGTGCAGTATTGTGCTGGCGACAGGTAAATCCGATTAATGCGCTCTAGGCTTTGATAACCCATTTGTCTGGAGGCAACCGGTTCGCTCTCAAATGTTTGCCTGTTGAATGCACAAGTTGGATGGGGGGAGGCTGGCCGAAGTTAAGTGTTGAAATTGATTTTCTAGTGACGAGGAGTTGAGCAGTTTACGTATTGAACATATTCGAGGGTTTAAAGCATTTACTAAAGTGGATATGGATATGGATTCACATTGTCTGTGTTCTCAAAACGGAGCAAGGAGCGGTTTTATTGCGAATACTTGCAGTTGAATGTATACTAGCTCTAGACCGCTGCTTCGCCCTCGTATATTTTGTTCAATAATGTCACGAAAGCGCAATACTGGGAAAGAATGTGTCATTTGTCTTGATCCAGGAATTGATCGTCAAGTGTGTCCGACAAAGCAACCATAATGATCTTGCTTTAATTTTAAGAGACAATTGAATCTCCCAAGTATTTCACACACTCAATGTACCTAATCACGAAAGAAAGCCCATTATCCTGCATTTATTTTTCTGACATTTCCACCTCGACGAGTATCGTCGTCTCGTTTTACTCTCCAATGCTCAAACCAAATTACAACAAACAATTAAATGATTGAGTGGTCTGACGGCGCAAGTTAACAGCAACGTGGGCAAAGTTGTGTGGAGCGCAGTTTGCTTACTTCTGCAACTAGTTAGTAACACTACTCGACTGCTACCTTGTTGGTCTAGTCTTGTTGTTGCGATTGAGACAGTATAGTATCGGCTTCAAAGATTCCAAGTTGGAACACTTTGTCCTCTCGCTAGGAGATGGGCGTTGTCAAGTTCGCCACAGTTTTATCTTTTGCAGCTGCTATCGAAAAGATCTGTTTTGTTATTATCTGTTTCTGTTTATCTACCATAAGCTTCTTGCTTAAAAGGTGGTCTCTAAATAATTGTGTAATCATCTATCTATGTAATTGAAATAAACTTTTTATTTTATTTTCGAAATAATTGATTTTGATTCTCTTCGTCTACATCTACTAGGTGTTATTAAACATTAACAATTCATCCATCTGTTCTTTCTTCTTCGTCTCCATCCATCAAAATCAGTTTATTAGTCACATGCCTGTCACCCCTCCTCATAAAATGTCCATCTAAATCTACCTTACTGTTCTGTTGCAATGTCCTACTAATTTCGAATGAAGAAATGACGCATTAATTTTCTGCTTAATACTCTTCGTCATCATCATTTCAGCCTATTGCAGTCCACTGCTGGACATAGGTTTCCCTCAAGGAGCGCCACAGTGCACGACACACTACTTTTTCATGCAACCACTGCCAGCTACCTTCTGCAGGTCTTCTGTCCATCTTGCCGGGAGGCATCTAAAATTTTACCTCAAGAACGTAACGTACCCAACGATATAATAATTGTGTAAGTAATGTCCCACTCTCTTTTCAACAAGTTAAGTAATCTTCACTTTAATGTCGGCATTTTACATAAACAGAACGTTTTTTCCTAAAAGCCCCTAATAAGCTTACTTACTGAGTATAATGAGCTCATGAAAAGTAAATGTTGACGTCAAATAAACGCGTTACGACCGACATTGGCTGAAAAATAACAGTACCTAATGTTTGAATAACGCAGAAAATACCTTCCTTAGAGATATTATTTACTTTTCAATATTAGAAAAGACATGGAGATGGTCTTCATATTCATCATAGCTTTAATTAATTAAGTGAATGAATTTGTAGAAAGTCTGTACTTCTTTGAATGTTATCCAGTAGAGCGGCTTACTTAAGCCGCTTAAGGTATAAGTAAGCTTTCCTCTCAGAGAGTTAGAAGACATGACGTGTCTATGGTGTAAAGGTTTAAATCATAACAAAAGATGTTATAGTTACCTACCTAATTTTGCTCTGATGAGAATAAAAAGCTGTTTTAAAAGTGTTACCAACTTGAGCCGACTGTAACTGTGTGTCAAAAACAATTGAAAAGAACGAGACAGGGGGTCTAACCCCCGAAAGAAAAAAAAGAGAAAATCCCTAAGCACGAAACCCGTGACTTCGGCGTCAACGACAGGCATTTTGTTAATGAGCCCGAACTAAGAATTAGTGACATTACAATTTGACAGATAGGTCCTTAGAATACGTGCTCACACTCATGACAGGTAATTTGTGATATTTAATGATATTGACACTGCGGCACCGCGTCAAAAGGACTGCAGTCATGGCATTAACATCCGTCCGCAATTTGATTTTGACGTTAGTTACGTTCGTATATTCGGGAACAGATACAGCCGTTCCCGTGTTTTCGTTGACGGAGATAAAAAGTGGACACCCAGAATGTATGAAGATCAAAATAATGGTAAAAATGCACTGTTTTGCAAGTCATTTATTTAGTTGCTGAATTTCACAGTGGCATTGAACACCTGGCTGCGAAAACTTTTGACAGGAGCCTTAATGTCCAATAGATAAGGTGCCAGAAACTCAGGTGCCCTTGTCAGCAGGTTCCCAATGTGGAATACCTCTGGATGATCACACATTTTGACAAACTTGAAACAGGAGGAACAGATTCGCAAGTTGACGCTAGTGGCGTGTGACTTTTTTGAAGTGAAAACTTCTTTAGCGGTATTGTAAAACATTTTTTTGAATGGGTAAAATGTTAAACTCGCGTCAGGACACGTGATCCTGATCGAAAATTCGTAAGACGAACACGCGTGACCGGATAGCGAAACAAACGATAGCATGCATTTTGATCATGCAGCGCCATCTATCGAGCATATATGAAACATTTGTGATCTGACACCTGTACGCCACCATCAAGATGTAATTTTTAAAATATGGAAATAAATGCACAACGTTAATATTCAAGTTTTCACTTCTGCCAGCACTCCCGGAGTGCAACCCGTCGTTTTTTTTAAATGGATATTGACTTACAAACAATACTGACCAACAATCTTCATCTGATTTATTACATTAATCATTGTAGCATATCGAATAACTTTATGTGTGTCCATTATTCTTCACCTAAAAAAGAAGTTCTGTGGCATTTAAGTTTTATTCATGTTTATTTTTTAATTATCGAATTTAAATTAGATTTTTTTGTAAACTACTAGTAATTTAATTTAAGAACGAGTGTATGTTTGTGAACTAATTTACATTTTTCATAATTAACAAGGATAATTTGTTGAGATGATAATTTACCAACATCATTTTTTAAACTGACATGGCCACTAACAGGATCATAACGTTTGAAGTTCGTTCTTTTGTTCAGAAAGACTGTATTATTTTAATGAGAAAATGTCATTTTATTCTAAAGTCGCCCGTAAAAAAAGTCATCGATTATGACTTTTTTCGCTGAGACATGTTTTCCCAATCGATTCTATAATGATTAGCCTGCCGCTAGGAACTATTCATCACCATCATGTCTCATTACTTCCATAATATAAGCTTCATACTATTCTACAGGGAAACAAAAAGTCTACGCCACTAAAAGTCAATAATGAGCGGCTAACCTAAACTCCTGGCCACAAGTGACACGCAAGTTGCGAGCGACTACAATGAAAACTAACAAAAGAAGCTGCTACATCATGCAACTTGTCACCACAGCTCGTCACAAGTGGAAACAAGTGAATAAAGAAACGCGGGTCGCGCGTCGTCGCTTGGTAGATACGAATCAGTCGCATCATCTGAAGTTGTGAACCGGCATAATTTCTTAAAATATATCATCTGTTCATTGAAATATGTCCCTCAGCGACTAGATTAATATATCAAACAAAAAGTTTTCGTATAAGAAAAAACTATAATGTCTAGTCACTGTCTAGTTCTATTAGGTACTTTAAAATTTAAATTTTCTGATTACAATTATTTTGTGTGGCTAGATTTAATAGGACGAAGTTATAGTTGGCTTTATAAAGCTGGGAATACACATGGTTGGTTTTGTTGGCTTTAGCGAGAATTAGTACCGTAGTAGCGAGATGTACAGTGTACCTACATAGGCGAGTTTCTTCTATAACAACTTCTTAAGTAAACAAAACATTATTTTTAAATCGATTGGGATTACTCACTTATATGTAGTTGGTTGAGCTCCTTGAGTTATGAGTCGAGCTTCACGATAACTGACAAATGCTTGCACTGACTGGACAGGTCCACTCAAATTTGTATGGTTCTTTCTTCAAAAGACCATCTCAGACACAAACCTGCAGGGTCCTCGCATGATTTAACCAATTTAATGTCTGGACTTTAAAAGAGACGATCCTCTGAGTTTGTTTCGGATGTTTCTTCTCAGAGTAGTCAGGTACGAAACACCGGCATCATCTAGTTATAAAAAAAAAAGTGTTTTTGACTTGTAAAAGTGTTTGTGAAAACCTATTTGCAAAAATAAATATCATTTATCATTTAAACAAACAGTACCAAAAAATTGTAGATCAACTTTTTTTAATAACCTTCAACCTTCATAAATAATGGGGGTCTAAAAATGCCAATTTATCAGAATCCTAGATTCTATTCTATTGCTCCAACAAGATTGTATCGCAATTTGTATAATGCTTAAAATGGCCTTGGACCAGGGGATCAAAAGATGCAAGAGTCGGGTGTCGAGACGACAGAGAGACCTTCGGATGCTACGGATGGGGCCCAGGCGGATCCTGACACTCAAGGGGCACCACAAGACGATAACTCAGTAAGCTCTGCACCAAAGAGATCATCACGAGAACGCCCCATTATTTGGTATAAGCTTGTAGGTATAACTACTTTGTGACCTCTCATTACGCAACCATGGGGGGACGCAAAAGATAGCACGCTCCAGAGGGACACTTGCAATCTTTTGCGCACGTGTATATCTGGCTTCATGAAGTTATAACAAGCAGTATTGCGGGCACAACTAGATATAAATAAACCGCCAGGTCAGGGGGCACACCGCACGGGGTGAAGGGGTGCGAAGGAGCGGTGTTGACAAGTTGCCAGAACTCCCCGTTCAACTGAATGTTGATTCAATGTCCCAGTTACGTGTCGTAAAGCAAATGCTGCTTTATTTATGTTACTATCCCTGTTCTGCAATTAGTTTGTTATGCAAGGATTTGTTAATACACCTAGAATTGTGTCCAGCATTAGCAGACCCCTTCTATCTTATTCTCTTTTGCATATGCGGGGTCAAATTTTGCAAAGGATCTAAGTGAAGAATTTTTCTCTCTAGAAAATATAATATCTTTTTTGAAATTCATCGTCGGGGGGTGGTTTTATCTCGGATTTCTTCAAAAACCTTTAATAATTTTATTGGTGCCACATAATGGACTGCGCATTCACTTGACAACTGGAAATGTATGGTTGTGTACTGTGTTGAACAAAAAACATTTCAATTTGAAAACACAAAGTATTTTTGTTTACTTTTTAAACAGCTTTAACATAAAACTGGTTGTAACAAATTAATTAACAAAGAATTATGAGTTTGAGGTAGGTCACCAATATCTATGATGCCAATAATTACTACAAAATCCATTAGCTGCTGTTCTTTTATTCATAATCACAGGTTTGTACGATTCAATAAATAATATCTTGTAACTAGTCACATGTATTTTAGAAATTAGTTAAGTTCCTATAAAGCAGTTTTTATCAAAAAAAAATCATTTAAGTTTCCTAATTACTAGTCACACAAGTAACTATTTTTTGCAAATCATGTTGAAAAAAGTTGCAGTCTACAACATTAGTACCTATTTGTTAAAAAAGAATCCGGCTAACTGCACACATACCAAGCGTTTTCCCAGATTTGTTTTCTACAACTTTAACCATATATGTGATGTGTGCAATTGTGGCCCAATGGTTACTGCTCTGACTTAAGACTTGAAGGGTTCGAACCCAGCCAGACTCACTTTGTGCAATTTTATCACCACTTCTCAATAAAGTGTGAAAAAAAAAAACAAAGTAAAGAACAACGGTCCTTAAATTAAAAGGGGAGGAAAAGGGTCTCAATTATCTGTGTTCTAAAATTCATCAAAATCGGTCCAACGGTTTAGGCGTGAAAGTGTAACAAATAAACTCACTTTTACACAAAAAGACAAGATTGTAACATTGTAATCAATGTTGGTAATTCTAAGGGGACATGGCAGTCTTATATTTTCACTGATAGCGATATCTTCTTGTTGACTTCATAAAATAGAAACATTAAATCCTATGAGCTGCGAGCCGTGAAATGGTCATCATTACTATTTGAGTGGCCCCAAGTAAGGTATTACGTAGTAAGATGTAAATGCAAGGAGAAATGGCTCCTCTAAGAGAATAGGTAATGGAAGTAAGCTCTAACACGGTTTGTGAACTTCAAAAGCTAAAGAGAAATAAAAAATACATTCCGGAGATTTTTTCTATTTCAAAATTCATAGTTGTATACTAAGGTTTGTGAATAAGAGCGCTATAAATGTTCTTATAGCTATACGGGCCGATGCTAGCGGCTTCGCCTCCTTCAACCCGAAAATTATCCCACGGGAACTTAATGCCGAGACAAAAACTATCCTATGTGTTAATCCAGGTTATAAACTATCCGTGTACCAAATTTCATCTAAAACTGTTCAGTAGTTTTAGCGTGAGAGTGTAACAGACATCTATACACCAATTCCTCACAAAATTTCGCCTTTTTGTAGATAGATTAATAAGAAGTAATAATTTAAGTTAAAATTCAGACAGTAAGGGAGTGATCGAATTTGTTGTTTTCGGTTTGCGTCAATCACGTATCTCACACGCAACTCCCGCATTTAGTTCGTACCAAATGTCAGAATATACGTTGTCCGAATCGAAAGAACTACCTGGATAAAAACTATTGTATGTGTTAATCCAGGTTATAAACTATCTGTGTACCAATCTAAATCCCTTCAGATCGGTTTTGCGTAAAAGAGTAACAAATCTAAACATTTCACGTTTATAAAATTAGTAACAAAATTTGTAAAAAAAAGAGCTCGATGCTAATCGAGACGAGCTTAAGGCCCAATCATCCAATACAATTACGTCGGAGGGGTGCTGACTTGCAGTGAATGTGGACGCACTTTCATTGCAAAAATTGGTTATGTCAGTCACCAGAGGGCACATCAGCGATGCTCTCAATAGACGGATCCAAGTCGCTGTGGCCGAAATCGGTCTGGATAGGTATATATAACAAAATTTGTAGCATAGGATACTAGGATTACAATACATATAAGCTTCTATCTTAATATATATAAATCTCGTGTCACAATGTTTGTCTTCAATGGACTCCTAAACCACTTAACCGATTATAATAAAATTCGCACACCATGTGCAGTTCGATCCAACTTGAGAGATAGGATAGTTTAAATCTCAAATTTTAAACCGGGTCCTCCACCCGTGCGAAGCCGGGACGGGCCGCTAGTAGAAATATAATAAGCGTAGGTACATATAAAGCATAATACAGAAATCAAGGAACTTTACTTCAATAGGCGCCGAATGTCGTCCGGACACGACAACCCAACGACACAAGGCGCTAATCAAAGCTTAGTACAACTAATTAAGGATTAAATGTTCACGTCATGTCTCTCACCCATTGAGAACCTCTCATAGGGTGCGTTTGACAACTTCCCCGCCTGAGAACATACTTAAACTTTGTGGATAGGTTTGTATCCGTATATAATGTACTACACAAGAGTGTACGTTATATCCGGAATGCATGCGAGAAGGATACGTTTTAAGAGCTGATTTTAGTAGGACACGCCGTGGACTGAATTAGTAGCTATGTATATTTCTAAAGGCCGCTGTACACTTTCGGTCAAGGTAGTGGGCCAGCATTTTGAGCCAAAATAATAATAATAATATGTATGGGCCAGCATTTTGAGCCAAAATAATGAATTCCAAATGTCGCTGTTTACACATTGGGCCAACGTATTAACACTGTTTGCGAAACACGCCAAGATCCTTTGATTGGTGCACGAAAAACCGACAACTTTCCGTTGGCAGGCCAGTATTTCCGCCAACTACCAACATACCGCCAAGTAGGTCTGTACACGCTGGCCCAATGCGCTGGCCCAATGTGTTGCTCTGCATATCAGCTGTTCCACGCGATTTTACGCCTGATGCTTGCATGCATGCTCCTATTGTTGCAGCGTGATGTTATAGCCTAATAGCCTTCCTCAATAAATGGATTAACCAACACAAAAAAAAATCGATATTATTATATACCAGGTATTAGCGCCTCTCAACCAAACAAACCCATCAGTTTCAAAATATTAGTATGCAAAGAATCTTAATGTTTTTTTTTTGGCCTTGTAAAATCATCACCCGCCTGAAAATATCTCGGTAGAACTGGAAGGTCTATATTTCTACGAGTTTCCCATTACTTAATTAAAGAGGTTAATTTTATACAGAAAGTTGTTGCTTCAAGTTTGCATAATTTTATTTCATTACATGTACCTTCATGTGTAGCAGTTTTTATAACTATTTTCAATTTATTTAAGAAGAATTTGATTTCATAAAAACTTTGTAATAGTAGATTGTTATACAAGGGTGGAAAGAAATCAATTCCCATACGAGGTATTTAGACGCACGAGCGAAGCGAGGGCGGCTATAGTCCGAGTGGGAATTGATGACTTTCACGCGTGTTAAACACTCTACTTTTCATTTCAAATATAAGGAAAGTAAAAAATAGTCTTTTTTTATTTAAATTTCAATTAAGGAACACACCGTCCGCGTCACCGCCGCGGGTCATCCCACTTTAATAGGTATCTATTTTTTTAATTCACATTGGCCGTATACACTCACAAGACCGCAGCATTTTTTTATAATCGATATTTTTCTTAAATAAGTAAAAACGAGATGAAAACCCGGCTTCGCTCGGTTGAAACGTGTGTCATACATAATACACATCTAGGTACTAAATGTAGGTGTCACGTTAACTCATAAGTTTATAGGTTTTTCTAAGGAGGTTTAGTAACTACATAATACACCACATGACACTGGCCGAAAATAAAGAAAAAAAATAAAAACTTCTCAACATGATAACCGCTGTCAAAAATGGCGGCTGCGATCTCTCTGGTCAGAAAATCATTAGAAATTTACAAAATACTCGACTATCCGAATTTTGCGGGTATATGTTGTCGACTCGAAATCTTTATTTTTTAATGTTTTATTATTCTGGTTAGCTTTCGATGGAGTCTACAGTAGCACGAAATTATTAATATAGAAAATTATAGCCGAATAAATAACCAATTTTAGTTCTATTTTTAAAATTCATTCCCGCCCTAGGGAGGGAAGCAATTACTATGAGTCTTTCCCGCCCAAGGGAGGGAAGCATCGTTTTCGACCCGCTGTTTAGATCAAACAAACACTACTTTCCGAGTATGAGAAATGAAAAGATATATTCTTTTTTTTCGAAGACATGCAACATTCTTGGTAGGTTGGATATGGACATGTCTTCAATTACGAAATGTAATGAAATGATGTTTTCATTTCTCATACTCGGAAAGTAGTGTTTGTTTGATCAGAGCAGCGGGTCGAAAACGATGCTTCCCTCCCTTGGGCGGGAAAGACTCATAGTAATTGCTTCCCTCCCTAGGGCGGGAATGAATTTTAAAAATAGAACTAAAATTGGTTATTTAGTCTGCTATAATTTTCTATATTAATAATTTCGTGCAGGGCTACGGTAGACTCGATCGAAAGCTAACCTGAATAATAAAACATTAAAAAATAAAGATTTCGAGTCGACAACATATAATTCGAATTGTCGAGTATTTTGTAAATTTCTAATGATTTTCTGACCAGACAGATCGCAGCCGCCATTTTTGACATCGGTTAACATGTTGAAAAGTTTTTATTTTTTTTCTTTTTTTCGGCCAGTGTCATGTGGTGTATTATGTAGTTACTAAACCTCCTTAGAAAAACCTATAAACTTATGAGTTACCGTGACACCTACATTTAGTACCTAGATGTGTATTATGTATGACACACGTTTCACCCGAGCGAAGCCGGGTTTTCATCTCGTTTTTACATACATAATTAAGAAAAATATCGATTAAAAAATTATGCTACGGTCTTGTGAGTGTATACGGCCAATGTGAATTAAAAAAAATAGATACCTATTAAAGTGGGATGGCCCGCGGCGGTGACGCGGGCGGTGTGTTCCATATTTGAAATTTAAATTAAAAAAGACTATTTTTTACTTTCCTTATATTTGAAATGAAAAGTAGAGTGTTTAACACGGGTGAAAGTCATCAATTCCCACTCGGACTATAGCCGCCCTCGCTTCGCTCGTGCGTCTAAATACCTCGTATGGGAATTGATTTCTTTCCACCCTTGTATAACAATCTACTATTGTTTATGCAAGTAGGTTATATCAACACTTTTACACGTCTTTTCATAAAACTAGATGGGGCCGGTGTTTCGTACCTGACTACTCTGAGAAGAAACTTTGCTTTCCTGCAATGGGCCCGTAATACGTAGTGGCTCTCGAAGCCTCGCTCCGTCTCACAGAGAGGAGGCCTGTGTCCCAGCAGTGGTATGGTTATACTATGCCACATTTTTCCAGTTACCTAGCACAAAACCACTCCGTGGCTGCTACTGAGACATGGCCGATAAAAAACTTCCAAACCTTGGAATCAAACGCAGAACCACAGCCGGCAGTCACATTAAAATAGATCAATTCACAAACAGCTATTTACATTACTCAAATACGAGAAGCTGTAATTATGAAATGTTGTACAATATTCTAAATTCACTCATCAAATAAACAGTCCGTATTAAAACCACAGAACCTTTGAATCCCGGAAAGGCTTCAAAGGCGTAAAATAATATTTGTGCTCATAATTAATTTGTCCTGGCGCACTCAGTCGCTGCAAGTCAAACCCGGCGAGCGAGGTATTAGCTTGAACCTCGACGCTCCGTTCAAAAGGAACCAGGGTTACCATTTAGAAATTAGGAAAGTCCTGACGAATATCCCAGACTTTTGTAGACAACACCGGACATTTTTGTTTTCACCTTTCATTTGTTTTTATGCCTTAAACTAGCCATACACCATATTGCCTATCGTCCAATCGGAATGATGCTTTTTTTTTTTTTTTACGTGGTAAAATCATCAAATGAGACCTCTCACCCCGGGCAGGGCGAGAGGTACTGTCAGACTTGTACTGATTAAAATCCACGGTGTTCTTCAGTAGCCCTTTATGTTCCGGGGTCACGGTGATGGTATGAGTCCCGCAACCCCGGCAGGCTTTGGCCCTCTGAGAGGGGGCCCCGTCATTTTGCTGACAGCTCTTTGAGGCGCGCGTGGAACACGACGCGCCGTCGACCCGGGCATGGTCCATGGTCGGGCGGCGAGTTGCCCTTTACTCGCCGCCCGCATGCCCGCGCCTACGGTGGCCGGAGATCGTCTTGCGACGTCCGACGCCGTGGGCGTCCACCACCGCGGGTGGGGCGGAGGGAGGACCTTGTCCTCTCTCTCACGCGGCCCGCCTCCTCCTACGCGAGCATGACTGCTTCGCAGAAGGAGGCGACCGCTTCCCACTCCGTCTCGCCCCGCAGCATGGCCGCGACCAGTGCTGGGCGCGAAATCGGAATGATGCTAGCAATTGGATCAAATTGGCAGTTCGTCCATATACACCATACTACCTATCGTCCAATCGGCATGACGAAGGTTTTTTCACAGAAAATTTCTTTGTAGTGGCAGTTCTTCTGGGATAATTATAAGCAGCGCCACTTTGACACTTGCCTTCCCTATTATTGTCCTACTGAAATCAAATAAACCGACCCCCATACACGATAGGCTTGATCATACCGATTTGATCATGCCAATTTGATCCAATCGGAAGGATCAAATGGGCATGATCATGGCAATTTCATGGATTCCACGCCTACACACGGTCAATTCTAACTGATCCAATTGCCAGTGTCATGTCGATTGGACGATAGGCAATTTGGTGTATGGCTAGCATTAAAAAATATTCGAGAGCAGATAATAATAGGCTTAAGTATACAAAGTTTCGGGTATAAAACTGAATATTTACGGGAAAGTTCTATTTATTTTTTATTAAATAATATTTCCTAAAAAAGGTTGTAAAGTTTAGAATAATGATAAGGTAGTACAGGGCGAAAAAATCGTACATTTACACAAAAAATCGGACATTTTACTTTTTTTTAATCTATCTTTTTCCTATGGGAAACCCTAGACCATTTCTATAGCAATATCAATTTGTAGTAAATTCCTGATAATTTCCAGACAGGCATAAAAAGCCGGACATGTCCGGACTAGTCCGAGCAAATGGTAACCCCTAGACAGAATCCACTAGTTAATTTAATAGTATACACAGCTATACTCAACCACAGTGACTTGTGTCGGATATGGTATTTTCATTTTCGGTATAGAGCTGGCCTTAAGCTTGGTAATGGTGTTGCTTAATTAAATTTTGTGTTTGTCTCGTCTGATTTAAAGGAAAAATAAAACCTTGGAAACAGGAATCACGACATTTCGCGACTTTTCAACGAAATATTTGTAATCGATCTTTAGAATTTGAATATCGTTTTCTATGACATTTGTCCTGGGTGGGTGTTGAAGGAGTTGATACTCTTTGAAGGCCCTTGCTGGCCGTAAAGGTAATCTGTCACATGTTAACTTAGAACATAAGTTTTATATGTTGTCATTGTCTAAAATAAAAAGTCTATATATTTTTTAACCGACGGAAAAAAAAGAAGGAGGTTCTCAATTCGACATGTATATACAGGGTGAATTTTTCAACTGGGCGTGGATGGCAACTTTCGAAACTATGAGGAATATCGAAAAACGTTGAAAGGAGTCTCGAGGCCGATTTTGACGAAAACTAAAACTGCGTCATTGGATTTTAGAAAAATCTAAAACCCTGGTCAGGAATCGAACCCGCTGATTTTGGAAAAAAAATAACACCCTGTATTATCATACCGTTCGATAGTGTTGCTAATAAGGATCAAATTCTGGGAAGAATCTTCAAGGCAAAGACTGTATTTGAAACATAAGTTACCGTTTCTTCTTTAAAATAATGCTATTTTTAGTTCAACTCGATAATGTCGTATTGCTAAGTACAGTGGGATTGTTGAAACGTCAAATCCAGTGAGACATTGAAAACAATGAAATTTTATATTTCGAATAAATTATGGCTCAGTAGATGTAAAGTGACATGGAAAAATAGCAATTTCATAAAAATCAGCCATTTCCTTAAGTTTGCCGTATATGATTAGTTCCCAGAATTTGATCCTTATTAGCAACACTATCGAACGGTGTAATAATACAGGATGTGATTTTTTTTCCAAAATCAGCGGGTTCGATTCCTGGCCAGGATTTTTGATTTTTCTAAAATCCAATGATGCAGTTTTAGTTTTCGTCAAAATCGGCCTCGAGACTCCTTTCAACGTTTTTCGATATTCCTCATAGTTTCGAAAGAAGCCATCCACGCCCAGTTGAAAAATTCACCCTGTATATATATTTTTTTATGTATCGCCACGCATAACTTTTGCTAACGTGGTCCGATTTCAAAAATTCTTTTTCATTTCTCATACTCGGAAAGTAGTGTTTGTTTGATCTAAGCAGCGGGTCGAAAACGATGCTTCCCTCCCTTGGGCGGGAAAGACTCATAGTAATTGCTTCCCTCCCTGGGGCGGGAATTAATTTTAAAAACAGAACTAAAATTGGTTATTTAGTCGGCTATAATTTTCTATATTAATAATTTCGTGCAGGGCTACGGTAGACTCGATCGAAAGCTAACCAGAATAATAAAACATTAAAAAATAAAGATTTCGAGTCGACAACATATATCCGCAAAATTCGGATAGTCGAGTATTTTGTAAATTTCTAATGATTTTCTGACCAGACAGATCGCAGCCGCCATTTTTGACATCGGTTATCATGTTGAGAAGTTTTTATTTTTTTCTTTATTTTCGGCCAGTGTCATGTGGTGTATTATGTAGTTACCTAACCTCCTTAGAAAAACCTATAAACTTATGAGTTACCGTGACACCTACATTTAGTACCTACCTAGATGTGTATTATGTATGACACACGTTTCACCCGAGCGAAGCCGGGTTTTCATATCGTTTTTACATAATTAAGAAAAATATCGATTAAAAAAAATGCTGCGGTCTTGTGAGTGTATACGGCCAAATATGTGAATTAAAAAAAATAGATACCTATTAAAGTGGGATGGCCCGCGGCGGTGACACGGACGGTGTGTTCCATATTTGAAATTTAAATTAAAAAAGACTATTTTTTTACTTTCCTTATATTTGAAATGAAAAGTAGAGTGTTTAACACGGGTGAAAGTCATCAATTCCCACTCAGACTATAGCCGCCCTCGCTTCGCTCGTGCGTCTAAATACCTCGTATGGGAATTGATTTCTTTCCACCCTTGTATAACAATCTACTATTTCATTTCTCATACTCGGAAAGTAGTGTTTGTTTGATCTAAGCAGCGGGTCGAAAACGATGCTTCCCTCCCTTGGGCGGGAAAGACTCATAGTAATTGCTTCCCTCCCTAGGGCGGGAATGAATTTTAAAAATAGAACTAAAATTGGTTATTTAGTCGGCTATAATTTTCTATATTAATAATTTCATGCAGGGCTACGGTAGACTCGATCGAAAGCTAACCAGAATAATAAAACATTAAAAAATAAAGATTTCGAGTCGACAACATATACCCGCAAAATTCGGATAGTCGAGTATTTTGTAAATTTCTAATGATTTTCTAACCAGAGAGATCGCAGCCGCCATTTTTGACATCGGTTATCATGTTGAGAAGTTTTTATTTTTTTCTTTATTTTCGGCCAGTGTCATGTGGTGTATTATGTAGTTACTAAACCTCCTTAGAAAAACCTACAAACTTATGAGTTACCGTGACACCTACATTTAGTACCTAGATGTGTATTATTGTATGACACACGTTTCACCCGAGCGAAGCCGGGTTTTCATCTCGTTTTTACATAGGAAGAAAAATATCGATTAAAAAAAAAAAGCTGCGGTCTTGTGAGTGTAAACGGCCAATGTCAATTAAAAAAAATAGATACCTATTAAAGGCCCGCGGCGGTGACGCGGACGGTGCAGTGTTCCTTAATTGAAATTTAAATTAAAAAAGACTATTTTTTACTTTCCTTATATTTAAAATGAAAAGTAGAGTGTTTAACACGGGTGAAAGTCATCAATTCCCACTCGGACTATAGCCGCCCTCGCTTCGCTCGTGCGTCTAAATACCTCGTATGGGAATTGATTTCTTTCCACCCTTGTATAACAATCTACTATTTTTGTTGGAAAGAGTATATCTCAAAGTTGGTCCCATTTGAATTTCAAAACTAAAATCGGCCTCTGATGGTAGAAAAAAAGGAATTAATTGTCAATCTTCGTACAGAATTTTCAATTATGAACCGATTCTGTTGAATAGTTGACAATCGTAGTTCTGAGGACATTTTTATATATCAGAGATGTGGAGTACTTAACATGATGGCGTCACCATCATCAGATCAACTCCAGATCCCTGTTATTTTGTGAAGTCAGTCCTAAGAGTTCCTTAACAGTTAACAACAGCTATATCGTGTTTGGGCTCATTTCACTCAGCTTTATAAGAACTTTAGACCTAGCTGAGGTATTATTGCCATCGAGGGTCTGAGGATGGGGACGGATAGCAGGGGCAAGAGGTCCTCAACAGTTAACAGCACCTTTATCGTGTTTGGGCTCATTTCACTAGTCTTGATGAAAACTTTATACCTAGCTGGGGTATAATTGTCATCGAGGGTCTGAGGATGGTGACAGAGGGCAGTAGCAAGAGATCCTTAACATCTGGAGTTGATCTGATGATGGTGACGCCATCATGTTATGTTCTCCACATCTCTGCTGTATAATATGACACGAGATAGGAAACTCAAAAGTAAAAAATAAGTCCTTTTTAAAAAAAAAACAAACCGACGAAACATCGAACTGAAAAGCAAAAAATAAATTTTGAGGCGGCGCCAAAGAAACAATCAACGAATAGCTACGACGGGCTATTCAACTACGACAAGCTATACAACGAGCTATTCTGCTCTTCACGTGGTTAATTTATATGTTTATACGAGCACTCCGCCCGCGACTTCGTCCGCGTGATTTTCGAACTTTGCTTTTGTGAATTTTTACTCCCAGCCACCCTCCCTATAAGGGATACTTTTCGAAAACCTAAATCAATATTCAACAAATTTTCCTACGTTCTTCAAATAACCCCAATGAATATATTGGGATTCCTTGCTAACAACCCCAAAACTACTCTTAAGGGGTTGAATTTCGCAAGATCCTCACTTAGTGAGAACCTATGTCTAAAGTAGAACCTCTTGTAAAATTTGAGACTTCTAACTATCAATACATCATTCCGTTTTAACTATCACTTACGTCTTGAGACTCCTAGCACTTGTAGTAACAAAGTTTCATACAAACTATCAACCCCAAAAACAACCCCTTGGGGGTCGAATTTCACAAAATCCCGTCTTTAGTATCACTTACGTCCAACAAAGAATCCATATGTAAAAAATTAAATCTCAAAACTATCAACCCCAAAAACAACACCTTAGGGGTCGAGTTTCACAAAATTTTTACCTTGTTGAGCTTTTACTTCTTAAAAAGAACCCGGCATAAAAGATTTGAGACGCCTAGCACTTGTAGTAACAAAGTTTCATACAAACTATCGACCCCAAAAACAAACCCCTCAGGGGTCGGATTTCGCAAAATCCCGTCATTTTGAGCATCTACGTTCTAAAAAGACACCCCATGCAAAATTTGGAATTCCTAGCACCTGCAGTAGCGAAGTTTCATACAAACTATCAACCCCAAAAACAACCCCTTAGGGGCCGAATTTCTCAAAATCCGTTCTTAGTGCTCACCTACGTGGTATAAGGAAGGCTTATGCCAAATTTCAAGTTTCTAGGCCCAGCGGTTTGGGCTGTGCGTTGTCAGATCAGTCAGTCAGTTTTGAATTTTATATACAGGGTGAATTTTTCAACTGGGCGTGGATGGCTACTTTCGAAACTATGAGGAATATCGAAAAATGTTGAAAGGAGTCTCGAGGCCGATTTTGACGAAAACTAAAACTGCATCATTGGATTTTAGAAAAATCAAAAATCCTGGCCAGGAATCGAACCCGCTGATTTTGGAAAAAAAATCACATCCTGTATTATTACACCGTTCGATAGTGTTGCTAATAAGGATCAAATTCTGGGAACTAATCATATACGGCAAACTTAAGGAAATGGCTGATTTTTATGAAATTGCTATTTTTCCATGTCACTTTACATCTACTGAGCCATAATTTATTCGAAATATAAAATTTCATTGTTTTCAATGTCTCACTGGATTTGACGTTTCAACAATCCCACTGTACTTAGCAATACGACATTATCGAGTTGAACTAAAAATAGCATTATTTTAAAGAAGAAACGGTAACTTATGTTTCAAATACAGTCTTTGCCTTGAAGATTAATCAGTTTTTTTGTAATTATACGTTTTCCTTAAGTTTGCCGTATATGATTACTTCCCAGAATTTGATCCTTATTAGCAACACTATCGAACGGTATAATAATACAGGGTGTGATTTTTTTTCCAGAATCAGCGGGTTCGATTCCTGACCAGGATTTTAGATTTTTCTAAAATCCAATGATGCAGTTTTAGTTTTCGTCAAAATCGGCCTCGAGACTCCTTTCAACGTTTTTCGATATTCCTCATAGTTTCGAAAGTAGCCATCCACGCCCAGTTGAAAAATTCACCCTGTATATAGACTACACCTGCTTGGAAAGTACCTTGATATTTTATCTACGGTAGAAAGTACGTCATTGCATATCGACCAAATATGCGGGGAGAAAACGCATCAGAGCGGGAGAGAAAAGTGTATGAAAATCCATTTCTAACGTGGTTTTTTTTTTAATTTTGGATAAGACTATGCGCCGGTAACCTAAATATCAAAAGCCAATAGTAGATTATTAACCAAGGGGATAAAGCAGGGTCTTCTGTCGCGGGTGGCGAATTAAATCGCGAGCGTAACAAAGGACTCGAGGTTTACTCCCGAGCGTAGCGAGGGTGTTAAAAACTTAAATCACGAGCGAAGCGAGGGATTTAAGACGAGTCCTGAGTGTAGCGAGGGATTTAAGTTCACCCAAGACTAAGACAGCTTTATCACCGAGGAAAATACTCTACTTTTCGTACCATTTGCGAAAAAAATAACACAGTAATAATATGAGATACGCATTTTAAACATTAATATTTAACATTAATCTCATTTATAAAAATAAGTAAAAATAAACTCAACGTTTATGTATTTGAAGAATACAAAAACGCGGCAAATTAAAAAAGCAAAGGCATCAAGCTCATACGGCCTCGTCGGTTTTCGTAATTTTATTTAACTAGATGAAAATCCGGCTTCGCTCGGGTAAAACGTGTGTCCCAAATAATACACATCAAGGTACTAAATGTAGGTGTCACAGTAAGTCATAGGCCAAAAATAAAGAAAGAAAAAAAAACTCAACATGATAACGGATGTCAATAATGGCGGCTGCGATCTGTCTGGTCAGAAAATCATTAGAAATTTACAAAATACTCGACAATCCGAATTGTGCGGACATAAATGTTGTCGACTCGAAATCTTTATTTTTTAATGTTTTATTATTCTGGTTAGCTTTCGATCGAGTCTACCGTAATCTAAATATTCCAAATTTAAATCACATTCTCTCCCTAGAGAGAGAATGAAATTCAGTACAACATTCTTTCCCTGTTCTTCACAGATTAAAAATGACTATTATTATGTTCGCTTTTTGTGGCATATAATGTCACTTTTTTGAGCAAGTGGTACGAAATAGTAGATTATTAACCAAGGGGATAAAGCAGGGTCTTCTGTCGCGGGTGGCGAATTAAATCGCGAGCGTAACGAAGGACTCGAGGTTTACTCCCGAGCGTTGCGAGGGTGTTAAAAACTTAAATCACGAGCGAAGCGAGGGATTTAAGACGAGTCCTGAGTGTAGCGAGGGATTTAAGTTCACCCAAGACTAAGACAGCTTTATCACCGAGGAAAATACTCTACTTTTCGTACCATTTGCGAAAAAAATAACACAGTAATAATATGAGATACGCATTTTTAACATTAACTTATTTATAAAAATAAGTAAAAATAAACTCAACGTTTATGTATGTATTTGAAGAATACAAAAACGCGGCAAATTAAAAAAGCAAAGGTATCAAGCTCATACGGCCTCGTCGGTTTTCGTTATTTTATTTAACTAGATGAAAATCCGGCTTCGCTCGGGTGAAACGTGTGTCCCAAATACTATACATCAAGGTACTAAATGTAGGTGTCACGGTAAGTCATAGGCCGAAAATAAAGAAAGAAAAAAAAACTCAACATGATAACCGATGTCAATAATGGCGGCTGCGATCTGTCTGGTCAGAAAATCATTAGAAATTTACAAAATACTCGACAATCCGAATTTTGCGGATATATGTTGTCGACTCGAAATCTTTATTTTTTAATGTTTTATTATTCTGGTTAGCTTTCGATCGAGTCTACCGTAATCTAAGTATTCCAAATTTAAATCACATTCTCTCCCTAGAGAGAGAATGAAATTCAGTACAACATTCTTTCCCTGTTTTTCACAGATTAAAAATGACTATTGTTATGTTCGCTTTTTGTGGCATAGAATGTCACTTTTTTGAGCAAGTGGTACGAAAAAAGTTTTTACAGTGAGTTTATATCTCCAAGTTCGCAAAATGACACTGGCCACTAGCTGTGTGTTGGATGGTGTCGGGCTGGCAGTGCGACCCTGCGGCGGCAGGATAAACAATTTGAAAAAAGAACATGTGAAAATTGCAGACGCCATTGGCGCCATTTTCAATTTGTGTGTTGTTTGAGGATTCAGTTTTCGTAGAAAGTAATTTATTTTCCTCGTAGGTGTAGTATAAAGCACTATGTATCACTCGAGAGAAAGTGCGATTCCCGATCTCGGGTATTTTAAAGTCCTCGGCTACGCTCGGCCTTTAAACGATACCCTCGATGGTAATCGGTCACTTTCTCCTCTCGGTGAACAATGTACTATTGTTTGTTTGGCGCCGCCTCAAAATTTATTTTTGCTTTTCAGTTCGATGTTTCGTCGGTTTGATTTTTTTTTTTAAAAGGACTTATGCTTAATATATAATTTACTACTCTGGCATTTCTAATAGTGGGAATCGAACCCACGACCTCCGGCATAGCAGTCAGGGTAACTTACCACTAGACCAACAGGCCTGTCTATCTAGTATTATGGTGTCTGTATATTATTAAGTTTACTATGTATTTTATGTTTGGCAAAGAAATTGTATAATAGTTCTTTTGAAACAGATCAGGCCTCAGTATGGTCTTTGTATCCCGATGTAACAAGACCACTCTGTTACAAAATTCAAGAAAATTCAACATTACCGCCCCGTCTTGACCCCGGGTGATACGACTTGCGACGCTTGCCTCCATCTCTTGGAAATGTTGCGTTGCGCCTCAGTGCATGGCATACTGTACTACGAACGACTTCTTTCTTCTCAATAAAACGAGTACCTATCTTTCATTTGTTTGCCTTGTCCTGTCTGCTTCTCCGGCTGTCACAACACGCGCTTCATATAAAACCATTGTAAGTACCTATTGATGATTGTGAAAGATAGCATGTTGGTTTAATTTTGTCTAAAAGTACCATTATGTAACCCTCTTTATTTAAAAAAAATAGGAATTTCTCCTGTGTCGTGGGTGCGTCTACAAACATATAAACTCAAAGACACAGACTTAGTAGCGACTAGAGAATATATACACTCTTGTAGATAACACAAATATTTGCTCCGTGCGGGAATCGAACCAACGACTCGCAGCGCAGTAATCCAAACGCTCAGACACTACGCTAACCGTGCCGTCCCCTCATAAATAAATACAAAACATTTTCGCTATATTTTTAGGTTTCCGTAGTTATTAATATAATTGCACTATCTACTTGACGTTTAAGTACGTCGCATGACTCGTGTCTCAGAATTTCAAGAGCCGCGTGTTCACTCCAGACCATTTACGTTAATAAACTAGTAAAATAATAATAAAGGACGTTATAAACACAAACTATTATTACGATATTATTATTAGTCATAGTTCGTGACCGACGCTCACAATTTGGTCACGCACTCCGCATAATTTTGAACTTAGTTTCATTTTCTATGTCTGAAAACTCTGAAATTGGAGCTTTTTTGTTTGAATAGTTATTATTGCTTTTAGATCATGTGGAGTTTAGATAGAGTCATGTGGAGGTCAGAATTCATCCACTTAAGAACGGGGTGGGAATTTTTCTATGTCCAAAAAAAGACACTGTGACCTTCTGACTTGTTTCGGCTGATTCTTCTCAGAGTAGTCAGGTACGAAACACAGTCCTCATCTAGTTTTATGAAAAACGTGTAAAAATGTTGATATAACCTACTTGCAGAAATAAACATCATTTCATTTCATTTCCTAAGTCCCGGTAGTGGTGATTCCATGTCAAAATCCATGCAATTCTTTAGACGTAAGATGTAATAATCTGGGGGCACGGCAGTGCCCCCACCAAGTCGAGCAAAAAAGCGGCACGGCCGTACCAAAGGATGGTAGAAGGAAGAGAAGGAAGAGAAGAAAAGGTCTCGAAGCAATTCAGGCCATTTTCGACCCCCTGTAACTTCGTTGTGGATAAAACTAGAAGACTGAATTTTCAGTAACCATGCAGGCATTGTAAAGACACGGTATATTTCAAATTATAAATACAGAATGTACTTACCAAATATCGAGTGTGAAATGACCTGTAACAAAATAATAATGGATTTAATTATCAATCAATATTAGATTGGTGTTCCATAGTTCACTTAGAATCAATTTGAAGCAATTACGATAATTGGCGCCTCACTAATTGATGTAGTGTCTATCGTCATTTAATTTAGTTACAAAGTGTTTGTGCCGTAAATCAAACAGTAAAGGGACCTTCAGTATTTGATATCTCTTTGACATTTTAGACGAAATGTCATAGTGTGACGTAAAATAACAGGGTTTTACACTCACAGAGCGCGGTCCGTTCCGGCAACCCGATCTGGTAATACAATTCTGAACCCATGCGATCTCTGTAAAAGCGATCGCATGCGATCTCACGCCGACAGTGAGAAGTCACATAATATAATTATGGATATTCGTAGGTTACAGAGATCGGCGATCGCATGAGATCAGATATCGTAAGAACGGATCGTAGTCTGACGGTAAAGGCCTTCAATAAACAGTACACTCTTCGTCAAATATTATTTTCTAGGTGTGCGTTATGTTATGTTACATCAGTGGTTAAATATCTTCGCTGACTTTTTTTTAAAGGTTTGTAGTACTGTGTTAAAAGGACACCGCGAACCTAGGATCGTATAGGGTAAATTAAGGACTGGTTGTTTTTCAGTCAGTCTAATCTGCCAGTCTCTTTTGCTCGGAACCGGAGCGGGAGGATTCATTCGATGATTTTCCAACCTTAAAAAACCTTGAGTAATATACACTAATCTGGGATGTTATCGAAACTTTCTGTTAGAAATGCTTAATATTGGCTATAGTCGACTGTGATAAAATTCGAAAACTGAATGTCCTTTTAGTATTTACCTGCAGTCATTAATATTTCTTTCCCTTTTAACAAAAGTACTTCGAAGTCCTGATTTTTAAAAATAAAACACACAAAGTACTTATTACTCATGACGATGTTTACAAAGTACCAGCGATCGCAACTAAACACATTACATGGGTCCATCCCACGAGGGCCATACATCGTGTCGGATAAAAACATCCGTCCGGCACATCGTAAGCTCAACGTTCCAGCGACGGTATAAGCCGAGCGGGTTATGATGCCGCACTAAAGCTGCGTGTTCACAGTCACTCGCCGACAAATGTGGCTTTGCTTCGGACAACGAGGTTTGTTCTGGGTAGATTATGTGGTGAACTGGTGACATAACGGCTTGATTCAGCAGTGAACCGTTTATGACGTCACGGTGCAACTTGCCTCCAGTACCCTTAACACGAGTTTTCAGTATTTGAGACGTCAAGTAAACTGGAACTTTGACAATTTCAAATTGACAATTTTCAAGGAAAAATTTAGTTCTCTCTTCGCACACCAGAGGCGCTGTTCCATTCTTTCATACAAGAAACGCTGTAAATACTGTAAAGTAAAATAGTGAGAATTCGTGCTAGGGGTACAGATTTGCGCAGTTACAGTAACTTATAACTCCCTCTGACTTCGGGTTGATGAAAATACAAAGGAGATGACTTCTTTAGACAATCATTCACACGCTACTTCGCTACCAACTCGAAAGTTTTTCTACTAATAAAACTAAGAGCTCGATGGTGAACTTTTCTACACACGACTTCGTCTAAGTACTATTGTCAAACTCATTTAACGTTAAAAACTATCTCTATGTCAACATGACAGGGTTCCTTTTTGACAGGCACCATGTAAACACTCTAAACAAAAGACTGTCGACTTCTAAAAAGTCGCCAAAAAGTCATTCGAACCAACAAAGCGTGTGTTCATCTCCTAAGTTTCTTGGTGTCCTAGTAATTTGGGAAGCGAGGCACGCGTCCCTAAGCCTGGTTCTTGAGCCCGCGACATGTGTGATCTGTCTTGTATGAGAATTAAGGAAGCGTTTGTGTGTTGAGCATATTATAACTAAGTATAACATGTTGGTTTGTTTGCTACACGTCTCTTTGACGTTGAGAGTTATGGTTAGTAGTCAGTTATCCCTTAATAATAACCATAGCTCGGATTGGTCTCCTAGGCTAAGCATCGTGTGCCAAGGTCGGTGGGTGACCATCTATAATACGCCTGTAGCTAGTTTACTTGAAATAAATGCTTTGATTTTTTTTTATTATGACCCTTGCGAGGCTTGGAAAGCACGTAAAGACGTTGATCTTGCCTCTGATTCGTAGATCTTTGGTAGGGAGAAGCCTGATAGTCTACCACTCAGTCTTTCCGTGAAGCCACACCATGTAAACGTAGGCTTCCAGTTGAACCAGTTGCGAGTGGAAACCGCCAAAGCCCAAAACAGACTGACAGCGAAAAACCCCGAGATTCCCGAGAACCGTAAATGTGAGAGGTTTCTCTACGTCTATTTTCCTTTATTTGACGTCTCGGGTATATTTCTCGTCGTGTCTTCTCGCCGTGAATCTGAACGGGCCATAACACAAAGGAAATAAAGTCAAGCATATACTGATTAAGTAATTTTCTTGCCGTACGTTTGATATAAAAGAAATAGCACGGAGTCGTTACCTCCAGGATGAAAAGGCTTTAGCCCAGCAGTAATTAGTTATTTAAATTAAGTTACTAATATTATAAAGCTGAAGAGTTTGATTGGTTGAACGCGCTAAGATGAGGAACTACTGTTTCGAATAGTTTTTTTTAATAGTATCCCCTTATCGAGGAAGACCATAGGCTATATTAAGTAACGCTACGACCATTGAGCTATTATTACTACGTATAGAGACGATACCACGCATCACAACTGTGTCCCATCCAAGATAAGTGCGCGCGCCTAAAGCACAACACAGAGCTGTCAAACAACTGAATGAACTTATGCGTGGTGTCGTCTCTATACGTAGTAATAATAGCTCAATGGTAACTACCACTAGTCTAGAAGAAACTAGGTAAAAGATTAAATGTTGAGCTTACTTTATTTTCTTCTTCACATAAATTTTAACCATACATTTCATTCGACTCCGTCCACATATTTTTTGTGATAAGGTGGTGTAAATATTTGATTCACGGATTATGTTTCGACTTTTGGTTCAATTTATTTATAAGTGCAAAGAAAGTCTAGTCCAGCTAAAACGATTTGAAAACTTTAACTTTGTTTAAAAGTTTGTGTTCGCAAACTTCGTTCTGTGGGTGTTGAGCTTAAACACTTTAAAAAGAGAACAAATTGGTATCTACTTTGGAACTTAGTTTACTGAGAAGTTCTAAATGTTATCGGGAATTTCATAAACTCAGTAGCAGACTGGAAACTGATTTTACTAATAGATTTGGACTATAAGAATAATGGGTGAAATGTTTCTATGTAACTGCCGAAAAATGTTCTACTACATCGTTATTCCAATACATTTTGAATTACAAGCAACCTAATGTATTGACAGTTCCAGTAGGTTCGCAGTCTATCCTCAGCCTATTGGCCTTGTTTTGTTCTGTCTCCTGCTTGCACGGAGGGAAATGGAATCATATCTTTTTCCTACTCCTCCACTAATTCTTTTCTGATTTATTTCGTTGCAGGATCCCAGACAGACGTAAATTCATTCTCCGGGACACTTCGAGTTTCATTGTCTCAGCGCTTTTCTGGTGGTTGCCACTGTTGATTCTGGCTCTAAGGAGTTGCAGTGGTTTGGGAATAGTGTGGTGGGTTTATCCCAAAATAAAAAAAAAAGTCTATCCTCAACATTGAAATAAAGTGACCAACGAATGATGACAAAATAACCTTCTACATATAACTTTCAATTCAAATTCAATACAAGACACAAATACAACTGTTATACGACTACGAACGGCTATAAAGGCGAATATTCAAACTATTCTGAACAGTAACAATCTGGAGGCAATTACTGCGTTTACCCTTCACATTTATGTACATAGTTGGGTTCAACTTCAATTATCTGTCGTAATTCATGTTTCATTGTGCTGAAAACATTCTTGTTTGAAGTTTCAGTATCCGTTGGGATTACGTAATCTTTCATCTTAAAAGTATCTTTAGTTAGCCAATGCTGATGAGATGAGATCTTTTTATTTTTTTTGCAACTTTACTCGATTGTATTAAGGCCAACGACGATATATTACTCTTTACATTAGGTTTGCCTGACGTATAATATGACATTTACGAGCAAGTAGTGTGAAAAAGTATCTTTAGTTAGCCAATGCTGATGAGATGAGATCTTTTTATTTTTTTTGCAACTTTACTCGATTGTATTAAGGCCAACGACGATATATTACTAGACTCCACATGCACGATCTAAGGAACAAAAACTATTCTGTCAACTCGCTGAAGTACTACGTAAGCGAGGGGGACGGGGTACTGCGTTGTGGAAGGCTAACTCAAGGTCTGTTCTGTCTCAAGGTATGTTTACGGCTCACAGGAGTGGTCGAAATAAGACGGATATAAGACTTTTTTGACTAATGTGTTGACAGACATATCGGTCGCCTGTTATTGTTAAGGCAATCCAGCTTCTTCCATAGTAGTTTCGTTCTTTATTCCTTGAAAATGGTAAAGAAGAATACGAACTGATGGAAAGTATAGTCACTGTAGCGTATGGACTACTGCAAAACTATATGCACATTGCCGACCTTGTAATTTTTAACGCCTTTTTTGAAGATGTGATGAAAGAAGAGAGCACAAAGAAAGAAGTTCTTTGTGCCGTGCCGATAATTCAAGGGCAACAGTTTTAATGGTTTTCATTCAAGGTACCGCGACTGTCACTCAAAATAATGATCCTCTAAAAAGATTGTCTGTTGTCTTATTTGATTGAAATTTTCAAATCTCACAAAAATTTTAGAATCTATACATATACTCGTCAAAACAAAATAGGGGCCAATTATTAAATTGCACTTTAATCAAGTATCACTCTTATTCTGTGTACATAGTACACATATTAATATTGTACAAGTATTAATATTGTTTCTACTGCATAATTGGAAATTCATAACTTTTTTTTAAATTAGATATTTAAGATTTCTTCGAATGTACGGTTTGGTGTTTTTTATTTTTCAAACTTCTAACGGAGTTTTCTTCGACTTATACAGCAAGTAGGCTATAAAGATTGTTTAATCTCATAATGCCATTTATTCGGAGACATATGGATGCAAAAACAGCCACTTGGGGTGTTACCTTAATCCAGGGGGGGGGCATAGCCAGAACAGGTAGGTCTTATGGTGGAATATTCCCAACCAGTGGTTCAAAAAGTTTGAAACTGGTCTCAAAAGACGGGTAATATCACCGGACGCTGTGATCCAGGAAGAAAGTAAGTAAGTAAAGCCTAAGAAGACCAATAAGTTTGATTAACCGCGCAAATAGTGCGAAAATCTACCGCGCGGATCGTACAAACTCCATTGCGTTGAGCTACAGGCACCCCTATAATTGACTAGACTATTCCGAATCGACTCCATAAAGACTAACAATACTCAAGAAGATGCTCGGTTCTCCTCCAGTTAACTGGAGCGTATGGTGCAAATCGTGAAACATTTGCAAAGAGAAAAAATATTTAACTGTTTTGAATGGTCTTCATTGCTTTTTATTTATGACCGCAGGCTTATTATTTTTTAATAAAGGCCGATTCATTAGAGTGTAGAGAAGATCTAAACAATAGGTTTCAGATCCTCGCACTCTTGAAACACACTGTTCCGATGAGATCTGAATTATGCTCTGGGGCGGTTGTCTCTATCACGCAAAACTGAGCTCGCACTTCGTAATAACGTTGCTGTAACTGCTCAAAATTGCGTAGCGAATGTGGTGCAACTCAACATTATCCCATTCGCACAGCAACAAGTACCTGAGTTCATCTTCAAGCAGAAGTGGTTCGAGCGGACACGCTGCGACTAACAGTGCATACATTCGCTGACGTTCGAATTACAATGCTAAAGTGGCTACTCGGGATTTTTACCTGAGTTTTATTCAGCAGTTAAGAGATGAGTTACAGAGGAGTGCAAAAGAAAGTAAAATTCCCATCAACACCCAGCTGGATCTCATAAACTGTCTGAAAACTTGCTGGTAGAGAATCCCAAAGAAAATGTTTGGTATTTAATCCTGAACATTCCACCTCCATTAAAATGAGTAGCACAGAGAGAACAGAGTTAAAAGAGAAGCTCTAAAGAACACTTTGGAACATTAAAGACGTTTTTTTTCGAGTTTTTTGTTGTTTTGTGTAAGTTGATACATTCCTGCAATTCCCCACTTTTTATTCAATTTCGTTTAATTTAACGATTGATTGGAATACAAACTTAATTTTTGTGTATTTCCAAGTAAAATCGTTCATATTTATCAGATTCAGTCATTATAACCAGTAATATTTAAATATTAT
The DNA here is from genome assembly GCA_028554685.1 of Agrotis ipsilon. Lineage (NCBI taxonomy): Eukaryota > Metazoa > Arthropoda > Insecta > Lepidoptera > Noctuidae > Agrotis > Agrotis ipsilon. Next base: position 3,665,263 of record CM052978.1, read on the forward strand.
TTAATAAATCGACAAAAATAAGTTGGCCCTTATTTTCTTTTGAGTAGTATATAATAAAACTGTAGAAAAGTTATTTTTGTACATTAAAAAAAAACTCAAAAAATTTAGCCAGGGTATTAAAGGACAACCAATAGAACCCATTTCTAGCATTTTTAGAATTTTTGTCTGTTTGTCTGTTTGTCTGTTTGTCTGTTTGTATGTTTATTTGTCCAGGTATCACGTAAAATGTACGAAATTTATGTAGATAACTTTTATACACAACGATTAAGCGTAACTTGGAGAGGAATTTAGTTTTTGTTTCATTGGAATCGGTTCAGTCTATCAAAAGTTATTCGAATATAAAGTGTTTCAGAAGTAAAATTACGGTCAGTTCACACCAAGACGCGTAGTTCATAGCGCGATCTAGCTTCGATTCTGCTACATATTCAAATAAAAATTCATCTAATGATTATGATAGGATGGGATAGGATAGGATAGGATGGGATAGAATAGGATAGGATGGGATAGGATGGGATAGGATGGGATAGAATGGGATAGGATGGGATAGGACGCGACAGGACGGGACAGGACGGACAGGACGGGATAGGACGGGATAGGATGGGACAGGACGGGACAGGACGGGACAGAACGGGACAGGACAGGATAGGACGGGACAGGACGGGACAGAATGGGAGAGGACGGGACAGGGCGGGACAGGACGGGACAGGACGGACAGGACGGGACAGCTCGGGACAGGACGGGACTGGACGGGACAGGACGGGACAGTACGGGACAGGACGAGACAGGACGGAACAGGACGGGATAAGATGGGATAAGATGGGATAAGATGGGATAAGATGGGATAAGATGGGATAAGATGGGATAAGATGGGATAAGATGGGATAAGATGGGATAAGATGGGATAAGATGGGATAAGATGGGATAAGATGGGATAAGATGGGATAAGATGGGATAAGATGGGATAAGATGGGATAAGATGGGATAAGATGGGATACGATGGGATACGGTGGGATTTTGGAGGGAGACCTTTTTACCCGACGCTTCGCACAAAAAAATACATTGGTAATTTCCGACATCCACGCGAACGAAGTCGCGGGCACAGCTAGTAAATTCATAAATCTCTAAGTTTGAAAAAGTCAATCTCTTTCATAATTTATTGTAACAAAGAAGAATTCTAGATGATAATGTTGAGGTCGTTATTCTTAAAGATCTTTGGTAAAAGTATGATAACACTGGCCTAGTTGGTTTAGGCACTTCGAAAGAATAAAGAAATCAGCAAGTAATCGATATTACGGTCGAATATCAGGAATTTTCTTCAACGAAAAACAAAGATAGATTTTACGTTATCAACACTATATAGTTTGATCTAGATTCGTCTCATATTCTGTGTTCGATAAAACAACAAAAGCTGATTTCTTTTGAAACATTTTCGGCAACGCTATTTCATAAACATGTTCAACGTTTGATCAAGAAATTGTGGAAGATCCAGGAATATTTCAATGGTAGTACCTACTAACTTGTACGAAAACATTGTTTTTGAACGAAAGTTTAGAAGTTATAATTTATTCTTTTGACTAATCTGAAAGACTAATAAGGATTCTTATCATTAAATTACATAGGGCGAGTCAAATCAAATCAAATAAAAATCAAAACGTTTATTTCAACTAGGCCTTAAGAGGGCTATCACACGTTTCCTTGTTTTTGTGCAAGGTTTTGAACCTGATTCTGGGTAGGAAATGGCCACAAATTAAAAAAAAATATATACACGAGAAAGTTTGATTATTTCTGCGTGGAGTGTATTGAAAACATTTTTAGATTTGTTTACATACATGAGTAAAAACCTTGTCTCTGCAAAGGATGTTTCATAAAATTCTACTTTTTGTCATACTTTTGTATTGAATTACATAGAATGTATAATAGTAAAATAACATTTGAAAATGTCCATGGTACATCTGAAAGTTTATATTTGGAGTGTATTAATCAGATTTTTATTTTTCATTCAGAAATACACCAAAAATAATTCTGGAAAACAGGAAGAATTTGACATTTTTTCGTCCGAAATTATATTTTTTATCTATCAATATTTACTGAATATTCAATCAAAAAGTATTGAATAACTAAGGTTACTATGTTAGCTTGCATTAAAAAAATAATTAGCGCATTTAAAAGTAAAATAATAGTATAAAATAATTAAAATATGCAATGACAAAATTCAATATAAAACCAAGAACGGTTTGTTCTTTGATTTAGACAGCGCGGGGCGCTTTCAGAGGGAGGACGTATCGCTCCCGACCATTTTGACATTAGTCACGTAATCATTAAAATTTAAAATACACGCCACCATTCATGACCTTTAGACGCGGCGCTAGTATCTTTGTTATAACATCAAATTCCATATGAAACATGTAGTACCTCGAAATTTCGCAGGTCATGAGTCGCGTTGAGTTGATGAGCCAGTAATTTTCCCGATCGCCAAGGATGCAGCGTGACTAACCTTTTTTGATACAAGCTAATATTTTGAATTTATTTCATTCTGATCTGTTTGCAATGTAAACATACATATTAATGTTGATTGTATTTTCCCTTTATTCGAATGTGGATATAATTCTAGATAATTAATGTAAATAATTCTGATAGGTTTTTTTCTGAATTGGTAATTAAATGTAATTTCAGGGTTGTCAACTTCCCAAACTTCCAATTCGGTTGAATAATATAGCTCGCTGCGGACCCACCATACCACCGACCATGACCCTGGTGATATGGCTTTTTAATACGATACCTCCCACGTAAGTTGTTGTAACCCACAATATGCATGTTTTGCTTTTTTTACACCAAAACGCCTATTTTTGCCTACTTTACGTGTTCAGTGTAAAAAAATAAAAAAATACAATTTTTAAGCATAGTTACCAGACGCATAAAGTTGTATCTTATTACAACGGGCGGCGTATAACATTGTATCCACCTTCGCAACCGTTTACTCGGGGCGCGTCGGGCGCTCGCGCCGCGTATGTGTGACATACGACAGTTCATCACGGACTTCCAAAAAGGTGGAAGACGCGGTCAAAAATCGATAATATCACAGATACGATTTTTCTTAAAATGTATTATGATATTTATGTAGTTTTTCAACAATAACAACCTAAACTGTTGTATATATTACTTACAACAACTTACGTCTCTTATAAGATACTAAATCAACGTTGTATCGTCACATACAACACTTTACCTTGTATAAAAATAACGAATTATATGTGATGTAATACATACAACAGTTTACGTTGGTAGTACATACACAAATATGTATTGGATGTTGACATACTATATTTTACGTTGTTAAAATATATTTTTTTTAGTTACATACAACAATGTACGTTTTAAAACGCTTCATATCTTCATTATCGAGCAAAAGGTTACCACCACTTTTTTTACTTTTCCGTGTCTGATTAGCCTCATGGGCCGGATTGAGGTCTAGGTAGCAATAGAAAATTATAAATAGCATATTGATACTTACCATTACAGATTCTCCATTGCCAGTTACTTTTAATGAATCTGAGATGATTGAATTAGCTATTATTATATTTTAATCACTATATCTGTCAATGACCAAGTTCTCATTAAGGCACTAGAAAAGATCGGATATATCGATGTTACAACCGGAATACTGATTCCTGATCAAAGCGGTACGCATTCAATTCACCCTCTTAAAAAACTGAATCTGTCAAAACCAGCGTATGTGACCACATCAAGAGCTCGGAACCAGTTGAGTCACATTATGCAAGAAAAAGGTCAGACACAGACATTTGGATGACGATCTTAATTTTCAACGATTATTTAAAATATATACGAAATGGCTCTGGTCTAAAAGATATGATGAGATAGCTAAATCCGACGTGGGAATGCATCGAGATGTTGTGGCGGTGGACAAGGGCCTCACCCCGCTCTCCTGGCTAAAGAGAACTGGCGCAAACCTGCATTCCCTATACACTTATGATCGCATGGAGGTATGACAGATCAAGGATCTTCACGAATGCTTTTTCCGGGCTCTATATGGGCCTGATGTAGACATATCTGCGTCCGTTGCCTAGCTACGATCCGGAGAACTCTTTGGTTGTTTCACGTAAGTTTGTTATAACTGATGTACGAAATAACTAATGGATCATTCACCTACGTTCAATTCAGCTACGGTTAACTCACCTACGGTTAATTCGCCTACGGCTTAATAGACCTACGGTTAATTCAACTAAGGTATGTTTAGCTAAAATGAACATCCCTGTTGCGGTATCAGTGACATGATACAAACATCGACGGCGCACGGCTAGCGGTGCTCCTACTTGTGGGTGGTTTATAAAAAAATAACCACGAAGGGGCTGGCCCCTTCTAACCGAACCTGTCCGTGTCAGGGTGCTCCAAGTAGTTTTCACGACTTTCTTTTTCTCAAGGCCCAGTTGCGTACACTCCTGCCTAAATACCTACTGATCAACTTAGTCATTTTGAACGAGAAGAAGACGGTTGACTTCAATGGCAGCCCGAGGTTCGGTTTGGGTAGGATTAGGTTCCTTTGAACCCTGTTGACAGCAAAGCCTCCGTCGACCCTACTGCCAAAGCCTTCATTCTCCGCTTTAGAAATAAAAAGTGCGCATTTTATTTCTTAAAAAAATAATGTAGGCGAGTATCTTCTATAAGGTATTTCAAACGTAGTTGAAACAATCAATATGGATCAAGGGGCTGATTCAGAAAGCATTTCTTCTGGACACGGTGTGCATTTTTAGGACGTTCCTTTCTCTGGAGCCCTGACCGCTGGTAGCTTGGACCTAGTTCCCGTTACCGGTGGGCAACTATTGTTTATTTTTTTACATGTTTTTATATAAATTTTTACCTTTGTAGGAATATTTATAAAGAATAAAAATAATGAATAAAGGGAATAATATCCTATGTAAACATGGTTTTATACTAAGCCCTGATAGTTGGTCGCGGGGCTTGGCGAATAACCGTGACCCTGGAACATAAAGGGCTATTAAAGGACACCGTGGATATTAGTCAGTACGAGTCTGACTGTCCCTCCCGCCAGAGGCCTTATTTGATGAAAACAAATAAGTTCTCCCACACTGGGTAGAGGTCTTTTTTTGAGGTAAACCACGACAAAAAAAGCCCTGATAGGTTATACCTTATTTCACATACTACCACAAAATATTAAATTAAATCAACGAACACTATGGTATTTAGCACATACTGCTGAATTCAACTATTGTTGTCCAGTGTAAATGGTTGTAAGTATCCAGTACAACATTTATGTGAGTTAACATAACACGCTAGAATGTTGTATGAACAAAATCTCAAAAACTACAGGTATTTAAAAATAACTAGGTAGGTAAGTATTGAAACTACTTTAAAATATATGTGTATGCAAAATTTCAAAAGAATATATTGAAGAATGACTATTTCATGCGAGTGTTTCTCTTTAAAACGCTCTACTGTAAAATTACAATTTTGAAGATACAACAACTTACGTGGGAGGTATCGATTATACGTGGTAAAACCATCAGATCAGCTCTTCCACCCTGGGAAGGACGGGAGGGACATTCAAACTTGAACTGACTAAAAACTACGGTGTCCTTCAATAACGCCTTGCGATCCGGGTGTATGGATACCTGACAAGACAGTCCCGCGACGCCGGCAGGATTTGGCTCTATAACGTGCGCCCCGAAAATCTGTGAAAAATTGATCCGTACCCCTAGCACGAGTTTTCACAATTTTACTTTACAGAGTCTTTCCTGTTATTTCCGGTATTTCGTTTTGGCAGCTGCATTGTATTTTTGGGACGGGATTTATTACCAGACTCGTACTGACTAATATATGGATATGGTGGTCCTTCAGTAGCCAAGGGTTACCCGCAAGTGATAAGACAATCCAGTGACCACGTCAACCTAGAAGAGGATGTGTGCTGCTCAACAGGACTTTTCTGTGGATGCCATTGATTACTATAAGGCCTCCAGCCAGGCGCTTAAAACTAAAAACTACAAACTAAGTGACCACTCGCTAAGGGCACACCCTGTGGGGTACGGACCTCGGCTTAGGGCGTCACTGAGGGAGGACAGGCTGGATCACAATGATATCTTATTTAGGGGCTAATTTAAAACTACAGGCTCAGCAGCACGGGCTGGCTCTTGCAAGGATCGGGGGGGCATTGACTTGGGCGTCGCGACGGGCGTCCTCGGCGGCGAGGGTGGAATGACGGAGTCGATCTGTGTCTGTGTTTCCTAAGAGTACTGGTTTCCCTACTGCTCTCCTGGAGGAGGGTGATGAGGTCATCGGGGTCTACAAGGGTATGCCTAGGGCGGCGAATGGAGCTGATACGGGATGGTTCGTATCGGGCGGCCGATGCGATCAGGGGATTGGGGTGCCTAATAGCTGAGTCAAAGAAGCGCTTGGAAATTCGCTTCATGAACTGAAGGATGGTGGGTTTTCTAGGTGGACGCTGTCGTTACGGACATATGGAATAATATGGAGTTGTACCATATTTTAACGCAATTTTGAGCAGTTACGTACCTTCGTTAAAAAGTGAAAGCTCAATTTTACGAGATAGAAATAACCATCCCAGAGCATAATTTAGAGCTCACCGAAACATTCTGTTTCAAGAGTGAAAGGATCTGTAACCTGTTGTTAAGATCTTCTCTACACTATAAATAGATCTGTCTTTATTTAAAAAAATAACCCAGCAGTAACCCAGTATAAGAAGCACTGAAGTCCAGTCAAAACAGTTCAATAAATTTCCTTTGCAAATATTTAACGATTTGCGCCATGCGCTACAGTTAACTGCAGGCGGACAAAGCATCTTCTTGCGGGCACGCCGCAATAGCGGCGGTAAGACCCCTATTTGAGGAGTAGCTGGATGAGAAAGGAGGAAACGCCTGGGTGTCACCACTGCGTGCCACTGCGAAGATCGCCCGAAGGATACAGTCAAGCATACGGTGCAGGATTGCCCCGCTTGGGCGGAGCAACGACGTGTCCGGCGGCGGCGATAGGCGAAGAACTCTCGCGCCCGGCATTGGTTGCGGCCATGCTGCGGGGCGAGACGGAGTGGGAAGCGGTCGCCTCCTTCTGCGAAGCAGTCATGCTCGCGAAGGCGGAGGCGCGCCGTGCGAGAGAGAGGACAATGTCCCTCCTCCGCCTCACCAGCGGTGGTGGACGCCCACGGCGTCGGACGTCGCAGGACGATCTCCGGCCACCGTAGGCGCGGGCATGCGAGCGGCGAGTAACGGGCAACTCGCTGACCGACCATGGACCATGCCCGGGTCGACGGCGCGTCGTGATCTGCGAGCACCTCAAAGAGCGTCAGCATAATGACGGGGCCCCCTCTCAGAGGGCCAATGCCTGCCGGGGTCGAGAGACTCATTCCATCACCGTGACCCCGCAACATAAAGGGCTATTGAAGAACACCGTGGATTTTAGTCAGTACAAGTCTGACAGACCCTCCCACCCTGCCCGGGGTGGGAGGACTCATTTGATCATTTTACCACGTAAAAAAAAACATCGTGTTGAATTTTTTAAAATCTTCATGGTGTTGATTTGAAATAGTCTTGTCTATTATAGGGTTGTTTGTGGCTTGTCGCAATGAATTTATATGGTCCGCGTAGTAGATTTATCGCTCTCTTTGTGCGGTTTAACGAACATGATGGTCTTCTTGGGCCTTATACAGTTTCTTCTCAGTTTCTTGGATCACGGCGTTTGGTAATATTACCCGTCTCTTGACACCAGTTTCAAATATTTTGAACCACTGGTTAGGAATATTAGACGATTAAACCGACCTCTTCTGGCTATATCCATAACTGTCACCTTAATCACCCCAAGTGTCTGGTTTTGCTTCTATCATTATGTCTCTGAATACATTGCGTAAATGATAACGTGTGTTGTTGTTTAATTATAACTATTTTTTTTAATTAGTATAACTTGACTGGCCTGTTGGTCTAGTGGTTAGTGACCCTGACTGCTATGCTGGAGGTCGTGGGTTCGATTCTCACCCAGGACAAATGTTGGTGTGATAAGCACGATCATTTATTTTGTTCTGTGGCTGGGTTTAATTTATCTATAATATGTGTGTATTTAGAAATATAAAAGTATGTTTATCAGTTGTCTAGTACCCAGAATACAAGCTCTGCTTAGCTTGGGACTAACTAGATGGCGTTGTGTGATAGTTGTAGAATATTATAATGTTTATTATGCACACCTTGTAAATTACAAATAGGTATATCCAATTCGTAATTTCTCTTAAATGTTGTGACACAATGGGCGATCTCATCGCTAAGAGAGATCAGTATAAGGGTAATACTTGTTTAAAGTGTAATTTAATGAGAGGCCATTATTTTGTTTTGATAGGTATACATTTATCATATTATATCCATTCGATTTCGTTACTAAGAAAATAAGTAGTGTCTAGAAGGCCGGGATCTCACTTTGTTAATTCGAAACAAAAGTAGCAAAAGCTCATGTTGTTTTCATCCCGGTATACGAGGCGTAGCTGTGTTGATTGTGTTTTGTTTTTATGCGGGGGGCATCACGATGTCAAATTGACAGAAACTGTGTTCTTTCATTTTGTAATAGGGCTCTTAACCGGCACTTTTGAACTGTCAAAGACAAATTAAAAGTAGTACAATAGTAGATTACGCACCAAGGGAGTAAAGCATTGCCTTACGTCACGGGCGTATTGAATCCCGAAGCGACACTAAGGATTCTGGGGGTGAACCTCCGTAGCGCAGCGAGGAGGTTCAAGTGTTAATTCCCGAGTGAAACGAGGGAATTAAGTTAAGAATCCTTAGTGTAGCGAGGGATTCAAGTTAGCCCAAGACAAGGCAGCTTTACTCTCGAGGAGCGTACTCTGCTTTTCACACCTACTGCGAGGAAATAAATTCGATTTTTGAAATTGATGTGGTTCGACAACCTTCGAACGTGAAGTTGGCACCACTGCAAGCGATCAGCTGTTGCAGCCAGCGGCCGCCATTACTGATGCGACTCCTTGGTGAAAGTTTTCTTAAGGTTTTCTTTGAGGTTCCAAATTCAAATCACATTATTCCCACGGGAATAATGAAATTCAGTACATATATTATTGCCCGGCTCGAGCGAGAGGGAACAATGTCATGCTTTACAGTAGGTTTGCCTGACATATAATATGACATTTACGAGCAAGTAGTGTGAAATAGTAGATTACGCACCAAGAGAGTAAAGCATTGCCTTAAGTCACGGGCGTATTGAATCCCGAAACGACACTAAGGATTCTGGGGTGAACCTCCGTAGCGCAGCGAGGAGGTTCAAGTGTTAATTCCCGAGTGAAACGAGGGAATTAAGTTAAGAATCCTTAGTGTAGCGAGGGATTCAAGTCAGCCCAAGACAAGGCAGCTTTACTCCCGAGAAGCGTACTCTGCTTTTCACACCTACTGCGAGGAAATAAATTCGATTTTTGAAATTTGATGTGGTACGACAATCTTCGAACGTGAAGTTGGCACCACTGTAAGCGATCAGCTGTTGCTGCCAGCGGCCGCCATTACTGATATGACTCCTTGGTGAAAGTTTTCATACGGTTTTCTTTGAGGTTCCAAATTCAAATCACATTATTCCCACGGGAATAATGAAATTCAGTACATATATTATTCCCGGCTCGAGCGAGGGGGAATAATGTCATGCTTTACAGTAGGTTTGCCTGACGTATAATATGACATTTACGAGCAAGTAGTGTGAAATAGTTATTTATACCATTCCCCCTCGAAAAAGCTACTTTTACTCACGGAAAACAGTGCGTAAAAGTAGTCTTTTACGCACTGTTTTGGTGTTTGAATTTAGAACACTTTAGTACATTCGACATCGACCGCGATGCTGGACAACCCCCTTACTAATATGAAAATTACTCTTAATTCAAATCATTGCTCCGATTTTAATGTCAGCTTGTTGGCGTAGTGACCGAGCGATTGGACTACTTCGCACCCACGTGTGTGTGGAGCAGACTTATTAAAAAAAAACTTTACTTTGTTTCGTTGAATATCTTTTATCGCTCAAATCTTTCTTTTTCTCGTAGTCATGGTATAAAGTATCGTTTGCAACTCTTGAATAAAACGGATTTAAATCGAGGGCCTGAATCACTCGCGTCGCTCAGGATTTAAATACTTGAATCACTCGCTTCGCTCGTGATTCAATCATCATGAATCACTCCCTACGGTCGTGATTCAGTCATTAAAATCCTTCGCTTGCTCTTGATTCATATAATGGCCCTCGCTTTAAATCCGCTCTTTATTCAATCGTTGCAAAATATACTATTGTTATACAAGAGTGCAAAGTTGATTTTTAACCGCGTGCTCATGTTTGATGACCGAGCAAGCGAATGATTCTAAATTTGAATCACGAGTGAAACGAGTGATTCAAAAATTAGAATCATGAGTGATAGCGAGGGAATCAAAAGAGCACAAGGTGAAAAATCTTTGCACTCGAGTGCAACACGTAACTTTTCATCCCACCTCAGCGAGGAAATTATTAAATGCAAAAACAAAAAAAAAACAGATGTACAATCGTATAAACACAAGATAGGCTTTTATTTCAGTTTAGTTATTAACTAAGACATTATTATAGAACAGAATAATTTTAAAATTAAAACAAATAATACTTAGGTAGTATATAGTTGAAAAGTACTACCTAAGTATTATTAAGTTACTTATTTTTATCTTGGTTTGTCATAACATAACAATAAGACGTGAAATGAAAACCGCACAAAGCAAATAAAAAAAGGTATAACAAAGTACTGAGCCAAGAATGTTCCGGGTCTGAGATTTTAACAAAATAATTGTAGATTACGCTCCAAGGGAGGCGTATTGAATTCCGAAGCGATACTGAGGATTCTGGGGGTGAACCTCCGTCCGTAGCGTAGCGAGGAGGTTCAAGTGTTAATACCCGAAATAAACGAGGGAATAAAGTTAAAAATCCTTTGTGAAGCAAGGGATTCAAGTTAGCCTGGAGCAACACAGCCTTACACCCGACGAGCGCACTCTGCTTCCAACTAAGGCGAGGAAACAATAGTTATTTGTTATACAAGAGTGCAAAGTTGATTTTTAACCGCGTGCTCAATTTTGATGACCGAGCAAGCGAATGATTCTAAAATTGAATCACGAGTGCAACGAGTGATTCAAAATTAGAATCATGAGCGATAGCGAGGGAATCAAAAGAGCACAAGGTGAAAAATCTTTGCACTCGAGTGCAACACGTAACTTTTCATCCCACCTCAGCGAGGAAATGACTAAATGCAAAAACAAATAATAACAGATGTACATTGTACAAACACAAGATAGGCTTTTATTTCAGTTTAGGTATTAACTAAGACATTGTTATAGAACAGAATAATTTTTAAATTAAAACAAATAATACTTAGGTAGTAGTTGAAAACTACTACCTAAGTATTATTAAGTTACTTATTTTTATCTTGGTTTGTCATAACATAACAATAAGATGTGAAAGGAAAACCGCACAAGCAAATAAAAAAAGGTAAAACAAAGTACTGAGCCAAGAATGTTCCGGGTCTGAGATTTTAACAAAATAATTGTAGATTACGCTCCAAGGGAGGCGTATTGAATTCCGAAGCGATACTAAGGATTCTGGGGGTGAACCTCCGTCCGTAGCGCAGCGAGGAGGTTCAAGTGTTAATACCCGAAAGAAACGAGGGTTCTAAAGTTAAAAATCCTTAGTGAAGCGAGGGATTCCAGTTAGCCCAAGGCAACGCAGCCTTACACCCGAGGAGCGTACTCTGCTTTCCCACCTAAGGCGAGGAAACAAATACTATTTAAAATTTGATGTTACCACATCAAATTTTAAAAATAGAATTTGTTTCCTCGACAACCTTCGAACGTCAAGTGGGCACCACAGCAAGCGATCAGCTGTTGCGGTCACCGGCCGCCATTACTGCTGCTGCTCTTTTGTTCATACGATGTTCTAAATTCAAATTTACTTTATTCACTAGAGGATAAAAACGGCTTTTACTCACTTGAGGATAAAAACGGCTTTTACGGTCAGATATCGAAGAGCAAAAGTACCCTTTCCGAGATGGGGGGATGAAAATTCTATTTTTAAAATTTGATGTCGCCTTATGTGGGAAAGCAGAGTACGCTCCTCGGGTGTAAGGCTGCGTTGCCTTGGGCTAACTTGAATCCCTCGCTTCACTAAGGATTTTTAACTCTATTCCCTCGTTTCTTTCGGGTATTAACACTTCAACCTCCTCGCTGCGCACCACAGCAAGCGATCAGCTGTTGCGGTCACCGGCCGCCATTACTGCTGCTACTCTTTTGTTCATACGATGTTCTAAATTCAAATTTACTTTATTCACTAGAGGATAAAACGGCTTTTACTTACTTGAGGATAAAAACGGCTTTTACGGTCAGATATCGAAGAGCAAAAGTACCCTTTCCGAGATGGGGGGATGAAAAAATAGTTATGGTGCTACAGTCCCAGTCACAAGACATAAAAACTGTGAAAGTACCGTAGGTGCTCATTCCAAAGTCCTTGTCCAAGAGTTCTTTGATCAGTAGTTAAACTAATAATTTGTTAAATATTTGACCATTTTTAATCATTCGTTGAAAAAATTTAATTTTAGTAATTGTTAGTTTAAACAACTTTCCCGTAGAAACGTATAACTGATAACTTCAAGTTTGTGAGCATGCAAACGTAATGATGTAGAATAAACGATGAAGTATTGACGTTTTGAAATGGTTGTCGATGGTCATTATGTCGGCTAGACATTGCTGCCTGACGGTTGCTGCCTATTATAGTAGCTAGGCAATGAATAATTTAGGTATACGAAAGCAAGGGGTCGTTGGCAACATTATAATATGTACAATCAATAAATAGCCACCATAGACTATTCCTACTCGCATTTTTACTTTCATTTTCTATCCTTTATTTTTTGTCCTATATCTACATAAAACCATGGTATAATAATATACTTCGCCTATGCATAAAACGGGGTGGTCGATTCACAGTTGTGGTCATACTTTGCAATATTAAGAAAATATTTAAATTATACCGGGCCCGATAACATTTAATTTTCTCATAAGCAAAAATGAAAGAAAATTAATGAATTCGCTTGCAAACTTTAATCCATAGAAAATTTATCTCCATAGATAAATCTATAGTAATTATGTAACTCATCCCCTGTTCTTTTTTGATTAATTTCACTGCTAGTTCCAAGACAGTTAATTTGGTCGCGGGTCTTATAACATCACCGTGACCCCGGAACATTAAGGGCTATTGAAAGACACCGTGGATTTTAGTCAGTACAAGTCTGACAGTACCTCTCGCCCTGCCCGGGGTGGGAGGTCTCATTTGATGATTTTACCACGTAAAAAAAAAAAAAAGACAGTTAATTTCATTTAATTTTTTATCTAGGATTCGTCGAACTTCATTGTTCGGCGGTTTTCTGGTGGTCACCACTGATTGCTAGCTTTTGAGGAGTTGTATTGGTTTGGGATTAGGCAGGTGAAGTTGTAACAAAAACACTTTAAGGGGTGAATAATCATAGATCCTCCCTAAGTGCTCAATCTCGTAAGAGTCAGTATGCATCTAGAAATACTTGAGTATCTTAAAGCATTTTGACAGTACGTTGTTTATCATCAGCGAATTCAGAAATGAAAGATTAAAATTGAGTAAAATCTTGGTCTTTCTTGTCACTTATCCACCCAGCAAGTCTGACATTATTTGTCAGATTCCTCCTACACAGGTCGATACACTCGTACAGGGCCATAGGGATGAATGCGTGCTCAAAAGACTCTTCAAACCTCCTTAAATGAATGAGATTTCCTGGGGATATAAGACTTCAAAAGGGGAATAAAAATAGGGTCGATTTTGTTAAAAATTGAATCAAATAATACTGTAGGTAGACACTATTTCCTGTTGGGGTCACGGGACTGTCTTAAAAACGCACTGAGGTCTCGGAATGCAAATTGTAACCAAAGAAACAATTCTACTAACTATCAGCCCTTTCCACTCCACCCAGAACGATAGGACTCATTTGATTGACTTTTCAGCCCAAAACGGTACTATTATTAAATTGATTTTTACAAAAAGAAAAAAATTAAAGATGCAGGAACTACTTTTCATAGCTTGAAACAGCTTTGAACTTACGTGACTTAAAACGTTTAAACTAAGAAGTCTAGTTTCAGAGAAACAAGGGTAGGCTCTTAATTGGATATCTTCTTTTTATCTTCATCTTTAGGCAAATGTTCTTCCATAATAATATGTTCCTAATTTAATTTCCAAGAAAAATACAAAAACACGACAAAATCTATGTTACCTGGATCCCAATCAAATCAGACCCATTTACTGTCAAAACAATGAAACCCTAAAACCCTTGGGAAACAAAACCTGCTTGCTAAATGTCAGTTATAATTAAAAGGAAAAATATATAATAACGGTAGATGTAATATAAAAGTAACGGGCGAAACAATATGTCGTCGGGAACCCATATAACCGTGGGGGCGAGAGGTGAACGCCCTCTAATGCGACTCAGTGAATTCAATAGGGTAACTTTGCCAATTTTTGAAGAGCGTTATTGATGGTCGAGCTTTGATACTTTAGAGCAAGTTCTTTTGAAGTTTCCTGGGGGTCGATAGAATGGTTCCTTTTTGGCAAATAATAGGTTTGATGGACCAAGTATTGGCAAGTTTTGAAACTTGGTTTTGCGATACAATTTCTTATGTTAGATTTTTGTGTAGGTACCTTTAACTGTATTAAGATTGAAAGTAATTTTGGTAATAAACAATTTTTACATACATAACCAGACCCGAAAATAAAATAAAAACTGGTTTTTTTTTCAAGACTACCTTTACCTTTATTTGAAAGAAAATCAACAGATGATCTAAAAAACTGTTCTAATAAGCTCAATTATTGCCAATTTCTAAATAATTTTGACGAAACAAAACACAACTTGTAGAAGGATTTCTAAAATTGTTATAGTCTGTTCATCATCATCAGCCTATAAATGTTCCCACTATTGGGACACTGGCCTTCTCTCTGAGAGAGGGAGTGGGCCATAATCCACCACGCGGGCCCAGTGCGGGTTGGTAGATGTCACATGTCTTCGAATTTTTGGTATGACATGCCGGTTTCCTCACGATGTTTTCCTTCACCGTTTTTGAGAGCAATGGTGATGAAATAAATTACACAAAGTAATGCACCTGGCTGGGTTCGAACCCACGACCTACAACTAGTAAGTCGAGGCCGGTACCACTGGGCTACCACTGCTCCAATAATAGTCTGTTAGCAACATTGTTTTAATTTACTAAAGTGTTGCTACCTAATTTACATTTTGTTGTTACTCTCATTAATATTCTAATTGCCTAGCTTAAAATTGCTTTTAAGAGTTTGAAATACAAACTCTGAACGCATTCTCAAATTTTATAGTGTACTGATAGCGGGCGTGCGGGCGGTGAGTAAAGGGCAACTCGCTGTCCGACCATGGACCATGCCGGGGTCGACGACGCGTCGTGTTCCACGTGCGCCTCAAAGAGCGTCAGCATAATGACGGGGGGCGGGCCAAATCTTATCGGGGTCGCGGGACTTATTCCATCACCGTGACCCCGGAATTTAGAGGGCTATTGAAGGACACAGTGGATTTTAGTCAGTACAAGTCTGACAGTCCCTCCCAGGGCGAGAGCCCGTGGTAGGAGGACTCATATTTCGATGATTTTACCACGTAAAAAAAAAGAGTTACAATGCAAACTCTGAATCCATTCTAAAAATTTATAAGGTACTGATAGCGATGTACCTTTGTTACAAACAGCACTAATTATCGAGTCCAAAACTATCCCATCTTTCGAGAAGAAAGCTAAACCCATTTACAGAATTTCATTAAAATCGATAAAGTTGTTTCAGAGATTAGCACGTACGAACATAGAGATAAGAGTTTTCTTAACAATCGATTCGTGAGCGAACATTTCTCGAAATGACCATCGAAGTACGTCCAGCTCTATCGAGGTCAGAATGACCGGATGGTATCGTTCCATGATAGCCATAAAATAACCCTACCTGCCCTCGTGAGCCGCCCACTATCTATTGATGTAGCTTAGACGAGCCACACGAACTGAAAGTAATAGAAGGTGCATTCCAAGAAAAAACTTGCGTAGTGACTAGCCCGATGCTGATAGTAGAGTTGCTTTTCTAAAATTCTATTCTGGATTCTACTGTCTAAGCACGAAAACCCGTAGCTTCGGCCAAAGTTTTGGGCGTTTTCAACTTTTTGTAACTTTTTTTTTTTTATCTGGTAAAATCATCAAATGAGACCTCCCACCCCGGGCAGGGCGAGAGGTACTGTCAGACTTGTACTGACTAAAATCCACGGTGTTCTTTATTAGGCCTTTATGTTCCGGGGTCACGGTGAGGAAATAAATCTCGCGACCCCGGCAGGCTTTGGCCCTCTGTGAGGGGGCCCCGTCATTTGCTGACAGCTCTTTGATGGTCCATGGTCCATGGTCGGACAGCGAGTTGCCCTTTATTCGCTGTCCGCATGCCCGCGCCTACGGTGGCCGGAGATCGTCTGCTGACGTCCGACGCCGTGGGCGTGTCCACTGCGGTTGGGGCGGAGGGAGGACGCTGTCCTCTCTCTCTCGCGGCCCGCCATCTCCTTCGCGAGCATTACTGCCTCGCAGAAGGTGGCGACCGCTTCCCACTCCGTCTTGCCCCGCAGCATGGCCGAAACCAATGCCGGGCGCGAGAGGTCTCCGCCTATCGCCGCCGTGAGGACACGTCAGTGCCCTGCCCAAGCTGGGCAGTCTTGCACCGTATGCTTTACTGTTTCCTCCGGGCGATCTTCGCAGTGGCAACACCCAGGCGTTTCCTCCTTTCGCATCAGACACAGGTACCTCCCGAAACTTCCGTGTCCGGTGAGGTCCTGCCTCATGCGGTAGGTAAAGACGCCGTGACGTCTCTCCAACCACTCCTCAAAGAGGGGTCTTACCGCCGCTATTGCGGCGTGCCCGAACTTTTTGTCATTTGGGTACAATTTAAAATTAGTGAAAAAATGGTTAAACGGTATGTCCTTACTCCCGAGGTGTTTTCGAAATTCATAAATTCGAATCTAATGGGGGCAATTTACGGGCCTGTATCTATGTCGACAGAATAAAAGAGTGCAAGACCTCCGGTAACGTAATCGATTAGTTAGATAATTATGACTAGTTGTTATGTTTAGTTGCTTAAGACCGTTTAGTTTTTAAAGCCTCATTGCTCAGTGGCAACTCAAGATGGTACAAATGACGTACAGGATATTTCACATATAGGCAAGTTCTATGAAATGAACTACCTTTTACAAGACACGTACTGTTTTAAAGCCAAATACTACCACTGTGACAGATAATTCTATTTCTAAGGCATCATCATGAGTTTTCAGCAAAGTTGTCAGTTATTGTGACGTAAACTGGAACGTTGACATTAATTTCGAGGAAAAAAATTATTCCTTCTAAGTACACCAGAGACGCTGTTCCATTGAAAATTGTCAATATGAAATTGTCAAAGTTCCAGTTTACGTCTCAGATACTGAAAACTCGTGCTAAGGGTACTGATGCCGTAATATCTGCAATAAAACAGTTTTTTACCATTTAATTAGCTCTTAACCTTTTGCATCTTTCTAGTTGTCAGAGCCCACGCAGGGCGCACCCGTCATGAATCGATCCCCCACATGTGTCGCTGATTGCTAAACAATTCCGTACACTCCCTAATGTCGACCTTCATTCTTAATAGTACCATCAAAAGGCTTCTCGTTAGTTCGATCTTTCTGGTTATATTTTTCTAGACCGATCCTAATTTCGTAAACTGCTTTAAAACGAATGGACTTAATATACCTACCAGTAGTTATCACTTATGGGTCTCCCAGCTATGTTTGTTTTTGAAGCATGGTAGAATCATCAAAAGAGGCCTCCCACCCAAGCCAGTGCGGGAGGGACTACTAGAAATGTACTGACTAAAATACACGGTGTCTATATTTCTGTATTATAAAAATCAATTGCTGTTCGTTAGTCTCGCTAAAACTCGAGAACGACTGGACCGATTAGGCTAATTTTGGTTTTGAATTATTTTTAGAAGTCCAGGAAAGGTTTAAAAGGTGTTTTTGAGGCAGTACGAAGTTTGTCGGGCAGTTAGTAACAGTATAAATTATAAGAGTTGACAATAAATAGCTGATCAAGTTTCAAGGAAGTTCGGCTTTGCAGAATATCGTCGCACACAGCCTAAACAACTGACAATCGATATTCTTTCCTATTTCTACAACGATTTTCGACAGGTTGACGTGAACTTTTCGGTACCTTATGTCAGTGTAACTTTGACATATCGTTAGCGTTGACAGATTATAACTTTGAGTGGTATTCGAAAGCTCGAAATTCTTTAACAAAGGATAATTTGAATTTATTAAGTTTGAGACTTCTGTAATTCTAGAAACATTCTCATTACAAACAGTACAACAAAGAGACACAAAAGTTTAAATCTACATCTTCTGCTACTAAATTAGACTAAGTTAAGACCTATTTATACTTGTCAAAAGATTTTCCTCAGAATTTTAAGTTCATTATGAGGTTTCTTGGAGCTAAACTTTAATATAGTTCATCTTCTTTGTCCCAGATTTCTCCGAAAATGCTTAGTAATGGAAGTAAGCATGTACTAAGCATTTCATAAATGTCGACTGTGAACTGGGGGGGCAATTCCCGGTTTAGAGATGGTGTCGAACTCGACAATAATTTCGAATGACGTCATTTTTTCGACAAATTTTACGGAACTCTTACGTTAGCCTTCGACAAATGGCCAATTTGCCATTGTAACTTTTAAAATTTGACGAAAAATGTCGTCATTAGAATTTTTTGACGAGTTCGACACCATCTCTAAAACCGAGTATTGGCCCCCAGATACTGCTGTCATCTTCTAATATATAAAATTCTCGTGTCACAGTTTTCGTTGCCATACTCCTCTGAAGCGGCTTGACCGATTGCCATGAAATTTTATATGCATGTTCAGTAGGTCTGAGAATCGTCTACTATCTATTTTTTATACCCTTAAGTGATAAGGGTGGCATACACAACAGGGTCCGCGTACGAAGTCGCGGGCAGAAGCTAGTAATTTATAACGACAAGGCTTTTACAAAAGGTTTCGTGATCTGAGCTAAAAACAGCAATATGTATTCACTAGGATTTCAAGCAGTAGTGCTTAAGTTTAATCACGATTTTTGGGATTCTGTTCGGGTATTACTTGTGCTATATCAGGCGTATTAAATTCTTTATCTTTTTGATATTTTTTGCTATCTTTTTCATTATGAAAACACAGTCTATTGCCGGCGGCTTCGCCCGCATGTATCTCGAGAATTATTCCACGGAAACGTAGAGTCCTTATGTTTTTTTAGAGATTGCAAACACTTTTCTGAACCTTTCACTAATATCCGTTCAGTCATCATGACGTGATTGAATCACAAACATCAATCTATACATCTAAACCTCCTAACTTTCGCATTTATAGTATTAGTTAGAAGTTAAATAGTTAGATGTAGACTTGTTCCAGTCCGAAATTCGAATATATCCAGAAAATTGCTTGCGGTCAACCATTTGTTTAGGTACTCATAATGTGTACAGATGCCACACATCAACTTAATGATCTTTATCACAAAAGAGGAATATCCAAGTTCGGTTGAGAATAAAGTTTGGGATTGGTTGACATGCTGGTATTTATACTAACATCAAGCCAAGACGGGCTTTAGTCCCACATACCTAATACGAACATCTATCTTCTATCTAATCTAAATATATATAACTCAAAGGTGATTGACTGACTGACTGACTGACTGACATAGTGGTCTATCAACACACAGCCCAATCCACTGGACGTATCGGGCTAAAATTTGGCATGCAGGTAGATGTTAAAACGTAGGCATCTGTTAAGAAAGGATTTACAATCAATTCTAGCCCCAAGGGGATGAAAGTTTGTATGAAACTTAGTCAATTTAAAACCGCTAGGGCTGAGTTTTTGCATGCATAAAGCTACTATGACGTAGGCATCCCCTAAGATAGGATTTTGGGATAAAATAGGGGATGAAAGTTAGTATACCTACATCTTCTTTTCATAGATTTTTGACTGATTACGCAAGCGAAGCCGCGGGCACAAGCTAGTTAGATATATTCTTCAACACCAAAACCGATTTCCAACGCTCCACATATCCTTAGAGATCCCTCAATACAACACGAACAGAGAAAACTTAACGATGTCGTGTTCATCACAATGAGATGCAACAAAGGAGATATACACAGTTCCAGCTGGTCGAAACAGTTGCTACATTCACTTGTATTCTGTTTATTCTTTAGAACTACAAACATCGTTCCTTGGGGTGTTGGAGAGAAATATTTTTAGCTCTAACGAGACAAGTATCTTGAAAGTGGGTCATAAAGTGTTGGTTGGACTTATGGTTGAAAGATTTCCGTTGGGAAGATGAAGTTTTAAAGTGAATTTAGGATAGATGGAATATTGTTTATTGCACTTGCACACTAAAATGGTTAAAAGCCTGCCTGGGTCGCGGGACTGTCTCATCAGGAAACCGGGATCTTGGAACATATAGGGCTTTTTAAGGATCACCAGGCAGTTCAAGTCTGACAATCCCTTCCGCGCCGCCCTGGATAGGAGGACTCATTTGATTTTACGCCTATGAGTTAAGCTGGAAGATATCTCTATCAGCGATAAGTTCGACGTCTGACAGCGAAATATTACGTACACAAACTTTGGGTGGATTAATATGAGTTCAAATATAGAGATGGTAGAATGTGTATTGGAAAAAAAAATGACAGAATGAATTGCTACTTATAAATAATCTGTTGTGAATGAATAAATTGTGGATGCAGGTCGCTTCCAACCCGTTTATGTGGAGATCTAAAGAGGAGGCCTATGTTCAGCAGTGGACGTCCTATGGCTGAGATGATGATGATGAAATAATTTTCTACAAAAATATTATAAAATCCATTCAATTCCAAATAATTACAAACTAGAAATATCTGTTTAAAGTGTTAAAATCTATAATAAATAATACCTACTTAAACACTTGTGTAACAATAGCCTCTCAATCATCTCACAAAAGAGGCTCAAAAAGGGGTCACTTTCGACCCCTTTTTCATAAAATTCGAACTACGTACAATAATTCAAAATGTTGACAAGATGGCCCGGTGAACCCCCGTACCATTGACATCTATCGCTTATAGGACTAACCGTAGACAACAATACGACTGCTTAAAACGCCATAAATCATCGGCACATCCGCGCTTCCGGCCCGATGCTCGCTCTAACGGAACCGGAAGTAGTCACAGCGCCGGATATGACGCGAGCTGCCTGACAGTTAATATCCTGTTATGCATTGCTATGTCATCGCAAAGTGCCACTCTACTTTCAGCCTTATGAAGGTTAAAATAGAGTGTTATGTCACGTGTGGTTGGCGACACGTTCATATGTTCTCTGGGTTGGAGATTCGATCCGTTAGTGTGGAGTGCACTTTTGAACTGTTCGACTGTCTTTTGTCATTTGAGTACATTTTACACGCGTCGGGCTTCGTAATAGGATTCCAAGAATGTAGCTGTTATTCCTTTTTTAAATTGAAAAGAAATGATTTTGTTTCACATATTACTTTAGGAATTTAGGGGGTGTAGCCAAAATCCCTTCAGTTGTACTACATGTAGAGTTGTACTATGTACACTTGTAGAGAACTTATATGAAAATAAAAGAGACAACAATGCGAGCCATATGGCTCTGCCAAAATAAATACAATTGCAGAAAAATACGGCTAAATTCCTGGTAAATTAATAAAATGTCCAAATTAACTTACGTCACTAAATTCAGTGACAGCAAAAACCAATTAAACAAGCAACATTCTTTAAACAGAATCAGCACTTATAAGAATACCAGGCAGGACAGTAATACTTTTACCCCTCCCCTCATAGAACAACCAAAAATAAACGTAACCTAAGTCAACACATAGTCCAAAATACAACCCCAAAAGTATACAAATCATGTACGATGGAGCAATAAAGTTGGACGCGGGAAAAAGGCAACAACTGGCACCACAAATGAGTTTTCAACACATTTGCTCGTAAAATGCATTTACAAAGCCTGTATACAGTGTTCGAAAGTTAAAAATTACGGACCATACAACGCAGCGTGCGGTAAAATAGGTACTCTCACCTAAGTACCTATTTTACCGCACGCCCCCTTGTAGAGCAGCGTGCGTTTTCTTTACGGTTTTTTTTTAATTTCCAAAAAAAAAAAAAGAATTCCACCAAAGAGTTTCACATTATGAAAATAAACAACCTGACTGATCGAACCTCCTTGGAAGAGCTTTTGCTCAATACGTTGTCTCACTTTAATACTAAAGAGTAAATGAGATGAAAGATGTAGTTCTAATTTTCACCACGTGCATGTGGCGCCATTTTCAAAGTCGCGCCATTTTCATATTAGGAACTTCAAAAATTGTTGCGACTAATCTGAGTTCAAGGGAGGAATCTGATATTAATATGGATAAATGTGTTGAAAAACATTGTATGACACACGTGCAGAAATTGGTATTTACAAACTCGTGACTACGGTACGCCCTCGGGCGCCTTCGGCGCCTCGGGCGTACGTTGTCTACTCGTTTGTAAAAACCAACTTTCCGCACTAGTATCATAAATAACTATTACTCTGACCAGCAAACAAGAAACCACAGGGCCACATACCCATTGTGGAAGCTGAGCCCTCGTTATATGGAAAGTATGTGGACAGAGAGGCCAAGTTATACTGGGTATTCTGGTGACATTTGCTGATCTCTCGTTGTGCGGAAAGTAAGTACATTGCGAGGTCAGGTTGTAGTGGAAATGAACTGCTTGGAAACGATTATAGGCATTGTCATTTTGTGAGCTGACATACTGGTACAGTACCGTCAGCACGAGTTTTCAGTATTTGAGACGTAAAGTAAACTGGAACTTTGACTACTTCAAATTGACAATTTTCAAGGAAAAAATTGGTTCCTTCTTCGCACACCAGAGGCGCTGTTCCATATTTTCATACAAGAAACGCTGTAAATACTGGAAAGTTGCTGTAAAGTAAAAGATTGAAAACTCGTGCTAAGGGTAGGTACTGATGTGGAAAGCTAGAACGAATTTCGAATTTAGAAAATTTAAATATCGGTGCTTTTCAGTTGAACAAAAAATAAAACGTTTCTTTTTCGTTTTGCTACCCTTAGGTATCAGAGTTAATTTACTCCCGTTTCTAGGAACCATACGACTATTTTACAAGACCTTGAACTTAATTATTGATTACATAAGTCCCAGTTTCCTTCACCGATGTAGAGAAATAACTACTAATTGAATTGAAAAAGCCTTGAAAGTTTCGTAAAAACTGAATTGATTTTAATTTGGGACAATTATATTTTTGGACCGTACAAAAAATAAATTAAATGAATTTTGCAAAGAAAAGGACCACGGGCAGAAATATATGGAGACTGGCCCATCGTTCAACAGTGATGGAACCTATGCCAAATGAAAGCTTTCAGGATGTGATGTATTTCTTATTATGGCAGCTAAGTCGAATTCGAGCGCCAACAAGGTGATTTCGAGCATTGAAAACATATGCCCTTACGTAACCTAACATGTGGCAACATTCTCCTACTGATTTGAAACAGGTGTCATTCGAAGCGTGTAGTAGATACGATATACTTTTACTATGGCGACATTCTTCAAATGTGTAATGTTCACCTGGAATATCTGAAAATGTCAACCTAACCTAACCAGTGGCAACAATCTCCTACTGATTTGAAACAGATGTCAATCGAAGCGTGTGGTAGATACGATATACTTTTAGTATGGCGACATTCTTCAAATGTGTAAGGTTCACCTGGAATATCTGAAAATGTCAACCTAACCTAACTGTGGCAACATTCTCCTACTGATTTGAAACAGATATCATTCGATGCGTGTGGTAGATACGATATACTTTTACTATGGCGACATTCTTCAAATGTGTAAGGTTCACCTGTAATATCTGAAAATGTCAACCTAACCTAACTGTGGCAACATTCTCCTACTGATTTGAAACAGATGTCATTCGATGCGTGTGGTAGATACGATATACTTTTACTACGGCGACATTCTTCAAATGTGTAAGGTTCACCTGTAATATCTGAAAATGTCAACCTAACCTAACTGTGGCAACATTCTCCTACTGATTTGAAACAGATGTCATTCGATGCGTGTGGTAGATACGATATACTTTTAGTATTTTTTTTTTTTTTTTTTTTTTTTTGGGACAAACCCACCACACTGTTCCCAAACCACTGCAACTCCTGAGAGCCAGAATCAACAGTGGCAACCACCAGAAAAGCGCCGAGACAATGAAGCTCGACGTGTCCCGGAGAATGAATTTACCTGTCTTGGGTCCTGCAACGAAATTAATCAGAAAAGAATAGTGGAGGAGTAGGAAAAAATATGTTTCCACTTCCCTCCATGCAAGCAGGAGACAGAACAAAACAAGGCCAATAGGCACAAAGGGATATTACAACTGGGAGAAGCCCAGTTGCCTAGCACCACGGGTAAAATGACTAATAATATTAATGGGACCTAAATTGTGAGCTGCTATATTTGATTCCAATAATAGGTATGGCAGAAACGCTTGAACGCACGGTAGTTTGTTCGAGTTTCCACAAGGTCCGAATAATAAATGACTCCGGATGTAGTCTGAACAGTATCCAACATAATATTGCGTTCGTTCTGCCAAAGAATACACTCCCAAAGAATATGATGTGCTGATTGTTCATATTCACAGTCAGGGGTCGAACATTGACAAAAAGGCGAGGGAACTAGCTTAAAGGAAAACAATTTACTTTTAAAGTTACCATGTCCCGTGAGAAATTGGGCAACACAGTGATCCACCTCCAGCCACGTCCTAGCCAGCCGCTCACGAACGGATGGAAAGAACTGGTGGAGGTGCCGCCCCTTGATAGAATTATCCCACCTACTTTGCCATTCGGATAAAAGATCCTCCCAGACGTCGCTCTGGGGTTTGAACAATCTAGATATCTTATCACGGTCACGTTGCGGTAGAAAATCAGCGTCAGTGGTCTCCCGTGCGGAAAAGTACATTGCAGCACGTCGCTGCACTTCAAGATCGACTGGAAGTACACCAGCAAGCACTGGCAAAGCTTCAGTACTGACGGTCCTATACGCTTTACTTAAGAATAACAAAGCCAAGCGCTGACTTTGGAGCAATTTACGTCGTGCCGCCCCTATGGTGGCCCTATCGGCCCAAACAGGTGCTCCGTAGCACATACAGCCCAAGTAAGTAGCCCCATAAATAGTTTTTAAGGTTAGAAATGACAGACCCCAAGTAGATTTTGATATTCTAGTTAGGGCATAAAAGTTATTTTTAGCTTTTTCACCAACTGTTTTAATATGTTCTATGAATGTGAAATTTCTCTCTAAGACTAAACCAAGATAGCACACCGATTGTTTTCTCTTAACGGGAACATTATTGAATTTAATACTAGGCAACGATTTAAGCTCACCTTTTAAAAGTAGTTGATAGGTTTTTTGTGGTGCAAAGGTCAGACGGTTTCGATCACCCCACTGAGATATTAATCGTAGGCAAGTGTCAGCCAAATTCTCGAGTCCAGCACGAGTATTCGACTGAATGAGCAGAAGGCCATCGTCCGCATAACCAGTTAAAGAACAACCACTTGGAAGTGGAATAGCGAGGAAATCATCGAAGCCTAGATTCCATAAATAAGGACCGATAACCGAACCTTGAGGACAGCCCATGGTAAGAGGTTTCGATACGGAATGATGTCCGAGTTTAAGTTTCGCGGATCCATTAGAAAAGTACGAGCAAAGAAGATTAAAGATATTATTATAGCAACCACGAGCTTTTATTTTAAGTAGTAGCATTGGCCACCATGCGTTATCAAAAGCCCCGGAAATATCTAGAAAGATTCCAAGTACATACTTGTGCTTGGAGCTATTAACCATTTTCCTAACAGAAAGTGCCGCGTCAACGGTTGATTTCCCGATAGTAAAACCGAATTGATTTTTATGGAATTTGGGACCGTCCGGTAACAATCGTGGGACGATAAGACGCTCCAGGAGCTTTCCCAAAGATGGTAATAATGTTATGGGCCGGTAAGACTTAGGGTCATCTGGTGGCTTGTCGCCGCTTTTAGGTATTATTCGTATAAAGCCAAGTCTCCATATGCGAGGAAAAACGCCTTCAGCAATACACCGGTTGTAAACAGTTAATAACGCGTCGCCCGCTGTTTTACACGCTTCCTTTATCATACGATTAGATATTTTATCTTCACCTGATGATTTGTTAAGGGGCAGTCTCTTAACAACATTAATGAATTCGTCAGTGGATGGTAGGTCTGACGCTGGTGATTCAGGCGCGACTGTAGCCCATGCTCTAATCTGCTGGTGGTAGTCATTATCATTAACGGGTGAATCATCAGGGATAAGAGTATTTAATAAAACTTCCGTCGTTTCTTCAATACCGGAGGTGTGTTTATTATTTACTTTAATATTCTGAACGTACGCGAGGTCGACCGATCGATTGGCTTTAAACTCATGATATAAAGGAGACCACGGACCTTCCTTTTCTAATTTATCAACTACTTTACGCAACAAATTACCCTTAGATTTTTCAACCGATGCTCTGTAACGGGACCTGGCAACTCTAAATGTATTTAAGGCTGAGGTTAGTGAGTCTCCGGTGACTTGACGTTTTTTAAGCTTGTTAAGATGTTTACGGGCTCGACGATAGATTTTACGCTGTTCGGTTAGGTAGTCACACCACCAATCACATCTACGTATGTTGGTCATAGGTCCGCGACCAATGGCAATGTCAGCACAGTAAATGAAGGTGTCTGACATAATTTCAGCACTTTCTTCAGCTGACAGCCCATCACGAGTGAAATCTTTGGCATGACACGCAAAAAGCGATCTAAAAAATTCCCAATTAGCACCCTTACTTTTATACCTAAAGTTACCAATTACATGTGAAGAACCATGAGTAGAAACCGGAACAAATTCGTACACGATCAAGCGATGATCACTACTAGACGCGTCCGGCAGGACACGCCACCTATCCAAGCGTACGTCTGCACTAGAAAGTGTGACGTCAATACAAGATTCGCCCATTTGGCTGCAAAAAGTAGGTGGTGCGTCGGGGGTGTTATGAATAGTTAGGTTCATTTCAGCAATGAAGTCTTCAACAGCGCAACGCCGTACGTAATCCGTGGACCGGACTTTGCCATACCACAAGGACGAAGACGCATTAACGTCTGCGCCTACGATAACTTTGCAGCCCGCGAGTGACCGCAAGACGTGACGGAGGTTATGTATGTGACCATCAACAGGATCAGAATATTGAAAATAGCAGCTGACAACGAAAACTCTAAAAGTATCAGATGAGACTTCCGCAACTGCACAGTGAGGCGTCATGAGATTACGTAAGGACGTTACTGTATAGTTAGAAGAACGCGACACGTAAATTCCGGCTCGTGCCTTGCTATCCAACTGAACTACCTTGTGACGTAAGCGCGTGTTTTGGTATTGTTCTTGAACGAGTACAATGTCTAAATTATAATCGATAATTAATTTGTCCAATTCTGAAGTCGCCACCCTATCGTTATGTAGATTTAGTTGACCTATTTTTAAACTATCCATTATATTAATAATTAGTGTTGCGTATTAACTGTTCGAGCCTAATTTTGTAACTGGTACACTGCTGAGAGCCGCACCGATGGTCAAACGGTTTTTTATAACGTTTACACGCCACACATACCGGTGTAAAATTTAAATTATCCTTATGCGGGCATTCTTTGGTTTCATGTGCTTCTGAGCAGTTAGCACAGGTAGGCAACTTATTAACGCAGTATTTTTTCACGTGACCGAACTGCTGGCAATGTAAACAACGAACTACATCGATATCATCAAAAAACCGACAAGTCGCGAAGTCAATAAAAAGCTTCTCTTTGGTACTAATTAAATGCTTTCGTATGGCGTTATCGATTTCGATGCCTACCCACTTCCGACCATTGTCTAATACACGCCTACGTATAATTTTTGTCGACTTAATAAATTCTTCTTCACTAATTGCCAATTCGTCTTTGATATTTTGACGGTATAAAGCATGCAAAAAAGGTTTGTCTTCCATTGAGGATGGGACATCTTTAATTAATAAGCGTGGCCTGCGGCCTTTCGGTTTTTCAAGTCTTAACCCGGCGGTCTTAATAGCATCAACCGATTCCAGTTTATTTAATTGACTGTCGTTAGCGACACGTAATACAACGCCCGATTTCGCGATTTTTTTCATGCCAACAATTTGAAATCCGTCGTCACTTGGCTTAATCGCTTTTTTAAGCGCTTCTTTAGTGGCTGAGGAAGTCGCGAATTCAGCTGATCTTTCGTTGGAGGGGTAAGCTATTACACACGGCAGCGGTGGTCTAGACTCCATAACTGGAGCCACCTTCGGCAGACGAAGTTTCAGAGAATCGGAATAAGAAAGTTTATTGGGATTTGTTTTTACAACGCTGACATTACTATTTAGTTTAATTTTGTCCATTTCGCGCTCAATATTGGCTAACTTCGTTTCGTTAGAAGATGACCGTATGGCTAACAAAGAAACAATGGACGTAATCCGCTGTGTCATGTCCATAATCGCGGATTTATTGGCTACATTAATACGGGACCCCTGATCATTCACAAGGTCGTTTATTTTTGACAAGTATGCAGACGCCTGAGTAACTAAATCGCAATAGTCTTCGTTTGAATTACTGACATTCATAATTGATAACGGCGATTTCTCAACAGAATCGGTCAAATGTTGTCTCTTCGCACTATCATCGGGTGTTAAATAAGACGGAGACATTTCCGTAAACAATCGTTTAGTGGAGGCGGAGGTCGGTGACCTGGGAGGTTTATTTACGCGTCGCGATGTGTTTTTCCCTCCACCATCCGGTGGGTCATCATTACTGGACAACATTTTTAAAGCAAAACTACAAAAAGATTTAAATCAGATCGCAAAAACGAGAACAAACAAGAAAATATTTTTTTCTATACCGGTACCCCCACACCCAAAAAAATAAAAAGTACTCACCGAGCGTTGATGAACTAATTTAAAACTATATTTACCAATAAAATACGCGTAATAACACTTAAAAAACTTACAATACCACCACTAAGCA
Source organism: Agrotis ipsilon (assembly GCA_028554685.1). Classification (NCBI taxonomy): domain Eukaryota; kingdom Metazoa; phylum Arthropoda; class Insecta; order Lepidoptera; family Noctuidae; genus Agrotis; species Agrotis ipsilon. Next base: position 3,694,496 of record CM052978.1, read on the forward strand.
CAAAAGCACACAGCTAGGATCAATTCACGAGCCGGTAATTGACAACGAAACACGAAAAACGTAATTAATTACGGCAGCGATACAAATCACATCTACACAGCGCAGTTGCACAGAGGGAAGTACACATTTGAAGAGTGTCGCCATACTAAAAGTATATCGTATCTACCACACGCTTCGAATGACACCTGTTTCAAATCAGTAGGAGATTGTTGCCACAGGTTAGGTTAGGTTGACATTTTCAGATATTCCAGGTGATCCTTACACATTTGAAGAATGTTGCCATAGTAAAAGTATATCGTATCTACCACACGCTTCGAATGACACCTGTTTCAAATCAGTAGGAGAATGTTGTCACAGTTAGGTTAGGTTGACATTTTCAGATATTCCAGGTGAACCTCACACATTTGAAGAATGTCGCCATAGTAATAGTATATCGTATCTATCACACGCTTCGAATGACACCTGTTTCAAATCAGTAGGAGAATGTTGCCACAGTTAGGTTAGGTTGACATTTTCAGATATTCCAGATGAACCTTACACATTTGAAGAGTGTCGCCATACTAAAAGTATATCGTATCTACCACACGCTTCGAATGACACCTGTTTCAAATCAGTAGGAGATTGTTGCCACAGGTTAGGTTAGGTTGACATTTTCAGATATTCCAGGTGATCCTTACACATTTGAAGAATGTTGCCATAGTAAAAGTATATCGTATCTACCACACGCTTCGAATGACACCTGTTTCAAATCAGTAGGAGAATGTTGTCACAGTTAGGTTAGGTTGACATTTTCAGATATTCCAGGTGAACCTCACACATTTGAAGAATGTCGCCATAGTAATAGTATATCGTATCTATCACACGCTTCGAATGACACCTGTTTCAAATCAGTAGGAGAATGTTGCCACAGTTAGGTTAGGTTGACATTTTCAGATATTCCAGGTGAACCTTACACATTTGAAGAATGTCGCCATAGTGAAAGTATATCGTATCCACTACACGCTTCGAATGACACCTGTTTCAAATCAGTAGGAGAATGTTGCCACATGTTAGGTTAGGTAAGTGCATATGTTTTCAATGCTCGAAATCATCTTGTTGGCGCTCGAATTCGACTTAGCTGCCATAATAAGAAATGCATAACATCCTCAAAGCTTTCATTTGGCATAGTTTTCATCGCTGTTGAGCGATGGGCCAAAATGCGCATGGTCCTTTATGTTTTCAGAACACTCATTTATTCCCTGTTGTAACTTGCATGATCTTACTATGTAGATCCTGCTATCGAACAGATTCCTATAACAAACTTTGTGAGTACATAAAAAATAATCCAACGTTGCTACGCGCACAAAAAATAGCAGAGGCCTTCAATTACTTTTATGGAATGTTCGACAAAACACAAAAACCTTTTGTTGTGTTCCTAAAAACTAAACGGGACGGACCTGCGAACAACTTTTTGTTAAAAATTGAACAGAAAAGCAAATCCGGGATATGACAAAATATAAAGTTTTAAGCTATTGCATAGCTTTTATCGCGGGCTTTGAGCGCGCGGCGCGGCGACCGAATCAAGAAATTCTCAAAACCTAACGAAAATACCTGACACTGACACCACGCATCGCTTACATCGTTTCACTTTGAGAGACTTCGGCAATCATAAAAATATCCGTCATTAGGTCAATTTACTTTTTCTTAGGGAGTTTTCACAATGAAACCTACTTTAAAAATTCTCCTACAATAAAGAAGTTCTTTATTCAATAGTGCAACACAAACATTTTAAATAAATGATATTCTCGTTAAATATACGCGGTAGACAATTTTTTTCTTTTTAAATAACAAATGTTACGCAATAGCTCCACCGCGGCAGTTTTTGCCACATGTATTTTTCTATCAAATCGAGTCTCGAGGGATATCTGCCATCAGATTTATTTGATTGCTGCGCGGGTGATACCGCGGGTAACTCTAGTTTGGAACAAATCCCTGGGTTCAATCATATTGGACATCGGCTCCATAGCTCCACTGTGTTATCGGGGGAACACGACCATGCGTGACCCCGTTGTTTCAAAATTCAAAATGCAAATTGTCCTTGTACACTATAGCAGCCAATACACTGACATGTAGCAATATGCGATGGAAGGGAATCGTGTGACAAAGTTGCCGTGGTCATAGCACCAGCACGATTCAAATTTTTAAAATGGACATCCCCATTTTAAAAAATTGATAAAACAGAATGAAACCGTCGTCATTAAACTGCATCTACCATCATCATCGTCATTCACAGTCTCAACTGAGTTCTTATTAATTATCGGGGGGCATGGCAGTGCCCGCGCCAAAGTCGAGTGCAAAGCGAACACCGTACCATCTTTTACTGGAACCATTTCGCTGCATTTTCAGGCCCCTATTTGAGAACCTCTGGCTAAGACCAGAACGCAGAAATTTTCGTCATCAAGTAATCTATAATCACATAAAGAAATCGCAGTAAGGAATCTTACACTTGGCACGACTTCGTCTAGATTTCATTACTTTTTAGAGATAAATAAGCAGCTCTATCGAGACTTTGGATAGTTTTTTACAGAATGTTTTTGGTGGGATCATGTTTTTCCTCCAATGACATCTCCATAGTGTCAAACAAATTCATTCTGTATTAACGCAACATCGAATCCAATATGGCGACGGTTTTGAAATAAGTCCCGCATCACGAGGCTAATGATATCCATCCGATAATTGCTTTAATACCGTTAACAGTATTTGATTGGCGTATTAGTGGCAATATCTGTCAGCACTGGGCGTACTGAATACGCAAAATGTGCGTATTTACTGTTGGTACGTAATAACAGGTTTTTATTCGACTGTTGATGGTGACGTAATCATGATATTGTGTAATTAAAATGTAACTATAGATGTGCAGAATTTACATTCCGGTTTATAATTATCAATTTTAAAGTGCAGGCCACACCGCCATCTAGAAAACTGGCGGGCGAAGGGAGGCAAAGGAAACTATACTAAACATTCGAAGCTACGGCGAATTAAACTGAAAACACCTTAAACTAAAACTACTTCACACGAAAGACGAGAGTTGACTAGTCAAAAGAAGATCACCACGAGAGAGGACGGACGCACAAGGCGAAACAGGGGCCTTAGTCAAACAGCATTCGACAGTAAACGACAATCGTTATCGTTGATCAGTCACCAATACATTTTCAACTTTATACCCCAGCGCGTAAAGTTGAAAATCTATTGAAGTTCACAGATCGTTTTCGTTTGTTTCGTTCGTTATCGATTAGCAGTTTTTAATAGATTTTCAACTTTACACGCTGGGGTATAAAGTTGAAAATGTATTGGTGACTGATGAACGATAACGATTGTCGTTTACTGTCGTATGCTGTTTGACTAAGGCCCCAGTCCGGCGAGCTGAGTCAGCATTTTTTCAGCTCTTTCCATACTTCGCTTCACACAACAATCTATCGGAGTTCCTATAATAGTAGAATTTTTGGTTCTAGGATGCATGCTGGTTTCCTCATATTTTTCTCCGCCATTTTGAGACAGTACCTAACGAAACTCAAAACAAATAAAAAACATGGTAAATATCCCGTTTTAAAACTAAATAATAGTTATCGTGTACCATGTCAGTCTAAAAACTTATAGTACATACATAATGGGTTTTTCTGGGTTCGAACAAACGACCTACAAAGTTGAAAGTCGAGGTCGATACCCCAGAGCCGCCACTGCTCTCCCCTCAATGCATTCAACTAATTAGTTCTAGAAATTAAACAGACTTTATTCTATATTTATTTTCTCAGCAACATTAACTGACTGTCATGATTACTATCGTCAAACACAGCTCAAAGTAACAATAAATGGTTATTAGGCGATAGTTTATGAAGATAAATGACCCACCTGATGCTATCTAGCTTTATTGTTATTTGACAAGCGTAGGTGCGTGCTAATTACCCAGCTAGACTAATTAGTTAGATGTCTTGAGCAAATAAAGTGACTGTTACACAAATAAGTTAACATTATCTATACCACTAGCTGTTGCCAGCGGCTTCACCCGCTACAACCCGAAAATTATCCCACGGCAACATAAAATCGGGATAAAAACTATCCTATGTGTTAATCCAGGTTATAAACTATCTGTGTACCAAATTTTAGCCAAATCCGTTCAGTGGTTTTTGCGTGAAAGAGTAACAAACATCCATCCACACATACAAACTTTCACGTTTATAATATTAGTAGGATTTACTGTCAGTCATCATCATTAGTGGACAAACTTAGATTTGTGACAGTCTGCTTTTAATTTTGTTAGAAAATCATCATGAGTTTGATCTGCGTGAAGCGGGAGGCATTTTCAGATTTTGCTGACTAAAAACTAACACGTTCTTTCTGTTGCCCTTTGCGTTTCAGGCCCGCAAAGTTCCACGCTACCGTACATTCTAGATATGTATAAAGCAAAGAATAGGGAGTCGTCTTCGTGCCTGATAACTTCGTTTTATCTTGTGGACTGTAGTTATATGTAGGTCTGATCCCAATTGATTGAAACGACTAGCTATAATTGCTCACTGTCGTAAACATACTATAGTACATCAGACTATACATAGAGAGAGTAAGTACAGACTAAAAATCAAATCATTTTTGGTTGCCATAAACATACTTTGTGTTGCCTTAAACAGTGCCTCTACCCTCGAGCCCCACTTCTCAAATAAAAGACTGAGCTAAGTCCTTATATCATCGTATACAGACTCGCTCGGTCTATATTCAAGTCGCTCGTCTACTCTATGTTTGAGGAAAGTCTTCATCTTTACCATCGCTGCCAAATTTTGTTGCAAAACTTCACGAGCGGCCAACGATTATAGGCCATTGCGAGAGGCATACCCTGGGCAGCTGGGCAGACAATCTGACCGCCTAATATACCAACTATAACATAAACTATTCAGTATCTCTTACCAAAGAGAAAACAAACAATAATTTAGAACAATTTCGATAAAAGCCAGACATACTGAACGAAAAGCCATTAACACAAATGAACTCCGCATGAAAAGACAAAGCTGCAATGCTATCATTAACCACGATCTCAAAATGGACTCAAAGCTTTCAACACACATTAATTTAAACGCCCGCCGGCCATTTTGTTACTCATAAACAAAAGAGCGGCGCACAACGTTTATAATTTGCATAGAAACAAACGAGGTATTTTGAAAATGGAACTAGAATGTAGTGCAAAAAGTCTAACAGACAATTTTAACTTAATTATGCGATACATAACTCAATGGCCATACATAAGATTATCACAGGTAGAATATCATGGAAAATACAACATTAATGTTTTTGCTACCTACCCACCACATAAATTTAAAAGCGAGTTATTCCACGAAGGGCACCTGGCACCTGTGAAATTTGTATTTTGACAGGAGCCTTATGTCGAATAGATAAGGTGCAAGTAGTTCAGGTGCCATTGTCAGCGGGTGCCCTTCGTGGAATACCTCGTAAAAGCTAAATGTAAAAGTTGTTGAGAATAGATGGCATAATTGGACACAAAAGATGATATAAAGCACACTTATGATGGTAGTAGGTACGAAACTATAGCACAATTTACTTAACTATACGCGGGCGACGATGCGGGCAATAGCTAGGTATTAAAAGAAATAAGTACGAGTCGATCGAGAGAAAAATCAACATTAAGATAAAACACGTACTTTCCATCAATTGAGCTTTGCATTCCAAAGTTGCGATAACTTCAGATATCCGCAGTACTGGCAAAAATTTGGTTTTCTAAGCCCCTTCGCACACGGCGTCGTATCGTAAGCGTATCGTAAAACGCGCGTAGTACGAGAGCAATACGAGCAGGAACATTTTAAAACAACTCCGCACACGAGCCGATGTTGCAGCGTATCGTATGAGGTGTTCATTGTTCATTAAAATTACTATACGCGTACGAGACGTCTACGCCTACGACCCATGTGCGAAAAGCCTTAGGCATCATTTATGCGGACAGCTCTTGGCCCTGGCCTGATCTTTATCAGACGGTGAGCTTTCCGTTGAGTCCCCAAGCCCTGGCGTGCCCAAAATCAGGCCGCCTCAGGACACAGCAAGTCTTCGTATAATTCAGTTAAAAACCATGATGGATCATTGTTATAACTTGAAATATGATTATGTTAATTGAAATTGGTATTGTGTGAGTTTCCGACTTCGGTACGAATAGGGTGTGATGAAGGATTATGAAAATGTATGAACACAAGTTCGTGAAAGTGACTCGTCTATTCGACCATCATTTTAACTTTGTTTTATATGCGGTTTTAGATTGGAGTATTTTGCTAAAATGCTCTTTTTTGCAAATTATGAAAGCGCTAATTTCTACCCTTGCAATTTGTACGATCTTAGAGATGCGTTTATGAGATTTTATCTGATTACTAATAATACAGCTGCAATTAGTTAAGGCACTCACCGAGAGTTGAGTTTCAGGCGATTTTTTCATAAAGTTGCCCTTTATGACACACTAGGAATTTCTCCGATATCGTGGGTGCGTTTACAAACATAGAAACTCACAAACACCTACCTACTACTTGCAAATAGTAGATTATTAACCAAGGGGATAAAGCAGGGTCTTCTGTCGCGGGTGGCGAATTAAATCGCGAGCGTAACGAAGGACTCGAGGTTTACTCCCGAGCGTAGCGAGGGTGTTAAAAACTTAAATCACGAGCGAAGCGAGGGATTTAAGACGAGTCCTGAGTGTAGCGAGGGATTTAAGTTCACCCAAGACTAAGACAGCTTTATCACCGAGGAAAATACTCTACTTGTCGTACCATTTGCGAAAAAAATAACACAGTAATAATATGAGATACGCATTTTAAACATTAATATTTAACATTAACTTATTTATAAAAATAAGTAAAAATAAACTCAACGTTTATGTATTTGAAGAATACAAAAACGCGGCAAATCAAAAAAGCAAAGGCATCAAGCTATACGGCCTCGTCGGTTTTCGTAATTTTATTTAACTAGATGAAAATCCGGCTTCGCTCGGGTGAAACGTGTGTCCCAAATACTACACATCAAGGTACTAAATGTAGGTGTCACGGTAAGTCATAGGCCGAAAATAAAGAAAAAAAAAAACTCAACATGATAACCGATGTCAATAATGGCGGCTGCGATCTGTCTGGTCAGAAAATCATTAGAAATTTACAAATACTCGACAATCCGAATTTTGCGGATATATGTTGTCGACTCGAAATCTTTATTTTTTAATGTTTTATTATTCTGGTTAGCTTTCGATCGAGTCTACCGTAATCTAAGTATTCTAAATTTAAATCACATTCTCTCCCTAGAGAGAGAATGAAATTCAGTACAACATTCTTTCCCTGTTTTTCACAGATTAAAAAATGACTATTGTTATGTTCGCTTTTTGTGGCATAGAATGTCACTTTTTTGAGCAAGTGGTACGAAAACATAATTTTTTTTTCCGTGCGAAAATCGAACCCCCGACACGCTACGTAGCAGTTGTTCGCTCAACCACTGCGACAACAGTACTATCAATAGTGATACGAACGACCAATGTAAGTACTGTCATTTGAGACTTTTCAAACACGAGTAAATCAATCTTAATTTAATGAAATTCTAGTTAAAACCAACCTTTGTATTCAAAATTAGATCGAAAATCAAAGTGAAATAAGTTACACTATGTATTATAGATAGTGGTCGTAGAAACCCTATGTCTATGTATACGAACCTCCTTTCTAAACGAACAAACAAAGAAATAGAACCTCTACTTTCATCGACATAGGGTACGAAATTGCCTAATATAGCGTTGTAAGTTATGACATTCTGGTGATGTGTTACGTTGTACGTGACCCAAATAGCAGGGTCCGAGTAAATTTCAGGCCATATTGGATTGTGAGCGTCCAGTCATCGTAAGGATATTATTTTATAGTCAATTGCTTCACTACACGTTACTGAGCTATCTGGAGTATGGGCAGTGTGGGCCGGTGATACTGGATATTGTTTGTTCGTTACATTTGAAATGTGGATACCTGGAGAATGCTTGTGAGTTGAAGTTTTGTTATTTTTGTGAATATGGAGGATGATACACTAAGCGCAAGAGTTTTAGGAATACGGAAATGTTGTTGACAAGGATGGCAAAGTATACACTGCAGGCGCGTGAGGTGGGGCGTGCGGGTAGCGGGGGGCTCTTCACCTCAGACCCCGACTGCATTCAACTCGACTGGCCTGTTGGTCTAGTGGTTAGTGACCCTGACTGCTATGCCGGGGGTCGTGGGTTCGATTCCCACCCAGGACAAATGTTTGTGTGATGAGCATGATCATTTCTTCTGTGTCTGGGTGTAATATATCTATAATATGTATGTATTTAGAAATATATAAGTATGTTTATCAGTTGTCTAGTACCCATAACACAAGCTCTGCTTAGCTTGGGACTAGATGGCGTTGTGTGATAGTTGTGGAATATTAAAAAAAAAAAAACTCGCGCGCTATCTGTACCAATTTGTTTTTTTTTTAGAGTTGTCTTTCAATCAACAAATTCTACTAGTACAGTAGACTTTTATAAAGCATTGCATTCTTACGTTACAAACGTAAGCCAATTACTGAGCTCTGAGCTCTTTGAGGCGACGCACTGTCGACTCGACTGGGGCATTGTTCATGATCAGACGGCGAGTCACCCATCAGACGCTGTCCTCTCTCCCACGCATCCCGCCTCCTCCTTTGCTAGCAATACTACTTCGCAGAAGAACCGCTTCCCATTCCGTCTCGCCCCGCAGTATGACCTCGACCAATGACGGTCGCGAGAGTTACTATAATATCGTGTTTGTAAGTTAAAACTTCATTTAAAAAAGTTACAAAATAATATACCTAAATACTTTTTTCATGAACTTTTAATAAGTACCAAAATGTAATTCATAGACTGAACATGTTTTACCTACCTACGCAGGCAATTAAATATTAACATTTCCTCGTTTGTTATACATTCCAACGCAAGGGAAATTCAGAATCGTGGTTTCGTGTTACAACCGACACATACATATTCAAAGTTGAATAATAAACAACCCTCGTCAAAACAAATAAAGGTAAACTAAAATTACTACACAATAAATCTTCATAAATATCTAACTTCTAATCTAACTAACAAAATATGAAGTTTGGAAGGTTTAGGAGCAAAAAGCTTAATTCGCAAAATGGCAACCGAGGCGCAAATGGACCAGTTCACAAAATGGTAAATTTTCTAAAAAGCGAATTCTCAAAATGGAATGTACCAATTGGAAATTTTCAGAAAACAGAAAATTTTCTACGTTGCCTAATTTTCTGTAACAATACGAGCGAAGCCGTAGGATGGAACCAGTGTAAAATATAAAGATAGGACATCATCCACCATGATGATAATCTCAAACCTAGTTGAAACTTACGCGACTTCGCGAGCCTATTAATTATTTATGTTTCTAGGAAACATGCTGAAAACAGCAACTTTACAAATAATCCTAAAACAGTCACCAAAGTACGTTAAAGTTCTCCCTTCATCCAAGACACCAATAACGAGCACAGTGTTCAGTATTCATGACGGAACATAACAAAAACAAACTTTTATCCCAATATTACAAACAACAAAGTATTTGTGCAACTTAATCACGTGCCGGCGACGTAACTGACGATGATGGAACATGGCACTGTACACAATGGACCACGACCAGCCAGTGACAGCCATGGCTTACTAACATTGAAATATTAGATCCCTTGCCTTAAACCAGGAAATAAAACAGTGAACTTTATAACAGAAAAGTTATCTAAACAGGAGCTTCGTGAAAAATATCCCACCAAAAACATACCTGTTAAAAAGGGGGGGCAAGTTCGCCTAAAAAGTATTGAAATCCAATCAATGTAACTTGCCAAGTTCCATTAATTTTATTTCAACTAAGTATACCATATTTTAAGTTGGGTGTATTCTTAAGTGAATTTCGGCAATAATATGGAACTTGCCAAGTTCCTTTGATTGGATTTGAACCCTTTGAGTGAGTGAGTAAGTCAGTGCCAAAATTAGCTATTTTCACAGGGTCATACCTCAGGATTTACTCAAGCTATATCTATGAGGGGTGCTAAGACAGGAAACCTCCACGTGCGCTCGTGGACTGGAGATCCCTCTCGGATCCGTCCGGGGGGAAGACCAGTTTTTCGGGCCGGTGCACCCTGGGATGCGAACAAAAACTGTTCCTTAGGCACTGTGTGCCTAAGGGGTTTCTTTGCCCGTATGCGAATAGCCTGTCGTGTGGACGCTCCAACGCGTGTCCCTCTGATCAGCAGAGGGCACAGCGGCGGAGCGGGCTTGCGTCGCTTGTCGTCTGTCTTGGTATGGACAATAATGGACATGTGATGAGGAGGGATGAGACTCATGTGACTAAGAGAGTGATGAGTATGAATATTGATCGATGGAGAGGAAGGGAAAGGCCAAAGAAAAGATGTATGGATTGTGTAAGGAATGATATTTATGAATGAAAAAGGAGTAAATGATACGGTGACGTCTGATAGGGGAGAATGGAAGAAAAAAACGTGTTTCGCCGACCCCAAGTAAAATGGGATAAGGGCAGGAAGATGAGTCAATATCATGCATAATTTAAGCAAGGCATCAGGATTTCTTGATAACTGGCTTTAGACGTATTTACGTCTACTAAAAACAGATACAATTCTTTCTAGCTGCAAATCATTCTATGCAGCTCTAAAAATCTACGACGAAATCAATTCTCATAGTGCTACAGAGGAAACCATAAATAAATGCTAACAAAACAATTGAAGAAGCAATGAGAATTCCTCCTATTTCAGACGAGAACAGAATTTATAATGTAGAATGGAGCATCGATATTGCAAACTGTACTCAAAAGATTAAGTACATAACATAAATCACTAATTTGATCTTCGGTGAGAATACTGCGGAAACAGGGATAAAAAAATACATGTGGCACGCCCGAAACTGCCGCGGTGAAGCTAATGCATAACATTTTTTTTTAATAAAAAAAACCACCTACCGCGTATATTTAACGAGGATATCATTTATTTAAAATGTTTGTGGTGCACTACTGTAGGTAACAGGAGAGGATACTTCTTTGTTGTAGGAGAATTTTAAAAGAAGGTTTCATTGTGATAACTCCTTTTGTAGCTGACCGTTTAGAATCAGTAAGAAAAAGTAAATTGTCTTAATGACGGATATTTTGATTGCCGAAGTCTCCCGAACTAAAACGACGTGTGACGATGCGTGGTGTCAGGTATTATCGTTAGGTTTTGAGATTTTTTTTTTAATAAAATGCAATAGCTTAAAAATATTCTATAATTACACAAATCCAGGTTACACAGTTAATGACATTTAACCTTTTTGGAGTATTATTATTAGAGTACAACCTACGTGATTTCGAAAGTTCAAAGCTAGCTTTGACGGCTAAAGTGATCTGACATTAGGACGCGACGCCCATGCCTTTAGTCGATAAATAAATTAAACGTTTTCAGACATTATTAAACTCAATAACAACCGAACCGAGTCTAATTTTTCCCAATGCATTATAATCGAGAAACATAATTATTATTGTATGCTGCTAATACGCCCGTACGACGTCGAGTGGAAAGAAAATCGAATCTTTCACGCACGCATTTTGTATATCAAACCACAATCAAACTAAATATTGAGCAACTGGGAACAAAAACAGTCTTTAGTTCGCCCTTATTTTTGGTAGGGCGCGATGTAAGAGCTCTTACACGCGAGCGGCATGTTTTCAACGGCAGAGGTAACTGCAACCGTCGACGCGTCGACGGCAGCAGTCGACTTATAACGACACTTGCAGCTGTAGCGACGCACGGCAGCCGTCGACATGCCGGCGACGCCCGTCGACTGCTGCAGTTACCTCTGCCGTTGGGAACATGCCGCTCGTGTGTAAGAGCTCTAATGCTTCGAAAACGTTGGGCTTATGAATGCATTGAATAGTGCAAGTTTTATAATTGGTATTAAAGAAGAAACCGTCATAATATTTGAACCTGAAAATCTCCGTAAGGTACTCAGGTTCCATGCAGAACTAAAATGGTCACAATAACGGAAAAAAAAAATAGTTAAGGGTATTTTTACGCCCTTTATTTATTTTTGAAACCTCGAGCTGGCCAACACAAAAGCAAGCGTTAAAACAGTGACAGTAGAGTATGTAAAGTCAAAAGCTTCAAATTCAACAATGAAAACCACGCCGGCCAAACACCAACGACACGACAAAAGAACGAAAGCCCACCAATCAGCGAGCACCGTTCAAATTTATAGCCAATCAGCGCTGAGCTGCGGTCTGTAGCAGTAAATTGTGAATAGCTAGCAATTAGTACCGTTAGTTGTTGGACAGATTCCGCTTTTGGAAACTTGACACGCGACGCGGAATTCTACAGCTGGCCTAATTTGGTTAGAAGTACGTCTGTCAGAAAGCTGGGCATACTAATTAAAATGTTGCTTAGGACTTAATGCTACAACCAATGTTGTAATTACAAAAAAATAATCATGACTTTCCCCCATAAATATATCGTCCACAAGACAAGTACATTTTTCTTTTTACGTGCTAACATCATCAAACGAGTCTGACAGTTAGACTCGTACTGACTAAAATCCACGGAGTCTTTCAATAGCCCTTTTCGTTTCAGGGTCACGGTAATTTGATAACTCGACCTGGCAGGCAAGACAAGTATAATACGAAAAAAATAAAAGAAACTCCTGAAACATCTTGGTCTTGACTCGGCTGAATTTCATAAACAACCATTTAAATCGGCTATTTCGTTTAGGAACTAACTAAGATGTTATAAACAGACACAAAAAACTTAAGAAGCCTTTTTTTTTTGCGACGGAAGTTAAAAATAAATTCAGTAAAAAGTTTATGTTTCATAGACAAAAAATATTTCGTATGATGGTGACATACATAACATACATACAAGCTAAAGAATTCAAGGCATCGCTGGAAAACAAGTCTTTCCATAACATAGAAAAAATATATGATTAAAAAATTCCTAGAAACATTTTGTTGTTGTAGATACACGCGATAGAGAATGCGAAGAAAAGGCTTTTATCGGGAATAAAATGCCAGAGTAGGATTACGGCTCGAGCGACCGTATAAAGTGGAACACACACCGGTCGAAGATAAGCAACACTTGCCATCAAAACGGAAAAATGTAAGAAAAGGACAAGCAAACAGATCGTATCACAACCTATTGTTTATTTAACATTCCTGCGAAGGGAAAGTTAAGAGATTAACCGAATCCGCTCAAAAAACTCCGCAATTTTTCCGGCAAGATATAATTTGGACCGAATGAAAACAAGCCGGGAAATAAGTACTCGTACTTTTCATTTCGGCGCCTGGCGACACCTCAGACGTCTCAATTTTGCTTTTAAAAAAATCATAATGTTTTGAATAATCAAAAACAGACGTTTGTCGAAAATTGTTTCATATTGGCGTTTGGCCTTAGTATTAAGCGATTCCTACATGACATTACTTACGCAAATATGAAACAATTTGCGTAAGATAAAACGGGTAATACCGTTGATAGAATAGCGGGAAATGCCGTTAGTGAGGCACGGCTATAATTAAGGCAACGTATTCCCTAAACAGAGTCCAAAACTACTTCGTATGCCAGTAGAAAGTATTCGTCTATCACGGCCAGCTATCGGCAATATATAAAGCGGTACGTAACGCCGTCTATACATCACTGACTGGCGGTAGGAGCCATATATTGCTCGCTGGACACTTTCATTGCTACCGGATACGTTTGAGAACGTATTGCAATGAGCTAATTTTCTTGTGAAGACTTCAGTTACAGTAGCTGTTCGTGTGCGATTGGGGGTTTGGTTATTCATGATTTCCGATGTTGGATATATTATTATTTATTGACATTTGGGATTGAATATGTCTTAAACCAAATATTACTTCATTACTTGTCAAAAACAAGGAAGTAATGTCTGGTTTAGGATGCTATTAATAACATACATATTAGATAAGTATTGTAAAACTATTTTTTGTAACAATTTTGGTGTACAATAAAGTGTATTCTATCTATCTATCTATACCTGTTAAAAAGGGGGGCAAGTTCGACTAAAAAAGGGTTGAAATCCGATCAAAGGAACTTCGCAAGTTCCATCTGGCCAAAATTCACTTAAACATACACCCAACTTAAAATATGGCATACTTAGTTGAAATAAAATCAATGGAACTTGTATTTCAACCATTTTTTATGCGAACTTGCCCCCCTTTTTAACAGGTATATTTTGGTGGGATATATCTATACTATTTGTCAACAATAAGTGAGTAATGTCTGGCTTAGGATGCGATTAATATTCAAAATCAAAACGCGTGGATTTAGCCTGCTGCTTCGTTGTCCACTCTTCTCTTTGCTATATCTCATAACTGGCATCAAGGCCCTATATCCAGGTTTCGAAGGACTGTCTAAGCCGTAGAACTCAAAGGGCTTGGTTGTACGGTTACATATTGTCAGTCAGTAAGGGCCAGACAGTCCCTTACGCTCCACCCATTGCAGGGAGGTACGACTCATTAAAAGATGAATTCACTAAATAAAAAAAGAAAGTGTCCCTTCTACCTCTGCACCAAAATACATTAAAATTGATCGATGGATGAACAAACAAACAAATAACTAATTTTCGTAAAAACATTAAGTATTACCAGACGATCCAAAAAATTGGATTAAGAAAGAAGTACCAATATAGAACCAGACATGCCGAGCCGAGCTCAATAAATTGAGATTCCGGTAGGAGTATCATGATGAGCTTCCACAACAAAATATACTATATACTTACCTCTACACACTACGGAACCACCATCCGACGGATAAACATAAATAACAATCCCAATCTTCAAAGACCCCGCTGCGTCTGAACGCAATGTAAATCACATGAAAAATTGTATCCTCCTGCAATAATGGAAAAAAGTTCCGCATCCCAAATATTAAGTGAAGGAGGTCCGCGTTTATTTATCCCGGAGGAGCGACCAACGCAAAGATCCAACATATAAACGCGGGACTAGGGATGAGCTGCTAATTTGTATTTATTGCGGGACCACGGGATTCCGGGACTCAGTTGCGAAGAGCGCAACACTAATATATTTGAGCAGCGCCAATGCCGGCTCTTATTTTGGTCCTTAACGCTTTGGGAGCGGAAATTGCAAACGTATCTAGAGTTTAAGAGAGTTAGGAGTAACCGTTAAACACATAAATAAGGTAGACGTTGGACTAATGAATTTAACTTTGAGTGAATTGGGGAGAAAATTGTTCAATAAATAGAAAAAAAAAGTTAGTCTTCTGAAAACTGCCGACATTTTTTTCGAAGGTGTTATTTTTAAAAATCCATCCTTATTGCTTGCCTTTATAATATGAGCCTCTAAAATTGCGCTTTATTGGCCTGTACTTTGCAACAGATGAATTAATGCTACAAAATGATGATAAGGTACGATGAATTACTACTAATCTAAAAGAGCAAATCATTTTCTTTAACTTTAAGACAAGGACTATAGAGTTGCATTTGTTTTGACAATTCTTGAGAGCCTGAACTTAATTCCGGACTGATAGTAGATCGAGCAGACGTATGTTAAAGTGAAGACCACGTATGCAAATACGCGGCGCTCTAGATTTAGCCGATGGATCGATGATTTGAAGAAAGTGGTGGGCAGTGGATGAATATGGACTGCCCAGGATTGGGTTATTCGGCATTCTTGAAGGCTACCGTCCAGCAGCAGTCAAGAATTGGCTGAATAGATGAAGGAATAATTGAAACATACGCTTTGGGTTCAATGTAATGAATTTAATAGGGTTTGTAGAAAATCTCAATCATGAAATTCATCCAACAGACACAAATGTTTTCTACATTTATACGAAGACCTTAATCGTAGTAGTAGGTAGTCACTTCGTAATATCACCAAGTAACCGATCCAGTGTTATCGTACCGGCTTTAGCAACATTTGCCGAGCGATCAAGAAGCTTGACCGGCTAAGCCGATATGAAAATCAACATCGATGTAAACCGACTAACACACAGGAATATGCATGGTAAATAGGATACGTTATCCGTGAGTTGAGGAAAGTGTTCGCAATGGATATACTCGAAAACTACTGAACCGATTTTAACAATTCCTTGACCAATATAGAGTTACATTCGCGAGACTTATCTCATTACCGTGACCACGGAACGTACAGAAGTTCACAGATCGTTTTCGTTTGTTTCGTTTGTTATCGATCAGCAGTTTTTAATAGATTTTCAACTTTACACGCTGGGGTATAAAGTTGAAAATGTATTGGTGACTGATGAACGATAACGATTGTCGTCTGCTGTTTGTCTAAGGCCCCAGGGCTATTGAAGGACACCGTGGATTTTAGTCAGTACGAGTCTGACAGTCCCTCCCGCTCTGCCCTAGGAGGGAGGCCTCATTTGAAGATTTTGCCACGCTAAAAAAAAAGAAAAAAATATAGAGTTACATTAGCAGCATGTTACACAAGCTATTTTTTTTACTAACCGCGTAGACGAAGTCGCGGCCATCGTTACTTGTCTCGTATCAAGAACTCGCTCAATTGATAAACATTAGATACAAGTCAAAGCCCTTCGTATACAACGCGACGCAAGTCTTCGATTCTTACTGCTTTTGGTTGGTTTAACCAAACTAGACTATTGGTTATTAGATACATGTCCTTGTTGGACATATTTATCCTAGTAGAAGTACTTGCTAACACTAGTATGATACGTGGCGCCTGTCATCCCGGAAACAAAGTGGGACCGGCTCACAACTGACGTGACGAGAAAACGAGGAACCATACAGTGAGCGCATGATTGAATAATTGGATGGAAACACGAGATGAGATGAAATGAAAAACTAACAGAATAACAGGTTTTTTTTTTTTACGTGGTAAAATCATCAAAATGAGGCCTCCCACCCCGGGCAGGACGGGAAGGACTGTCAGACTTGTACTAACTAAAGCCACGGTGTCCTTCAATAGCCCTTTATGTTCCGGGGTCATGGTGATGGTATAAGACCCGCGACCCCGGCAGGCTTTAGCCGTCTGAGAGCGGGCCTCGTCATTATGTTGACGCTCTTTGAGGCGCGCGTGGATTTTAGTCAGTACAAGTCTGACAGTAAGGGGTGGGAGGCCTCATTTGATGATTTTACCACGATTCAAAAAAAAATGATATTATAAATGAATAGATACGTTACCTACACGACATTTTATCTTTCAAAATAGCACACTAACGCACATATGAATAACTAAATATTGCAATAGCACACTACATCACGATTAGTCGCTAAAGTAGGCCTGCGATGCATTCATCGCAAGTGAAAAGGAGACAAATATAGTCTAGGTTTTGCAATTGACCACATTTGAGCGTGCCACTTTCTGAGCGCGTATAACGTTTCTACACCTTTTTACTTACATATAATATTATTGTATAGTCCTATGACATTCGGACGGACAGAAAGGCGGGACCTTAATACTGTCTCACTGGCACCCTTTTAGGTACAGAACCCACAAAAAACTGAAAGGAAAATCAAATAAAACATCAAACGTGACAAAGCGGGCGGCCGATTCATCACTCTAGGAGAATAATCCTCGATTAATCAAACATTATTGTTTACTCGACCGACAGTCGATAACCGATCGAGTGGTGACGTGGCGTGCTCTGATTGGCTGCCGCGAACGAGTGCCGACCAATCGAATAGCTCTCCGATTTTATATTAGACAAGTCAAGTATTTGTAAATAGAACTAACAGCGCAATGGATAAAACTAAAGCTAGAGCTTACGGACAAAATAATTTGACTATTTTGAAAGGTTGCATAGACTGTGTAGTTTATAGACTTCGTCAATTTCAAAAGCTATAATATTTGTACTTACTAACGCTGATCATATTAACGACGACAAACTACTTTGATTAATTTTAGGGTTTAAACGACGTTTAAAAAAAAATTAGTAGCATCGGAAAATAATCATCATAAATAACTAGGAAAACATCTCGATAACATCAACTTTTAAAACCGAATCTAAATCAGTTAGTTAATTAAGGAACTGCGGTACCACTGATAGATGGATCAAACTTTTACCGTCTTACGACATGAAAGTTAAACATAATGTTGAACACTTGTCTAAAAAAAACTGTCAATGTCAAAACGACATTTCACGTTGCTATAGGGTTGTTTTGCTGTTACACTTTTTCTAGGCAAGTGTTCAACAGTTTGTTAATCTTTTTGTGAAGCTGCTATTCGGTTCTTTAAAAATTCGAACTACACCACTTCAGATTATACTTTTTTTATTGCATTATAGTTTTGCTGGCCAGCACAATCCAAATTCAAAATAATCACTCCCTCAACATTTCAAATCCAGACAATGGTATTCTCGTTACTATTACTCGTAAATTCCGCGCTCACTGGCCACTAAAAAGGTTTCACAAAGGAGGCAACATGCAATTCGAAAAACAAAATTGATATCGTTCATAAGTTCTCGTATCGATCCGGTTTTCCAGTCCCTAGGTAATAGATCTCCTTGTATTCATGCCGCTGTCCACTCAAAGATGATTGGTTGGCAGTACTCGATGTGAATACCCGGTTTTGGAGCTGGGGTATCGCCGGATTTGGGGCACCATTTTCCTAAGCGATGTATGGTGGTATGTTATGATTTGTGTTGAAATTAGTATTGTGTCTTCTAGCTTGTAGGATACGATACTGTTTAAATGGATAACGCAGTCAACAATAATTTGAAAAAATCTTTACCTAAAAATCAGTATACCTAACTTTAGGGCTTTTTTTTTTTTAAAAACACAAAAGCCTTGCTTTACAGACTTATTTATCATTATCTACTTACAGCTGTTTCCACGGACGTTTTAATCGTGTTCATGTAAATTAAAGCAATTCAAAACAACAAGAAATCCAATCTTCTTTTCAACACAAATCCCGCAATTTGGTTGGATCGATATTCTTTCCATTAATAATCCAGTCAAAACTTCAGATTTCGCGATGGTGAAAAGGTTTCATCATTTCGTTGCACGCCACTCTGAACTTCGCCTAAACCTTGCTTTCCCAAAATAAATGTTTCAATTCGCGAACTAAAAGTTGATTTATTTGCAATGCTCAAAGGAATTTGGCTCACAAACTGATTTAGGTACTTTTGATGTGCATTACTAAATGTGTACCGGAGCGTGTTTATTTACTTTCAATGTTATGAAACTGTAAATGAATGCTTCTAGGTATAAAGGATGCACTCAGAGTGAACTCCTACGATATCTTAGGGCGGTATAGAAAGAGCTGCTGAAACCCAGGTTTGGGCACGACGTCCTCACCGTCCATCTAAGGCCCGTAATCCACCAAAGCCGCGAGGAGAGGAGATGTGTTTGAATAACCAATCAGATGTCCACATCTCCTCTCCGCTTAGCTTCAGTTGACTTGAGTGGACATCTGATTGGTTATGCAAACACATCTCCTCTCCTCTCCGCTTTGGTGGATACCGGGCCTAAACAGGTCGTGGTTTCGTATTAGCCTCTTCGTAGACAAGGCGACGCAAGTCTCCGATACCTTACGACTTCGGTATTCAATTGAAAATTGCAATAAAAATCCGTAGAGCTTCGTACAAAGGCACGTGTAAATGGGTGTCAAAGACGTAAGGTATCGGAGACTTGAGCCGCCTAGTGTACGAAGGGAGGCAGGACCGTGTCATCATTTTGTGGTTGGAGCGAAAAAAAATCTAGCTTTCGCAAGCGCAACTTTTGAACAAGGAGTTGCAATGAATTTAAATGGTAGTAGGCAGGCCATGTAGCACGCAGAAATCATGGTCCATGGGTCTGTGAGGTTCTCGAATGGAGACCAGACACTGGCAAGCGCAGTGTAGGACGTCCAGCCACGAGGTACGTAGACGAACTTATGAAGGCCACAGGATCATGCTGGATCCTATTGGAAGTCTAAAGGGGAGGCCTATGTTCAGCAGTGGACGTCTGACGGCTGATATGATAATGATATCGCAGTAGAACAAGAACATTTATTGTGTTTGAAAACTTACTATGTAAAAAAATCCGCTGTTTTAATCACACGTTAATTTATTCCGTCATCTCTCTCCCGCCCCCGCTCAGCTCATTAACGTAGGTGCAGTGCAACCAAGAGCGGTCGACGAGAGGTTATTAAACGCCTGCAGCAAGTCCATGGAATTACTTAGTGCCCTCACTGAAATGCTAAAATATTAATGCTTCAAAATTCTGATATTTACACTTCTTGCAGTGCTACGGGCTTACGAGTACCTAACGGCTTTTGAATTCTGGCAGTCCAGCAGATATAAATTCAGTAATGTTTCCAAACCATGTCATCATTTAAACAAGATAGTCATTTAAAAAACTATGTACTTTTAAAACACGAGCTTTTATTGTAAAAATACTTATGATAAACAAAGTACATTAGGTACTTCGTCAAGATGAATCAAATGACTCTAAGCTCTATGGGGCAAACCCATAGAGTTTACATTACAGATTTCCTATGGCCCCCTTCCAGCTACATCATTAGATAATCTTCATGTCATCATATATAATTGCATTTTCACTTGATATACATAATAGGTACGTGCATTTCAGCTCTATGGGAAACCGGGAAGTGAATCAAACTTATAAAATTTGATGACAGACAAAGGGACAGGTAAAAACAAAACCGCCAGAAGTGGAAAGATTTGGAAGAGGCCTACACCCAGCATTGGGCGACTAAAGTTTGAAGAAGAAGAAAAATGGGACGGGTGAAACTAAATAAAAGCTTGATGAACTAAACTGACAGTAAAAACTTTAAGCTTCAAAACACTTCAATTGTAAAAGCTCTTTCAAAGGTCTTAAATTCATTATAAGCGGGCTTAAAAACAACATTACATTCAAAAAACAACGCAAAACATCTTTATCTCAAAGAAGGACAACAAACATTCGAGCCGCCCCGGCCGGTAACTACAAAGTGTAGCGACACAATATCAAAACACGCCGCCCACCATTTTCACACGATCAGGCGGCACAGTAACCCTCTTGTGCCGGCGAAAATTAAATGTTGAAACTCGTTGCGTCGCTAACACTTGTAACACGACATAAAGGTATGTTTACATGGCTAACTTTGGATCCTGGGGTAATACGGGACAAATTACTTGAAGATTTTTTTTATGAAACAAAACCGAACCAGGTATTATATACAGGGTGTTTCTTTTAAATTGGCCAAAAGGGCCAAATCTGCATCCATAAGAGATACAGGAAAACTTTCTTAGGAACCTTTAGCTCTTTTTGATACTGATAATTTTGGCGTTTTTATTTTTTTGGTCAAGTGTGAGCTGTCCACAGAAATGAGTGAGATCGACCAAAATTTTTTTTAATGCCTTTCGACTCTGTTTCATATAAGGATCATTTCATTGTATCGGAAGAAAAAAATCGGGACGGCGGAAGTTGGTCAATTTTAGCAAAATATTTTTTCATACAAATTGTATTAACGAAAAAAAATACCATTTTTTTTATTATGCTGATTGACTTACTTTCATGTAGGGATGAGATAATTGTACGGGCAGAAAAATATCTGATGTGTGTGTAAACTCAACTTAATTTAGTCGGTACATAGCCAGTTACTGTTCGACACAACTACAGGTTAACAACTGCTAAACACAGCATTACTTTGTAATGTGTTTGTGTAATACTGTTTACTGTGTAAAGGCAAATAGTGTATAGTGTGTACCATTGTGTGTTGAGTCGCTGTTACGTGGTTCACGAATGACGCAGTAATTGGTGAATTGAGTAAGACAGATTTGCAGCCATTCTTAGATTTATTGCATGTGGCCCCCTTAATTGGGCCTGTATCATAAACCCACTGCTGGGCAAAGGCCTCTTGAATTCGTCCATTAATGTGGGTTATTGATGCTGTTATATTCAGCTTATCCCATTATCTCCTAGGTACCGAGGTCGGCCTTAAAGTTTATCTAAATTGTTACCTACCGTTCAAAGGGCTATTGAAAGACACCGTGGATTTTAGTCATTACCGCATATTTTGTTTTTTTTAATCGATTTTTCGTCTTTTATTGTAACTTGCACTTCAAATATTTTGGTTCCAAACCTTTTTAAACTTTTCTATGAAAAATATTTCACCTCTTTAACTTCTACAAAAATTAAACTTCATTTCAGAACGAATCCATAAAAAAAACAAAGTACAACGTTCCAATGATAAATCTTCGCAGAATTATTACAAAATATTAAACATTTTTTATCGTCCGAAGACAAGACTCGACTTTTATTAGAACGAAGAAGAAAAAGTCAAGTATTCTTTGCAGAAAAGATTTTATCATTAACATTGCTAGACTACGTAAGCTACATAGCTTGAGAGAGCAGCTAGGTAGCTCCTTGTTACAAAGGCGTTAGGGCTCCGTTGGGTCTCATTTTTAAACAAAGAACGAGCCAATCCCCATTGTTGAAAACCCTCTACTTTAGTTATGACGGATGAAAAATTATGTTACACCGAACTTTCCAAACAGTTCGTTGAACGTAATTCTAAGTTCGAAATTTGATTTAGGTCCGTTGGGGTGACGTTTGATTTAAAGTTGGAATGTGTGGTTCGCTTTTGATTGAAACGTAAACAGTCTGCGGAATGTTCAGAGTTTTTGTGATATAGTCTGTGGTTTTGGTTTATGGTATTGTTTTGGTATTATCTTTTGGCGCCAAATATGGTTGGCAAAGAAGTTATTAATATAGAAACAGTCTGCCTTTTCACATTTGTGCACGTAGCATTGACTATGGCCGTAAAATAGCTCTAATTATTAACTTAAAATCATTATAATGTTAATGAGGACTTATATAATAACAAAAACCGGCCAAGTGCGAGTCGGACTCGCCCATAAAGGGTTCCGTAGCAAGAAGTAACATTATCTAATACTAGCTTCTGCCCGCGGTTTCACCCGCGTCATGTTAGGCGTTTGGTCATAGGGTCCCGTCTCCATCAGTTCCCTTCCGACGTCGTGGGCGTCATCGTCAGACTGAAGGTGAGGACGCAGCCCGTAGCGCCTTTCCAAACGATCCTCAAAGTAGGCCGGTCAATATCGACATAAAAAACCAAACATTGCAAACGCGCATGTAAGTACGATTCTTTTATAAGTTGTTAGGTCCCCTTAGAGTATTTAACCTTTAAGTATGGACGTCATTTTTTCTTAACACTACCGCGGACGTGGAGTCTCACAGGCTCCTATATGCATACACATTTTTTTTTGGGTATTTGATATAAGATCGCTTTAAAACCTGTTGAATATTAAAGTTATGTGATTTAGCAATAAAATAACGTGCTTATATAATCAACTTTTATGTCAAGAATTATAAAATATTACAAAATCAAAAATTATGGCACTTTTCAGTTTAAATCTGCTTAGTTTATATTTTTAGGTGTTAAAAACAGCTAAACTAATTACTATAACAAAACGAGTCTTTTTTTCCCAAAATATAATACATAAGAAACCAAAAACACAAAACACCTACATCAGTTAACAAATATAAAAAAAATTGACAACAATCTAATAACGTAAATTTATTGGCAGTCAGTGCACAAAGGTTTAGCACATAGGTTTGGTGCATCCAACACAAAATTGGGTAGTCATCCTATGTTTTTTCGCGGGGCCCGATCGTCATCATTGCCACTTTCATGATTTTGTATCAGTTCAGACTCCAATACATAAAAATCTTCAATATTCTCTTCATTATCAGACTGATCCGAAGCTAACAACAACTCACACTTCTTGTTCGAAAGATGAATCTCCTACACCTAAAGTTTTTCCGGGAAGCCCCGGAACAGAACTCGTAGATGGTCGTTATGATTTAGAACTACCGTTTTTACTGTTTCCTGACATTTTGCACAAAAAATCGAAAAAAAAACATAATCGCCCTTATAAAATATATCATAGGGCAACAATGGACGTGTAGCCTGACAGGCTTCGGTCAATATTTTGATGGTCATTACTTACATGATATGCATCGGAAGACACAAACTCCTTCGTCGTTGGCAGATTTACAACTAAAACAAAAGCTACTGAGCCGCCCAATCGCGAGGACTGGGGGGAATTAGGTGAATCTAAGAAAACGAAAACATCGAGTAGCCTGTGAGACTCCACGTCCATACTTAAAGGTTAACATCCAAGTTTGCAATCCTGATAACCCTGTTCTGTCAATGTCAATGTCGAATCAAAATCCGTTCAGTAGTTTTTGTGTGTGTATCTCATGAAACGTGATAGCTAGAGAGTTGAAATTTTCACAGGTGACTCGCACTTAACCAATTTTTAGTATTTGTTGTTATAGCGGCAATAGACACACATTATCTGTGAAAATTAAAACTATCTAACTATCACGGTTCGTGAGAAACCGCCTCCGAAACATTACATTACTTTATAACATCTACAAAAACCAGCAACAAAATCACGTATTTTGTGCCCCCCTTTTTTACGTGGTAAAATCATCAAATGAGTCCTCCCACCCCTGGCAGGGAGTAACTGTCAGACTTGTACTGACTAAAATCCACGGTGTCCTTCAATAAACCTTTATGTTCCGGGGTCACGGTAATGAAATAAGTCTCGCGACCAATGGGAGCCTCCCTTAATATTTATTGTATTCTGGTTTTTAGTATGTTTTGTTATAGCGGCAACAGAAGTACATCACTTGTGAAAATTTCAACTCTCTAGCTATCACGGTTCATGAGATACACACGCAAAAACTACTAAATTGAAAGCACAGAGTTTTCAGAGTTGCAAATTATAACAAAATGGTAGTTACATGCGCGTTTGCAATGTTTGATGTCGATATTGACCGGCCTAAAGAGGGATTTTATCGACGCAATTGTGATATATTACCCAGCCCGTCATTATTTTGTCGCGGTATTATTTTGAAACTGTGATATCTCCTAAGATATTCATTGAAATCAAATGATGTAAAGGGCAATTTCGTTCAAAATTAAATGCTTGTGATGAATAACGTATTTATTTGGATAAGGATTAATATCATGTTAATGAAAACACCTTCGCAAATAATGCATTACTTAAAAACAAATTTGGTTTCCATAGACATGGTTATAGTGACTTAACCTTTAAAGATAGATATATGCTCTTGCGGACTTTATTTTAGAAAAATTTATGAGGAATAATTCCGTAGTACATAATTTTTGCGAAACTCTAACCGTTTACGCAGCGCACGCAACGGAAGCTCTAAAAAAGGAATACATTTTCCCGATTTTGAAACATTTCTCATTACTGCTCCGCTCCTGTAGGTGATAGCGTGATGTTATATAGCCTATAGCCTTCCTCGATAAATGGACTATCCAACACAAAAAGAATTTTGCAATTCCATCCAGTAGATCCTGAGATTAGCGCGTTCAAACAAACAAACAAACAAACAATCAAACAAACAAACAAACAAACTCTTCAGCTTTATAATATTAGTATAGATATAAAATTCTCGTGTCACAGTTTTCGTTGCCATACTCCTCCGAAACGACTTGACCGATTTTGATGATTTTTTTTGTGCTTATCCGGTATCTATGAGAATCGGCCAACATCTATTTTTCATAACCCTAAGTGTAAAAATAATTTATATGGCAAAACAACGTTTGCCGGGTCAGCTAGTAATAATATAAAAGTTCTTGTAGTTTGTAACATTGAAAGATAAATTGCGGTTTACACACATTTTACGACTTCGGATGTGTCTCTCGCGCAGATACAGGAATAGGTTTGGTGAAAAAAAAAATGAGTTTCAATTCTAAGTATGGCGAACCCCCAATTCTGTGACATGCGGATGGACAGACAGACAGACTGAAATGACGAATCTATAAAGGTTCCGTTTTTGCCATTTAGCTACGGAACCCTAAAAAAATGTCTAAAATAAAATCGCTCTTAACACCAATAAAGTTAATTACCATAAACACAAAAGTTAATTCACAATCAGAATTAAAATCTCGAACCTTATCGCTGTCAGTTTCAAGCGGCGGCCATGTTGAAAACACAAAAATAAAAATTGGATTCTCATTTTAAATTCCAATAATAAAAGTGCACAGAGTAGGAAATTTTACGAGCATTGTGATATGTAAAATAACAAGCGATTATGGTAATCCGATGCATTTATTTTATATTTTAATGTGCAGGTTATATGCTACTTTAAAAGTTAAAACACGTTATAGGTGGTTCACCCTTTCACCCTTAGTTATTTTTGCATTATTTTCCTCTTTCTTCGCACTGTTCTAAACCCAGCAGTTGGTTTATGATACAGGCCCAAGTAACGGGGCCATATGCAATAAATTTAAGAATGGCTTCAATTCTGTCTAACTCAATTCACCAATTACTGCGTCATTCATGAACCAAGTAACAGCGACTCAACTGTAACCTTAAAACGAACGAGAGCAATTTGAATGTACCCAAACAAAGATATTTTACAAAATTTTGTAAAAAATTGAGCTGTGAGCCATTGGGCTATTATTACTACGTATAGAGACGACACCACATATCACCACTATGTCCCATCCAGGATGAGTGCGCGCGCCTAGAGCACGTCACAGAGCTGTCAAACAACTGTATGAACTTGCGCGCGTGCACTCATCCTGGATGGGACATAGTGGTGATACGTGGTGTCGTCTCTATACGTAGTAGTAATAGTTCAATGCAAAAAGCTACCATTAAAACCTAATCTCCGTTAAACACACGCACCCGCAAACATTCTGATCAGCCAATTACACCGAATATTAAATTCCGAAGCAAAAGAATGTAGGTCCCGAACAAGATTGTGTGCGCCCAATTTAATATCAATTTATAAGCCGATCGCGTCAGGAATGTGCGCAAAATAAACAGGAGACACCCTCGTCATAGGGGACGCAAATATTGTAACGTTGTCGTGTTATTGACAAACGACGGAACTCATATACAGTTGAATCCGTTTATTATGACATTGAAGGGACGGTCATTCTAAGCGGACGTCATACAAAGCATTTTGTTCAAAATAAACAACCTCCTGTTTTTGTCAGTATGTATTTATTTTAACAAAGAGACAATATAGAACTAAGTCAATAATATTAATTGTTATTACCCACTGAGACTCAAAACAACCATGCATGCGCCGAACATCATCGGGTATCACGTGACGCTTCCGAACACTTGTCGAAGTTGTTGAAAGAATTTTCTATGAAAACCAAACTTCGCTGTGTAATACGTCATAATAAGCGGTTGGTCATTATAAGCGGAGTCATAATAAACGGATTCTACTGTATATGTATAAGTGGAGCTAAGAGGTTGTTGTATTTAACAAGTGCGAAATACTAGATCCTAAGTATTAGAGATGTGCCGGGTAGGATATTTTTGCAGTCAGCTACTAGGGTAAAAGTGCTAAAGCCGCTTGGGGTGATTGATAATATGTTTTTTTTAAGAAACGCTTTTCTCTCTCACCAGGAATTTCTGTAACGTAGCACCCGGACCCGGATCAAATACATTTAAAGGATAGTTTTTCAATTTTACAACTGAATCTATTTCACAGTTGATTCCAATAGAACCGTAAGAATGCGTCTAAAAATACCACCTCATCAAAATCATAATATGAATAGGAGTAAAATGGTATATTCCACGCTATTACTAGAGTAATAGAATATAATTACAAGGATAGTCGGTTTTAATAAAATAATATGAAAAAGTAAAAGTCGTTTTTCTATAAGTATTGAAAAAAAAGAAGTACTAATAATCCTCACTTGTACTCCATATATGCAGTTTATCAAAGGGATAAATCACAAACAGCAATTTCTGCGGTAGCCAAATAAGTTCAAGAATTTATTCTCTCTAAAATTGTTAGTCATGAATCAAAAGCGGAACAATTTTAATTAAATTATAAGAAAGCTCTCGAAAAGCGACGGAAATCTTTTTATTCAACACGCTAGTGGCTACCCCAAGTAGCCTTGTTTCCCCAATTGACATTTTCCCAGCGGCACCCCATTTCACAACCCCTGTTTCTTTGTAACAATGGGAAAGGAAATGTGTTATTTTAGAAACATATTTTCAATGTTATAAATATTAATGGTCGCTTAGATAAAGAAGCATTTAGAGAGGAAACTGGGTGTAACAAATACACAGTGTACCTGTAAACGGTAGACGTAAAAAAATGTCTTTTTAGTTCGAGAAAATAAAAACGTTAAGGTTGGTATTGCACCTTTTGGAGGTAACTGTTTTTTACTGGCTTCTTTAAGTCATGAGTGAATAAGTAAAGACATTATTCTTCATAGTGACAGTTTCTGTGCATCGATTTTTCCTTTACCGTATATATTTTCGACTAGCTGACCGGGCAAACTTCGTACCGCATCAGATTTTTTTTTACCTTTTAAACCTTCCCTAGACTTCCCAAAATTATTCAAAACCAAAATCAACCAAATCGGTCCAGCCGTTCTCGAGTTTTAGCGAGACTAATGAACAGCAATTTATTTTTATAAATAAGATGATTTTGCATAGAAATTATGACTTTTTACACCATCACGACATCAATAAGTAAACACTAATATATTTTTTTTTATCGTGGTAAAATCATCAAATGAGTCCTCCAACCCCTTTACTGTCAGACTTGTACTAACTAAAATCCACGGTGTCCTTCAATAGCCCTTTATGTTCCGGGGTCACGATGATAGAAATAAGTCCCGCGACCCCGGCAAGCTTTGGCCCTCTGTGAGGGGGCCCCGTCATTTTGCTGACAGCTCTTTGAGGCACGCGTGGAACACGACGCGCCGTCGACCCGGGCAAACACTAATATCTAATAGTAATTTGGTGCCATTTCTCCGTGGAAGAATAAATTGTTTATACGTTCCAAGTTTTGTCCACACACCAAACACTCTTTGTACAGGATCCCACCCTATTCCACAAAAACAATTAGTTCCAAGCCAGCCGTTCCTTTACTTTTGACAGCCCTAGATCAATCCGCCTCTAATAGGAACCTCTTGAACGCAGACAGGCACCTCGCTAAAAGGGTTCTATTCTGATGGTGTGAACCCCCAACACCAGAAGTGAATTGATTCCCTGTAGCCAGCGAGTTTGACACCCCTAGGTCGTGACACCCCTAGTTTGACACCCCCGGATAATAACCCCAGAACGAGTGGGTCGTACGGCGACTAGTTATAGCTATACCACACTACTGTTACTGAAATCACTGCGGATTATGTTTGGTCTATGGAATGATTTTTGGCGTGTCTATTATTTTTTATTTGATTTGGGTGTGTAGCCTACTTTGTTCAGTATCTATAACTTTAAAAAGATTCGGGTTGTATGCATTCTCTAACATAGATGCATACACAAACATCAAGTGATTTTTTCAGAATTGAAAATATACACATTATTATGCAAATCGTACCTACAAACTACTGGTACAACTCAAATCTTATAAACACACACCCAGTTCTGTCAATTGTACTTTTCGTCTCAAGGCTGAGCAAGTCTAGAAACCTGGAGACTTTAATTCCAACCCATAATAAGTAATAACATTAATATTCCACAACTATCACAACGCCATCTATACCCAAGCTTAGCAGAGCTTGTGTTATGGCACTATTAGGTTCTATGATTATGGGTAAGTGTCTTCTAATACCGTATTTTTCATTCAAATTAGTGAAAGTTGGATCTCAGAATACAAAACTGCTTTCTCAACGTTTATTATCCTGAGACTGTAATGTAAAACTAAAACAAATTACTCCCACGTGTTTCCCAAAAATAACCTAACGTAAACGACGGTTTCATTTATCGAAAGATTTTCTCATGAAAAAACGTTTATTAGCTGTTATTAAAATCCTATTCTGGAACACCAGTTTGTATTTGACATTATGCTGACGAAACAGGAAATTAAAACGAGTCTTAAAAGATTTACTTAGACGACGAAGACATAGGTACATGAGTGAATTTCCCGGGACCGAAAATTGCGTGGCATCAATGAAATCGGTACTAAAAAACATAGTTATAACGTTCTCAAATTTTTTTCCGGGTAGGTGAAATAGTAATCTATGTGTAGCACTAAATGTTTATTTAATTGGATTAATGGATATTCCAAAAAAAAAAATTAAACCTCGAAATCTTTCATTGCCGTGTTTGTCCACACTTCACCTTGTTGTGTATTATTCCACATTGATAAAAATCTATTGGTTATTTATACTAAAACCTTGTTTTATTTGATACATGAATAGTTAAAGTATTGCTACGGAATACATTTATTCAAATATTTAAACAAAACAACGAATGGTTAATAAAAAATCACTTGTCCCAGAACTACCCTTCATCGCCGTGTCCTAATCATGTTCAAGAATATTGTTTTACCTACTACTTTCTTCCCCCCTACCGGTATGCTAAACGTTGCATATTAGTGCTGCCTAAGTGCTCAACGTGGAAGGAAGTACACACGTGCCTGCGTTTTCGCACCATAAATTTAAATAATCAATTTTTATGTTACTGGAAAAATTTTCTTTCATCGCCGTGGATAGATATAACTGATATTTGAATAAGTTTGTCTTCATGAGTGATATTTGAATAAGTTTGTCTTCATGAGCATTCGATAGAACACCATTCCTCATATGTTCATTTGTGAGGTGCTTATTTCTTCGAATAATTAATAGATTTTTTGTTATTTATATTTTTTGCCTTGATTTTCATCGACGTGTTTTCATTGCCGTGGTTTCCGTGGCCGAAATTTGCTATGGAAATGAAAAAAAAGACATGGCAATTAAAAAAATTTCATTGCCATGCCTTGTAAAACAATTTAGTTTCATTGCCGTGGCCAGGTATTTCATTTCCGTGACTTGTGTTTTCATCGCCATGGTATGATTAGGCAAAGAAAACATCTTTTGTCACCTGCGATTCAGGTAATACCGATTACTGACAGTACAAAACTCGTCAAGTTAACTCTAGATTGTTTCTCTTTGGTCTCTCTTTAGATTTGATTTGAAAGGTCCAGCCTGATGAAGTCTACGCTCCCACCTACTCGGTCCCATATTCAGAACCCCGAAATCAACTCGAGCTTTCTAATCGCTTTGCTTTCCTTGAGAACTTATTGACCAAGCAAACCTTAAACCTCATGTCTGAACGAGGTTTGCTACAGTTGCAATCTTCCAATGACGCGAAGTCATATAAGCAGCTAAATAGACGTATATCTAAGTCACTTCAGAGCTTCTGAAAGCGGGTGGAATACCGGTACTTAAAGTCCTCCAGAAGCTCACTAATACCGTCCTGTTCTAGGGCAAAACGCCTGAAGCATTGAGCAAAGGTGAAGTGGTGCTTTTCTTAAAAAAAGTTGATAACAGCCTATTGAAGAACTACAGACCCATCATGCTTCTGATTCATGACTGTCAGACTTGATGACTTCTAGCCTCCCGAACAAGCCGGTTTCCGAAGAGAGTATAGTACCATACACCACTTTCATACGCTGCGGCAAGTTATACAGAAGACTGAAGAGTATAACTTCCCATTATGCTTAGCGTTTGTGGACTATTAGAAAGCCATCGTATCGGTGGAAACATGGGTGGTACTTGAGTCACTCCAGCGATGCCGTATTGACTATCGGTACATCAAAGTGTTGAAGTGTTTGTATGATAACGCCACCAAGTCGGTTCGAGTACAGGAGCAGAGCACGAAGGCGATTCCATTGAGAAGAGGCGTAAGAAGGATGTTATCTCCCTGAAACTGTTTACTGTCACAATGGAAAACGCCTTCAAGCTCCTGGAATGACAAGGACTTAGCATCAACATCAACGGCGAATACATCACTCACCTTCGATTTGCCGACGACATCATAGTCATGGCAAGTCGATGGAGGAACTCAGCATGATGCTTGATGGCCTCGACTGAGTTTCACAATGGGTGGGCTATGGGCTTGAAAATAAACATGTACAAGACGATTTTTTTTTTAAATTTCAAATGTCGGTATGATGCATAATATTATTTTGTCAAAGTCTGCCTTTCAGTTTGAATATAATTGTAGTTCTAATTTTAACATATATTGTACTCATCGTTGATTGATTCTTTCATTGCCATGCCACAGTTCTTTCATTGCCGTGGGCGCTTGTTTCATTGCCGTGCACGCATGTTTCATCGCCGTGGCACGAAATTTTTAAATCCTTATATCTCGTTAGTTTTTTAAGTTATCTGCTAGACATTAAGCAAGAATGTATAAATTATCAAAAACTTTAATAAGAGCGTTTCTTTTTTTTTAAAAAGCTTAAGATTAAAAAAACCACGGAAATGAAGATTTTATAGGACCTGTTGAAATTCACTCACATGCGACTGTACAATTTTCCCGAGTGTGACCTGTGATAATAATATAGTAAACTAGGTATTTCCAGGGAATAGGTGACTCGCTGTCGGATTATGGACAATGCCCGGGTCAACGGCGCGTTGTGTTCCACGCGCGCCTCAAAGACTCACCACAATGACGGGGCCCTCTTTACAGGTCCAAAGCCAGCGGGGGTCACGGGACAAAACAGCTACTGTGACCCCGGAACGTAAAAGGCTTTTGAATGATACCGTGGATTTTAGTCAGTACAAGTCCTCCTCCTTCTGCCCTGCCCTGAGCGGGAAGAAAACATTTGATGATTTTACCACACTAAAACAAATGCTATTGCCAGCAGCAACGACGATATATTACTAGACTCCGCATGCACGATCTAAGGAATAAAAACTATTCTGTCAACTCGCTGAGGTACTACGTAAGCGAGGGGGACGGGGTACTGCGTTGTGATTGGCTAACTCAAGGTCTGTTCTGTCTCAAGGTATGTTTACGGCTAACAGGATTGATCGAAATGAGACGGATATAAGACTTTTTTGCCTAATGTGTTGGCAGACATCGGTCACCTGTTATTAGGAGTCTAGTAATATATCGTCGTTGGCCAGCGGCATCGCCCGCTACAACTTGAAAATTATCTTAAGAGACCGTAAAAACTGGTTTATTCCACATTCAAACCCCAATAATTTCTACCCTCTTCCTCGTTTGACCCCTAAACGTTTCCACATTCAACCCCTGATGGTTAAAAGTTATCCTACGTGTTAATCCAGGTTATAAACTATTTGCTTCCAATGGCACGGAGGAGACACGATACGTCATAACTCTTCGAAACTTGGAAAAGCTTTTTATAAGACGCAAAACTTCGTTTTATAAATTAACAGAATTTTTATCCCCTAAAACGCCAATCCCCGCTGTCACCTGTCCCACAGTCCCCACCCAGTATTCCGCGGGCAATCTTTCCGTCCTCCGCCAGCGTGCGTCGCTGCAACTGATTGCGTCCCTATAACGAGTCTTAACATCGCCCCAACTTCACTAGTTAGGGAGCCACTGTGGACTGGCACTTTACCTACTTGCACCATTGTATCTTCCAACGTATATGTGGATAGCTTTTGTTCAAAGTTAGTGTGTTTGGAGTCGACAGCACAACTATCTCTGTATTCACGTAATTAGAACACATTCTGATTACGTGTTTACAGAGATAGTTGTGATAACTCCAAAATTAAAGATACACACAATTTTCTGATAGTAATCGGAATTTTTGTCTCAGATTCTGGATGTCCTTAGTATGAATTATTGTGGACTAGCGATCCGCCCCGGCTCCGCACGAGTGCAATCTCTACTATATTTAGCATGTTAAACACATAAAAACCTTCCACTTGAATCATTCTATCTATTTAAAAAAACCGTATCTAAATCCGTTGCGAAGTTTTAAAGATATAAGCATACATAGGGAGACAGGAAGCGGGAAGCGACTTGTTTTTATAATAATATGTAGTGATACTTAAATTGTCAAGAAGCTAAAAATCCTGATAGCAGTGCCAACATCTGTCTGAAAAAAGTTGTCTAAGAAAATACTTAGTGTAGATACAGACAACAGGAGCGTGCTGGCATTGCGCCAAGATGTACACGGTCTGCGTTACTTAACAGAGATGTCTAGGATCGCGAATGTGTTAGTGGCACTACTTTCACGTTGTTTATGCGAGAGTAAGAGAACTAATAGTAAAAAGATTAGCCAGGCTCTGTCCTGCATGAACCGAACTAACCTGTGGACCGACGCAAGGTCTATACTTTCATATGTCAGTCATTTGATTGGTTTACTGATGATGTTCGAATGTGCCAAACCAAAATAATGCAGGATTCGATCGCGCTGCAATCAGTTTGATTAAGGCAAGGCTATTTCAGATTCATTCAGATCTTGGTTAACGAAGAACTATCCATCTTACTATAATAGAGAAATGGATCGCTAAATGTGTTGCTAAGCTCATAACTCGAAAACGGCTGGACCGATTTTAG
The DNA here is from genome assembly GCA_028554685.1 of Agrotis ipsilon. Lineage (NCBI taxonomy): Eukaryota > Metazoa > Arthropoda > Insecta > Lepidoptera > Noctuidae > Agrotis > Agrotis ipsilon. The sequence goes on from CM052978.1 coordinate 3,728,783, forward strand.
TTTTGAATTATTTTGGGAAGTCCAGGGAAGTTTAAAAAGGTTTTTTTTATTTCTGAGGCGGTACGAAGTTTCCCGGGTCAACTAGTCTCTGTTATATAAGAATCAATTGCTGTTCGTTAGTCTCGCTAAAACTCGAGAACGGCTGGACCGATTTGGCTGATTTTGGTTTTGAATTATTTTGGGAAGTCCAGGGAAGGTTTAAAAGGTACGAAGGCGGTACGAAATTTGCCCGGTCAGCTAGCTAGTCTTATACATTCCACAAAGCCTCAAACTAACCTAAAACTAACAACAACCCTTTTCCTCTAAAAATAGAATACAACAAAACAGAATGTAAAATCAAAGCTAAGCTCATCATAAATAATTTTACATACAAAATGAAAAGTCAAGAATACCTGCCACCTACCTCCACAATTGTTAGCGTGGTTATTTATTTTTCAGTCCACTAGTGGACAAACGGAATTCGTGAGTGTCGCTGGTTTAAAGCACTGTTGCCGGTCAGGATTCCATAGTTAGTGGCGTCTGTGTGTGTATAGACTAGTAGTAAACTGTATAGACTAGTAGTATTTCCGACCACCGTAGGCGCGGGCATAAGAACGGCGAGTAGTCATGGACCATGAAACGTAAAGGACTATCTGACTACGATCACCTTGGAGTTTACTCAGTATACAAGACCTTCCCGTCACGTCCTGGGTTGGAGGGTTCAGAGGTGATTTTACCAAGATAAAAACTCAGATCAAAGAAATCGGCAGATAGAACACTCAGAACACGCGAGCGTGTCCGCCAAAGCAAATACATAATCAGGTTCAGAGAAAATAAGAAGAAAATGAAACAATGACACTACTTTACCAACTTTATCCCAAAAAAGAAAATCAAGCACATTGACCTTCGCTCCATAAAATCCTCCATACTTGTTAAGCTTCAACATCAGCTCAACATCCCACAAACATACATAAAATATGTATTGTTTACAGTATTTTTGAGAATAACACAACGGAATAACGAAAGGCTTACAGCTTCAGCGGGAAACGAAAAAAAAAACACATAAATATGTATGTGGGATCGAGTGGCGTGAAACCGGTCAATTGCGATTCTGAGGGGCATGCGAAGGGTTCCGCACTATCGTACAATAATTTAACACTACAATGTATGTACTGTAATAAATCAAGGTCAGTGTTTACCCAACTAGCAAAAGATGTCTTAAAAATGCCTTTTTTTTACGTGGTAAAATCATGAGTCCTCACGCCCTGGGCAGGGCCGGGAGGGACTGTCAGACTTGACTGGCTAAAATCCACGGTGTCCTGGAGTAGCCTTTTTGTGTACCGGAGTCGCGGTATACGTATGTCCCGCGACCCCGGCAAGGCTATGGTCCTCTGTAGGGGGCCCCGTCAGCGTGCTGACGCTCCTTGAGGCGCGCGTGGAACACAAATCGCCGTCGACCCGGGCATGGTCCATGGTCGGGCAGCGAGTTGCCCTTTACTCACCGCCCGCATGCCCGCGCCTACGGTGGCCGGAGATCGTCCCGCGACATCCGTCGCCTGCCAGCTTGGATGCATTCACTCGATCAAAGAGTCGAGTGATTGCAACCGCACTGCTATCTTACGATAAATTTATCGAATGAAAGAGCTTCATCCGACTTGGGAAAAGCTAATGTGTCGATAAATGACATCCTGATGATTAATATGATACTAAATAGCTTTCGAGTTGCGGTTATTTTTATATTCTTTCGACAATTGGGCTGTGCAAAGATAATCTTACGATGTTCACAGCACTTAATAGCTGAGAGAAGCGCGCCCAAATTGCGTCGAGAGAACGTGCTCGGATCCTTCTCTCGACTTTTTCTCTCGATCAATAGCCGAAAGAGAAACGTGCTGCTGGCATTCTTACGACATCTTTTGCTAGTTGGGTATCCTCCTAGAGGTTTCCCTCATAGCGTTGCCTTGTTAATTTTTTTCACAAAATCTTCTTTTAAACCGCAAGATTCTAATTCCTGAATGTTATCACAGTTCACACATACTTTACAAAGAAACTTCTACTTTTTTTTTACGTGTGTGTCCCAATCATCAAATGAGCCCTCCCGGGTAGGGTGGGACCGTCAGACTTGTACTGACTAAAAACCACGGTGTCCTTCAACAGCTCTTTATGTTCCAGGGTCACGGTGATGGAATAAGTCCCGCGACCCCGGCAGGCAAGAAACTTCTATTTAAAACATGATGAACAACCAAGATACACCGTTAAAATCATGTTCCTTATAAAGTCCGTATGTTTGTGAGAAATAATCTCTGAAACTACTGAACTGGTTTAAAAAATTCTTTCACCAGTAAAAAACATATTTTTTCTTGAGTTTTAAGTTATACTTTATTTTCATATGCGCGTGGGACACCAAGACTTGTCGATCGTTAATCAACAAAGCTGCAGTAATACACACTGAAAAATTATATTAAAGTGTCTGTCACAGTTAATAAATACAACCGAGACGGACAGAAAGGTCGCGGAACTGTCTCATCAAGTAAGTCTGACCCTGGAACGTAAAGGGCTATTGGATCACCGTGGATTTTAGTCAGTACAAGCCTGACAGACCCGACATGTTTGGTATCTTAACCACAGTAAAAAAAAATACATGTGGCACTCCCGAAACTGCCGCGGTGAAGCTATTGGATATTTTTTTTTTCTTTAAAGACAAAAATTGCCTACCGCGTATATTTAACGAGAATAATTATCATTTAAAATGTTTGTGGTGCACTACTGTAATAAAGAACTTCTTTGTTGTAGGAGAATGTTAAAATTAGCTTTCATTGTGAAAACTCCTTTTGTAACTGACCGTTTAGAATATTTATGATTACTGAAGTCTCCCGAACTGAAACGACGTTAGACGATGCGTGCTGTCAGGTATTTTCGTTAGGTTTTGAGAATTTCTTGATTTGGTCGTGCGCCGCGCCGCGGTCAGAGTCCGCGATAAAAGCTATGCAATAGCTTAAAACCGCACATATAGACCAACGGATGGACAAGCAGAGTAGCACCATTCGTCCACGGGACCCTAATAACGCCATACAAGGCTCACAAAGGATCTCGACGTAGGTACTGAACACTACTTACTCGTGAGAGCAAATTGGTTCAGCCAGTTTGCGATTAAGTTGAGCCAGGAAGGTACTTCGTTCCGAAGATTTGTAGGATAAGGATTATTGGGGCTGTGGGTGTTGCGATGGAAGTGTTTTGCTAGTAAATTATTAACGAGGGTGTAATGTAATGTTTGTGGGTTCATGTCAAGTATATTTACAACTATATCACTGTTTAATACTAGGGTATTTGCACCAACAAACAATTGACACACTTTTTATAACCTGTCAAGACGCAAGTCTCCCAGATTTTGTATGGCAAAAGTAATTTGTGACGTCACTAGTTAGAAGAACTACAACAATCTAATTTACCAGTTTTTTCGAAGTTAATGGGATTTTCGGATCTAAAATAGAGTGTTTTTAGAGAAATTGTATTTTGAAATTAGTAGTCGACGGTGTCAAATACCCTGTCTTTCAACTTGTTCGCAAGAAACTCAAAAACTACCGAAAGTATTTTCAATAACAGTTAGATTTTCAAGCGATTTCATGGTTCAAAAAAATAATATCGTTGCTGAAACCAACCGAGAATCTTTTCAAAATCCTACTCTCTAAAAAGTAACTCGTAATTTCGTATAACAAACTAAGTAAATAATAATTTATTCTCACTCGAAACCTTTACTAACCGCTCTTTTGCATAATGCTATCAGCGCAAAATCTCATTAAAATGATTTGCCGTCGCTCTAGACGAAGAGCGTCGAAACGACTCCCTCACTACATATTAAATGTGACGTAATTACTTGTAATTGAACTGAATTACATCGGTCTTATAACGCTTGTGTACGTCGCTCTGTCTGAGTAAATCTCCGAAATTACTGATCGAATTTTGATGAGATTTAGGTGGTTGACGCTAGAGTAAAATCTTCAAATTATCAAGTTGTTTTTTTTTATTTTCTCTTATTATTTAGTAAATTCATTTAGATTTTAGCTTAAGTTATCACTTATATATGTGAATGTTGGTTTAACGGTTATTGGTAACTGTATAAGCCTTGTAGTCATAAATTTCTATACTATTTACTAATTTATATACAGAAGCTTTTGATGTACCTTTGTTATTAATAAATAAATAATTTGTTTAGATAAAATTATGGCTAATGAGCTATTCAATCTATTTATGTTTTAAAATGAAGTCGATTCATCTTATCTGTATTTTCTTTTCAATTTTCCAGGCTTCCATTAATGAAATTTTATGTCTACGATGTTTTGTAATAAAAATAAAAGTATAATATACAATTTCTGCGTATTGTATGACCCCTCTTTCGCTGGCTTTTCGTCTTTTATAACACGGTCGGTCGCCTGCTACGCCGTAGTAATGGCGTAGCACTGTTCGTAGCAAAATGTCGTAGCATGAAAATCGCAAACAATTATTTTAAGCATTTTATGATACCTTTAAAATGTCAAGTTTTATGTTATGTTTGAGAATCGAAAAGGGATGGAAATGACAATGAAATGTTAGAAAATTACTTAAATAGTCTGACAGAAATATTGAAAAGGTTTTTAAGTTTATTGTTGCATGAAAATAGCCAATAATATTTGAATTTTATAGAGTTCAAGTGTAGTCAATCAATGAGTCGATACCTAAAGTAAAGAGATAACAATAGGATTGTTTATACCACCTTTTTTATCTTGTTAAAATTATCAAATGAGTCCTCCCACCCCGGGCAGGGCGGGAGAGACTGTCAGACTTGTACTGACTTAAATCCACGGTGTCCTTCGGTAGCCCTTTGAGTACCGGAGTCGTGGTATACGTATGTCCCGCAACCCCGACAAGGTTTATACTACCTACTTGTATTAATAATAGTGAAAGTTTTGTAAGGATGGATGGATGTTTGTTACTCTTTCACGCAAAAAACTACTGAATATATAACAAAAAATTTGGTACACAGACAGTTTATAACCTGGGTTAATAATATAATACACAGGATTGTTTTTAACCCTATTTTGAGTTCGCGTGCGAAACCGCTGGCAAACAGCTAGTATTCAATAACGTTTTTACCATAAACTTTTTTTTTTCTTTTTTTTTCGTGGTAAATTCATCAAAAATGCGTCCTCCCACCCAGGGCGAGACGGGGCTATCAGACTTGTACTGATTAAAATCCACGATCATCCTTCAATAGCCTTTTAGATTTCAGGATCATAGTTACCTGATTAGAAAGTCCCGCGACCCTCCTTACTCACACTCTTGAACATGTTTTGTAACGCTGTATTCGTACATTTTATGCCAAAATAAACCAGCCACTCCGCACACCTCTTCCCTTCCGTCATTTTGATCTCGCTTATTGGATGTAACAGAGGATTTATAACCACATAATTGTACAGGATGTTGCCTTCATAGCCGGACCCACCTTTATACAGGGTGCTATTTAAATATTCATAACTGCAGAACAAAATTCTCGGCCCCTATCAGTTTCTCGTTTATTTCGCGGTAACCACCCCTGGGTGAGTGTGTTATGTTATAATTTACTCGAGATATTCCCATTTTAATATAACCTCCAAAATAATATTATAAAATTGGGTGAGTATTGTTTTAGTAAAGCGTATGATATGACTTTGTTGGGTTTGTTTATTTGTGGCAAAAACAATAATTGTTTTTATACTAAAGTTATATTTTTATTCGCAATAACGCCTGCGTCGCGTCTTCGCAAAGATATTTTTCAAGGAATGAAAAATTGAATGAATTGAAGCGAACGAGAAATTCAGCTTCAAGTTTAGTGGTTGCGATGGCCTAATTGGTTAAGGCATCTGGAGTTCCTATCCAGAAGACGCAGGTTCGAACCCTGATCGTAATCTGCGCGGTGGCGCGAGGTGGTGGCGAGGTCTGTTCTGCTAGGCGTGATTTCTATACAAATTGAGATATTTGCATACAATGAAAAATCTGCCATCCAACGCTACGCGACGGGTCGCGGTGCAGTGGGTGGAGGGCTTTATGCTCTAAAGAATATTCTGAATAAAGTTCCGAAAATTCGTGGTTATAAATAAGAAGTCTCCTACCTACATAACAAAGCTGAACTTTTCAACGAAAAAACAAGCTATTCAAATATTCAAAAGCAAAACGTTATCCAATTACCTAGCCTTCAGCTCCATATAATTTTCTTTCCACTTACATATCCATTATAATACTTTGCCTCCCACACTCCGGAGTACAACAATAGTTATTTGTTATACAAGAGTGCAAAGTTGATTTTTAACCGCGTGCTCATGTTTGATGACCGAGCAAGCGAATGATTCTAAATTTGAATCACGAGTGCAACGAGTGATTCAAAAATTAGAATCATGAGTGATAGCGAGGGAATCAAAAGAGCACAAGGTGAAAAATCTTTGCACTCGAGTGCAACACGTAACTTTTCATCCCACCTCAGCGAGGAAATTACTAAATGCAAAAACAAAAAACAAAACAGGTGTACAATCGTATAAACACAAGATAGGCTTTTATTTCAGTTTAGGTATTAACTAAGACATTATTATAGAACAGAATAATTTTTAAATTAAAACAAATAATACTTAGGTAGTATATAGTTGAAAACTACTACCTAAGTATTATTAAGTTACTTATTTTTATCTTGGTTTGTCATAACATAACAATAAGACGTGAAAGGAAAACCGCACAAAGCAAATAAAAAAAGGTATAACGAAGTACTGAGCCAAGAATGTTCCGGGTCTGAGATTTACACAAAATAATTGTAGATTACGCTCCAAGGGAGGCGTATTGAATTCCGAAGCGATACTGAGGATTCTGGGGGTGAACCTCCGTCCGTAGCGTAGCGAGGAGGTTCAAGTGTTAATACCCGAAATAAACGAGGGAATAAAGTTAAAAATCTTTTGTGAAGCAAGGGATTCAAGTTAGCCTAGAGCAACGCAGCCTTACACCCGAGGAACGCACTCTGCTTTCCCACCTAAGGCGAGGAAACAAATTCTATTTTTAAAATTTGATGTGGCTCGACAACCTTCGAACGTCAAGTGGGCACCTCAGCAAGCGATCAGCTGTTGCGGTCATCGGCCGCCATTACTGCTGCTTCTCTTTTGTTCATGCGATGTTCTAAATTCAAATTTACTTTATTCACTAGAGGATAAAAACGGCTTTTACTCACTTGAGGATAAAAACGGCTTTTACGGTCAGATATCGAAGAGCAAAAGTACCCTTTCCGAGATGGGGGGATGAAAAAATTATTTTCATCCCCCCACCTCGGAAAGGGTACTTTTGCTCTTCGATATCTGACCGTAAAAGCCGTTTTTATCCTCAAGTGAGTAAAAGCCGTTTTTATCCTCTAGTGAATAAAGTAAATTTGAATTAAGAACATCGTGTGCATTATAGAGTTGTAGCAGTAAAAATGGCGGCCGGTGACCGCAACAGCTGATCTTTGCTGTGGTGCCTACTTCACGTTCGAAGGTTATCGTACCACATCAAATTTCAAAAATCGAATTCATTTCCTCGAAGTAGGTGTGAAAAGCAGAGTACACTTTTCGGGAGTAAAGCTGCGTTGCCTTGGGCTATCTTGAATCCCTCGCTACCTACACGAAGGATTCTTAGATTTTAAAAATTATTCTGTATTTTATATACATAATGTAGTACTCCTAGTTAATACCGAAACTGAAATACCTATCTTGTGATAGTACAATGTACACCTGATTATTTTTTTTGCATTTGGTAATTTCCTCGCTGAGGTGGGATGAAAAGTTACGTGTTGCACTCGAGTGCAAAGATTTTTCACCTTGTGCTCTTTTGATTCCCTCGCTATCGCTCATGATTCTAATTTTGAATCACTCGTTGCACTCGTGATTCAATTTTAGAATCATTCGCTTGCTCGGTCATCAAAATTGAGCACGCGGTTAAAAATCAACTTTGCACTCTTGTATAACAAATAACTATTTCACGACCTAATTAAATGTCTGGTAAACAAAGCTTAGAATCAAATATTAATTTGGCGGGCGTCGGGAGTCGCCTCGTAATCCTAGCGAACACAACCAATTTAGCTAATGTCGTTCGTCAGGGGGCTCTTTCAGGTAAGGGCCTTTTTAAAAGGCTCTTTACATAGGCCTCGTTTTTAGCGCGGGTAATGTGAAATGATGGAGGTTTACGTTCTTTGTTTGAAGAGAAATTGGTTTGGTTGCTGTGCTGAACGCAAACACAAAGAATGTATTGCTCAAACTGACTAGCCAGGTGATCCTGATTCATGATGATTTAACTTATCTGCTAATGAAGAAAAATAGGAAGTGTGTGATCAGCAAAAAATATTCTGTCTTACTTTATCAAATATTATGCTAATTTCGGTATAGGTACAACAATTCACATAAACAGTCGGCAAATGGCAAACAATTTGACCATAAATGATTGAATTTTAAATTCAAATGCTAATCAAATTTTATTTTTAAAACCTTTCCTAAATGAACCTTTCAAAACCTCTTTAATTAAACAGCTAAACAGATTCCAATAAATTATAGTTAAGAAGATAACTCAATCACATCAATACCAAACGAAAAAACCTCTTCAAAGTGACAACAGACTCATCAAACTTATAACTCCCCTTTTTTGGGTCGAGGTCTAATAGGAGGTCATGAAGGATTGTACCAAAATAAATTAAGTTACGAAGTTCTTGATGTTTACTCACAAACAAGGTTTAACCTTTTAAAAACCAAATTAGAAAAGATACAAAATATTATAACGCTAGCCAAACTTTTTCCACAAAAAGGTTTTCAAAAATGATGCGAGAACTGAGATCTTTCAATAATGCTTTGAAATTCAGCAAACAATTTCACCACGAAACACGAGACTGGATTTGTTTTAGGCAATTTCAGTTCTCCATACTGTTCGGGAGCGGATTGTGTCCAAACTTTGTTTCTGGCCAGATGGTATGAAACTTCGGAATTAAAATAGTTATTTGTTATACAAGAGTGCAAAGTTGATTTTTAACCGCGTGCTCATGTTTGATGACCGAGCAAGCGAATGATTCTAAATTTGAATCACGAGTGCAACGAGTGATTCAAAAATTAGAATCATGAGTGATAGCGAGGGAATCAAAAGAGCACAAGGTGAAAAATCTTTGCACTCGAGTGCAACACGTAACTTTTCATCCCACCTCAGCGAGGAAATTACTAAATGCAAAAACAGATGTACAACCGTATAAACACAAGATAGGCTTTTATTTCAGTTTAGGTATTAACTAAGACATTATTATAGAACAGAATAATTTTTAAATTAAAACAAACAATACTTAGGTAGTATGTAGTTGAAAACTACTACCTAAGTATTATTAAGTTACTTACATATTTTTATCTTGGTTTGTCATAACATAACAATAAGACGTGAAATGAAAACCGCACAAAGCAAATAAAAAAAGGTATATAACAAAGTACTGAGCCAAGAATGTTCCGGGTCTGAGATTTTAACAAAATAATTGTAGATTACGCTCCAAGGGAGGCGAATTGAATTCCGAAGCGATACTGAGGATTCTGGGGGTGAACCTCCGTCCGTAGCGTAGCGAGGAGGTTCAAGTGTTAATACCCGAAATAAACGAGGGAATAAAGTTAAAAATCCTTTGTGAAGCAAGGGATTCAAGTTAGCCCAAAGCAACGCAGCCTTACACCCGAGGAGCGCACTCTGCTTTCCCACCTAAGGCGAGGAAACAAATTCTATTTTTAAAATTTGATGTTACCACATCAAATTTTAAAAATAGAATTTGTTTCCTCGACAACCTTCGAACGTCAAGTGGGCACCACAGCAAGCGATCAGCTGTTGCGGTCATCGGCCGCCATTACTGCTGCTACTCTTTTGTTCATACGATGTTCTAAATTCAAATTTACTTTATTCACTAGAGGATAAAAACGGCTTTTACTCACTTGAGGATAAAAACGGCTTTTACGGTCAGATATCGAAGAGCAAAAGTACCCTTTCCGAGATGGGGGGATGAAAATATACTTTTCAACACACTTGCTCATAAAATGGCCCTAATTTCACCGCAATTAGGCACATAATGACACCTGTTATCAAACTGTGACTTTTTCTTTACTATTATTCACAAGTGAGTTATAGGTTTTTTTTTAAAGTGTCAACCAATTAAAAAAAAAACCTATAACTCACTTGTGAATAATGGTAAAGAAAAAGTCACAGTTTGATACTGTTATCAAACTGTGACTTTTTCTTTGTTGTTGTTGTTTTTTTTTTGTGTTGCTTTGTTTTTTTTTGTGTTGCTTTGTTTTTTTTTTGTGTTGCTTTGTTTTTAAAAAAGTTTCGAAACAAAAAAGATCGTGTTCAATAGTAGATACAAATAAATTTTACCAACTGCACGTTAACTAATTGTTTCTCTAAACAAACTTTTTAATCATTAAATAAAATGGCTTTAAAAAAAAATACTAATATTATTTTCTTCACAAGTGTGTTGAAAAACGTCGTATGATACACGTGTGTATTGATGATTACCGTCCTCGGCTCTCTTAAGACCCTCACCTAACGGCTCGGGTCTCAATGGCGCCTCAGCGGTAATCACCAACATTACACACTTGTACCATAATGTACTATTTCAACACACTTGCTCATAAAGTGGCTCTAATTTCACCGCAATTAGGCACATAATGACACCTGTTATCAAACTGTGACTTTTTCTTTACTATTATTCACAAGTGAGTTATAGGTTTTTTTTTAAAGTGTCAACCAATTAAAAAAAAAACCTATAACTCACTTGTGAATAATAGTAAAGAAAAAGTCACAGTTTGATAACAGGTGTTGCTTTGTTTTAAAAAAAGTTTCGAACCAAAAATATCGTGTTCAATAGTACAAATAATTTTTACCAACTGCACGTTTACTAATTGTTTCTCTAAATAAACTTTTTACTCATTAAATAAAATGGCTTTTTAGAATTATTTTCTTCACAAGTGTGTTGAAAAACGTCGTATGATACACGTGTGTATTGATGATTACCGTCCTCGGCTCTCTTAAGACCCTCACCTAACGGCTCGGGTCTCAATGGCGCCTCAGCGGTAATCACCAACTTTACACACTTGTACCATAATGAACTATTATACCATTCCCCCTCGAAAAAGCTACTTTATACCATTCCCCCTCGAAAAAGCTACTTTTACTCACGGAAAACAGTGCGTAAAAGTAGTCTTTTACGCACTGTTTTGGTGTTTGAATTTAGAACACTTTAGTACATTCGAGCTCGACCGCGATGCTGGACAACCCCCTTGAATTACTCTTAATTTATATAAATCATTGTTCCGATTTTAATGTCAGCTTGTTGGCGCAGTGACCGAGCGATTGGACTACTTCCACGACTTACAACCCACGTGTGTGTGGAGCAGACTTATTAAAAAAAAAATTGTTTATTTCTTTTTCTCGTAGTCATGGTATAAAGTATCGTTTGCAACTCTTGAATAAAACGGATTTACATCGAGGGCCTAAATCACTCGCTTCGCTCAGGATTTAAATACTTGAATCACTCGCTTCGCTCGTGATTCAATCACCATGAATCACTCCCTACGGTCGTGATTCAGTCATTAAAATCCTTCGCTTGCTCTTGATTCATATAAAGGCCCTCGCTTTAAATCCGCTCTTTATTCAATCGTTGCAAAATATACTATTTACTCACGGAAAACAGTGCGTAAAAGTAGTCTTTTACGCACTGTTTTGGTGTTTGAATTTAGAACACTTTAGTACATTCGACCTCGACTACGATGCTGGACAACCCCCTTGCTAATATGAAAATTACCCTTAATTCAAACCATTGCTCCGATTTTAACGTAAGCTTGTTGGCGCAGTGACCGAGCGATTGGACTACTTTGCACCCACGTATGCCCACGTGTGTGTGGAGCAGACTTCGGTATTAAAAAAAACTTTATTTTGTTTCGTTGAATATCTTTTATCGCTCAAATCTTTCTTTTTCTCGTAGTCATGGTATAAAGTATCGTTTGCAACTCTTGAATAAAACTGATTTAAATCGAGAGCCTGAATCACTCGCGTCGCTCAGGATTTAAATACTTGAATCACTCGCTTCGCTCGTGATTCAATCATCATGAATCACTCCCTACGGTCGTGATTCAGTCATTAAAATCCTTCGCTTGCTCTTGATTCATATAATGGCCCTCGCTTTAAATCCGCTCTTTATTCAATCGTTGCAAAATATACTATTAATCTTTCAAAAACATTTTGTGGAAGCTATATGGGATTGTTAGAGCCTTCCTGGGCAGGCCAGGCCAGGAATGTGTATGATAATCCGGATTTAAGGGGGCTTAAAAAGCAACTACCTCTGCATTCAAAATCAGTCACACACGGGTAGTTTTCCTTTCTAAAACAAACATAATATGGAAGGATTTCGTATTCCTAAGGCAATATTTGACATTTCATGAACGAAAAGCCAACCTTTGATGGTTGAACCTTTGTACGCCTTTATAAAAACAAACGTCATGAGACAAATTTAAAAAAAGAATATGTTTTGAATGAAATCTAATGAAATGAATCCCTGGCAGGTCGGGTTATGTGTTTTAAATGTGTCAAAAGTAAATATTTGTGATGACAATACCAGCACGCGTTTTGTACGGTCTTATTTTCCCACGTTTTTATATACTCCATTTTTTGATACGCTGCACCTGCAGTCGTGTTGTGCAAAAGGAATTAATTAATTGTCAAATTTCATGTTATAACTGTACAGAGGCCTAGAGATTTTGTAAGGCGAAGTGTTGGATAATTATAATTTCAGGTCTAATTTATTATTCTATAATGGAGTCTTAAAAGTATCTTAATTCAATTTTTCTTTGGGATGGTAAAATCATCAAATAACTATATTCTCCATCTTAGATGGAGCAGACGCGAATGTCAGATGCTTACTGGCTAGAAATCCAATCTGTTCATCCATTGCCGTTTCCGTTTCCGGGGGCATTTTTACATATTTAGAAAGTCCCGCGACCCTGGCAGATGTAATATGTATGCTGCTACACTATTTTGGACTTCTTGAAGGATTAAAATATGGATTGATTGAAACGAGATTATGTTGAAAGTTTGAAATAACTGGGGTTTTATGCCGGAAAACTGTACTATTTTTGTGGGCAAATTATCGTCTACCACGCGGGCAAAACTACTGTTGAAAGATAGTCAATTTAACCCCTGTCATGTCCTGTCCATAGTTGAAAGTAAATATTATTCTTTACCGCGTGTATAAAACACATGGTTAAAAAAATGGCAACCCAATTCTACCCGCTCGTATTTTTGTAAAACTGTCAAATGGAACATGTCTACCGAACAATAACAAATGACGGTGTTGTCTATCATAGGTTTTGAAATATCGACAAACTTCAGTTTTACCAGCTTTTTTCAACAACTACATTGAAGTAAAAATGTAGACAAAAAAAAATCACACATCTACGACCTTAACGAGCACTTGTATATGTAAACACTTTAGAAAATTGATAAAAGCATAACTTGTAGAAGTTGCTATGCGCATTTTTTATTTATCGTGGTAAAAATTAAATCATCAAATGAGTCCTGACTGGGCGGTAGGGACTGTCAGACTCGTACTGACTAAAATCCACCGTGTCGTTCAATAGCCCTTTATGTTCCGGGGTCACGGTAATAATATAAGTCCCACGACCCGGGCAGGTTTTACTTACATGCATACAGTTGAAGTTATTAAATTTACTGATTAAGCACAATTATGATAACATTCTTTCTACATTCAAAAGCTCCTGAATTTGCACAAAAGCGAGCATTTTATACTGACTGCAACGAACGTAAATTAAAGAAAAATATTCGAGATTAAAAATGACAAAATACGTTCCTGCACGGAGTGGATATAAAGAATGAAATATTATTTGCAATGTAAAGTAAAATACTTTCATATTGCAAGCGGGAGATTCATCAAAATGTTTAATTTGACTGCTTCGCTTCAGGGCACGTATATTGCTTCGGTGAAGCGTGAGAGACTTCGAGAGTGACCACTTTATTTTGGCGTAATGACAAATCGCTAATAGTGATAAGATTCTCCATTATGTTGAATATTTACTTTTTCTTACGGAGCTAAAATTACAACGTTTCTATTATCACCCTGTCTAAATTATTCCTTTAAAGAAAGAAAGAAAGAAGAAAGAAAAAACATTTATTTGGCGCAAAAGAGACCACGATACACACAACATATAAAATAAAAATAAACACAAAAAAAAAACTTACATCTAAAACAATAGTAAAAAAAATAAGCAAAGAATTGTTGTGTGTCTCACGGCTGCGCCAAAAAGGCCCAGTTCAGCAAAATGTCGAGCAACTAGTGCTCGACGCTGGTTTTCAACTACCTTTCATTGCCTGTTATTGTTAATTACCCTTAATATTTTTTTAAATTAGTGATGAACAAAACAATGTGTACCCACGCGTAGCATCCGCTACGAAAACGTCCCCGTAGCAATGCTACGCCGCCTACGCCGTAGCAATAGACCCAAACCAAAATAGCTTTAAAGTTCAATTTATCTACAGCCACATTGAGTCTCTCCTGAAATCACTAAGCGTGATCGGTCAATTGTCCCGTATCGGATATACATCGACAACGGGACACTGAGTCTAACCGCACACACCTGTTTCGGATTTCGATATTCTATTCGGGACTTTAACCCGATGACTATTGGACCGAGTGATGTATCAACTTCAAGTCTGCGGTTCATTTACGTGAAATATTATTTGGCAATTCCTCTGTTTTTCATACAAGTTTATGAAATAAATTGTGTAAGTGTTCTTAAAGAATAAAATACAGTGGAAATAAAACAGAAGCCCCTAGCATGAGTTTTCGCGTTTTTGTGACGTAAATTAAATTGGAACTTTGACGTTAATTTTATGGACTAAATTAGTTCTTCATTAAATAAAATACAGAAATCTTGTGATAAAACCTCAGATTAATATTTTTTCTCTCGCTCATAAAATGGCTCTAATTTCACCGCAATTAGCCAAATAATGACACCTGTAATCAAACTGTGGCTTTTTCCTTACTATCTATTATTCACAAGTGAGTTACAGGTTTTTTTTTATTGGTTGAGTTGCTTTGTTTTTAAAAAAGTTTCGAATTGCATGAAAATCCGTTCAGTATTTTTGTGTGCTACAGTTACAAACGTCAATCCACACACAGATAATAGTTATCAACGGAACTATGTAAGACACAAAATTACTTCAGAATTTCTCAAAATAGATTTTGAGTTAACTTGACGTTCCACACTTTACCTCCACTTTATACAGCAATGACATAAATTACAAGCAATATTGGTCCAATTATAATCTTGTAGTACACAGTCAGTTCCAAGTTAGGACAGTTTTGAGCGATCGAGGGGAGATAAGCGCTCTCGTTACGAGTAGGAATGTCCCGGAGATTGTCGCGATCAATTAGTGCCGCCTGTCTGCTCACCCCCTTAGGAAGTCAAGGACATCGGCGGTATGTATGTTCATGTGAGTAGTTAAATGTTGATGTATTTGAGATTGAGATCAATTTGTGATTGGTTTGTTAAGATGTCGTCGATTATTATTGATGTTAGTCTCAGCGATGTCATCGTCTTCTTCGTGCTCCGATGCCATTTTGGTTCCCGCGGTGGATGCCCACGGTGACAGACGTCGTAAGACGATCTCCGGCCACCGTAGGCGCGGGCATACGGGCGGCGAGTAAAGGGAAATTCGCTGTCCGACCATGGACCATGCCTGGGTCGACGGCGCGTCGTGTTCCATCACGCGCGCCTCAAAGAGCGTCAGCACAATGACGGGGCCAAAAGCCTGCCGGGGACGCGGGACTTATTCCATCACCGTGACCCCGGAACATAAAGGGCTATTGAAGGACACCGTGGATTTTAGTCAGTAAAGTATGACAGTCCCTCCCGCCCTGCCCGGGGTGTGAGGACTCATTGGATGATTTGACCAAGTAAAAAAAAGTAAATCTGCTGGTAAGACTACTCAATAAATTAAAGTACTCAAAACATCGATTATTTTTGACTTACTTGAATATGAGCATAACCAGAAACCACACCCAGAAAGGTAACTTAAAAAGTAATAAAATATCTATGAAACTTGGGTGACCCATGTTATCAATGCCTTCGAAGTTAATTATATTGAAGCTATATTATTATAAGAACACCAATGTTCTTAATTAATTTTAACACTTACATTTTACATTCCAAACTACGCATTATAAATGCTAGTTATTAGGCAAGTACGTTGTTATCATTTTATACGTATCTTGATATATACTCGTCAAAACAAAATAGGGGCCATTTATTAAATTGCTCTTTAATCAAGTATCACTCTTATTCTGTGTACATAATAGATGGTAAATAACTTGTTATGGTTTCTTTCAAGTATTAATATTGTTTCTATTGCATAATTGGAAATTCATAACTTGTTTTAAATGAGATATTTGAGATTTCTTCGAATGTACGGTTTTGTGTTTTTTATTTTTCAAACTTCTAACGGAGTTTTCTTCGACTTATACAGCAAGTAGGCTATAACGATTGTTTAATCTCATAATGCCATTCATTCGGAGACATATGGATGCAAAAACAGCCACTTGGGGTGTTACCTTAATCCAGGGGGGGCATAGCCAGAACAGGTAGGTCTTATGGTGGAATATTCCCAACCAGTGGTTCAGAAAGTTTGAAACTGGTCTGAAAAGACGGGTAATATCACCAGACGCCGTGATCCAGGAAGAAAGTAAGTAAGCAAAGCCTAAGAAGACCAATAAGTTTGATTAACCGCGCAAATAGAGCGAAAATCTGCCGCGCGGACCGTACAAACTCCATTGCATTGAGCTACAGGCACCTCTTTAATTAACTAGACTATTCCGAATCGACTCCATGAAGACTAACAATACTCAAGAAGATGCTTGGTTCTCCTCCAGTTAACTGGAGCGTATGGTGCAAATCGTGAAACATTTGCAAAGAGAAAAATTATTTAACTGTTTTGAATGGGCTTCATTGCTTTTTATTTATGACTGCAGGCTTATTTTTTTTCAATAAAGACTGATTCATTAGAGTGTAGAGAAGATCTAAACAACAGGTTTCAGATCCTTGCACTCTTGAAACAGACTGTTCCGATGAGATCTGAATTATGCTCTGGGGCGGTTGTCTCTATCACGCAAAACTGAGCTCGCACTTTGTAATAACGTTGCTGTAACTGCTCAAAATTGCGCAGCGAATGTGGTGCAACTCCACATTATCCCATACGCACAGCAACGAGTACCTGAGTTCATCTTCAAGCAGGATAATGTTCGAGCGGACACGCCGCGACTAACAGTGCATACATTCGCTGACGTTCGAATTACAATGTTACAGTGGCTACTCAGGATTTTTACCCAAGTTTTATTCAGCATTTTCGCGATGAGTTAAAGAGGAGTGCAAAAGAAAGTAAAATTTCCATCAACACCCAGCTGGATCTCATAAATTGTCTGAAAACTTACTGGTAGAGAATCCCAAAGAAAATATTTGGTATTTAATCCTGAACATTCCACCTCCATTAAAATGAGTAGCACAGAGAGAACAGAGTTAAAAGAGAAGCTTTAAAGAACACTTTGGAACATTAAAGACGTTATTTTTTCGAGTTTTTTGATGTTTTGTGTAAGTCGATACATTCCTGCAATTTCCCACTTTTCATTCAATTTCGTTTAATTTAACGATTGATTGGAATACAAACTTAATTTTTGTGTATTTCCAAGTAAAATCGTTAATATTAATCAGATTCAGTCATTATAACCAGTAATATTTAAATATTATTTAATAAATCGACAAAAATCAGTTGGCCCTTATTTTCTTTTGAGTAGTATACTTGAATCCACTTTTCACCCCATGGGGGAATGTAGTCTTAAAAATCTTTCCCTAGTATTTTTTAAATCAAAGGAACACTAGTGCACAATTTCATCCTCCTAAACGTAGGGGCTAATATGCAGTTAAGAACCTAATTCATATAATACTAGCTGTGCCCGCGACTTCGTTCGCGTGGATGTCCGAACTTAACAAGGTATTTTTTATCAAAATAACAAAATTTTGATACAAACTTTCATCCCCACTTTATCCCCTTGGGGGTAGAGTTGATCAAAATCCTTTCTTAGCAGATGCCTCCCGTCTTAACATCTACCTGCATGCCAAATTTTAGCCCGATCCGTCCAGTGGCTTGAGCTGTGCGTCGATAGGTCACTATGTCAATCAGTCAGTCACCTTTGAGTCATAATATACTTAGATGTATAGCGTTGTAACATCTACAAAACTGAGCTGTGCCTGCGTGGTGCATCACCCCATCCCTTCTCACAGAGAGGCGACGTCCTGACGACGAACATCTATAATGTATGCATCTGAACTTTTGGCATCGTCATCCATTCTCCAAGAACTCGGCATCAAGCAGTCTGTCAGCTAAAGTCCAGGATGGAATACTTCAGTTCTGTGTAGGCAGGTTACCCATGCGATGGACTGACCAATACCCTCAGCACGAGTTTTCAGTATTTGAGACGTAAAGTAAACTGGAACTTTGACAATTTCAAATTGACAATTTTCAAGGAAAAAATTACTTCCTTCTTCGCACACCAGAGGCGCTTTTCCATTTTTCCTTACACGAAACGCTGTAAATACTGGAAAAACGCTGTAAAGTAAAATAGTGAAAACTCGTGCTAAGGGTACAGATCAACTCTGTAGTACCTACTACAGTGTTTAACAGAGTACAACTGCATACGAGTTACAGACGACAGGGAGGGATGGCATTCTATCTCGAGGCGAGTCATGGTAGCAACAGTCTGCGACATGCTCACCACAATTACAAGAAGATAACTAAGATAATACCTAAAGGTACTGAAATATGATCAGCCTCATTCGGTATCAAACAAAACGGCATTGACGTCATAATTCACACAGTAAAGGTAACACATATCCAAGCTGTCGCGAGTATATCCCACCGTATCGCGAATATTAATTAAATTTATTCCACGGCCCTCGTTAGCAGTCTGTTTTACATTTTAATACGATGCACATTCGGAAATATTCGGATATATTCTGGTAAAAGTCCAGCATTCATTGGACAGATATCACAATTTCACTTTATTTTATATGCTTCGTGCTTCATTGAAGCGATTACTTGAAAAAATATCTCTCTGTGAAAAATAAAATTGGAATTGTAAACTGAATGTGTGATAAAAGCAACACTGGGGAATTGAGAGTTGAACGCAGAACGTTCTAGAATAGTAATGGTTTATTGAACTGAGTTCAATTGCTGATAACTAGACGAACGCTAACACAAACGCTCCGAGGTTGAAGATTATCATAATGTGTCTGCGGCGTAACTATGTCGCGTGTTTAATCAGATAAAACTGAGTCTAGTCTCACGAAATGATATACGAGCCCTTGAGATCCGAGAAATTTTAGTTATTTAAAACGGTAAAGGAAAACATCGTGAGGAAACCGACATGTCCTAGAACCAAAAATTCGAAGACATGTGGACCAAACCACACTGAGCCCGCGTTTTTATGACCTACACCCACTCACAAAGAGGAGGCCTGTGTCCTAGCAGTGAGATCATATGACTCATGATGAGGCAATACAACATTACATTTTTTTTTTCATTTACAATCACTTTATAAAATAAATAGAAACGTGAAAATACTTAGCATGGAATAGCGAATTTCTTCTTTCTTATATATAAAAATCAATTGCTGTTAGCCTCGCTAAAACTCGAGAACGGCCGGGCGGATTTGGCTGATTTTGGTTTTGAATTATTTTGGTAAGTCCAGGGAAGGTGTAAAAGGTGAGAAAAAGAGGCGATACGATGTTTGCCCGGTCAGCAGAGTCTCCAATATAAATCTTTGGTTAAATAGTCTCAGTAAATCAGTCCCACGTATAGAAAAACTTGATGAGCACAGGAGTGGAGCTTTCTATCTGCGTCTGTGCTTCCGAACGAATGCAACCTTATGCCTTCAAAGTGATATAGTGAACAGGTTGCTTCTGGGTGGATTCATTGCATCGTCAACTTTGCCTCTTACAACTTTGACCAAGACTAGAGTCATGCGTCGACTCAAATAATAATAATATTCCACAACTATCACACAACGCCATCTAGTACCTACCAAGCTAAGCAGAGCGTGTGTTATGGGTACTAGACAACTGATAAACAACCTCATCTATACATATAATAAAACTGTAGAAAAGTTATTTTTGTACATTAAAAAAAAACTCAAAAAATTTAGCCAGGGTATTAAAGGACAACCAATAGAACCCATTTCTAGCATTTTTAGAATTTTTGTCTGTTTGTCTGTTTGTCTGTTTGTCTGTTTGTATGTTTATTTGTCCAGGTATCACGTAAAATGTACGAAATTTATGTAGATAACTTTTATACACAACGATTAAGCGTAACTTGGAGAGGAATTTAGTTTTTGTTTCATTGGAATCGGTTCAGTCTATCAAAAGTTATTCGAATATAAAGTGTTTCAGAAGTAAAATTACGGTCAGTTCACACCAAGACGCGTAGTTCATAGCGCGATCTAGCTTCGATTCTGCTACATATTCAAATAAAAATTCATCTAATGATTATGATAGGATGGGATAGGATAGGATAGGATGGGATAGAATAGGATAGGATGGGATAGGATGGGATAGAATGGGATAGGATGGGATAGGACGCGACAGGACGGGACAGGACGGACAGGACGGGATAGGACGGGATAGGATGGGACAGGACGGGACAGCTCGGGACAGGACGGGACTGGACGGGACAGGACGGGACAGTACGGGACAGGACGAGACAGGACGGAACAGGACGGGATAAGACGGGATAAGATGGGATAAGATGGGATAAGATGGGATAAGATGGGATAAGATGGGATAAGATGGGATAAGATGGGATAAGATGGGATAAGATGGGATAAGATGGGATAAGATGGGATAAGATGGGATAAGATGGGATAAGATGGGATAAGATGGGATAAGATGGGATAAGATGGGATAAGATGGGATAAGATGGGATAAGATGGGATAAGATGGGATAAGATGGGATAAGATGGGATAAGATGGGATACGATGGGATACGGTGGGATTTTGGAGGGAGACCTTTTTACCCGACGCTTCGCACAAAAAAGTACATTGGTAATTTCCGACATCCACGCGAACGAAGTCGCGGGCACAGCTAGTATATTTCTAAATACATAAATTATTATAGATAAATTACACCCAGACACAGAACAAATGATCGTGCTTATCACACAAACATTTGTCCTGGGTGGGAATCGAACCCACGACCCCCAGCATAGCAGTCAGCGTCACCAACCACTAGACTAACAGGCCAGTCATATAATAAAAAAAGAAATCTACAAATGATCGTACAAAATTCACAACAACAAAATGTTTGGTTCAATTCAAATTCGTGTACATACTAGAGAGAGTTTTGTAGCGAGGACAAAAAATAACCGAACTTTTAGTCGGTACTTTGTGTTTCGTTTACCGTTTGTTGCTTCCACACAGTTAGCTTAACAACAAGAGCCACATGTTGATTCGTTCACGAAATTAAGGGAGTTTTTGAGCGGCTCATTTCACGAATAATATGCATATTATCCAGGCTGTATCACCCGAAAAGTAAGACAGAGGTGTGCATCTAATTAATTCAGTTCGCCAGATAATATAATTACTCATCCCGCTGTGTGTGTGCTATCGACATTGATATAAATTCCACTTTCAACCGTCAGGGGTTGAATGTGGAAACGTTTAGGGTTTGAACGCGGAAGAGGGTAGATAATCTTGGGGGTTGAACGCGGAATAAACTTTTTTCTACATTACTGCAGAATATACTACAGCTTATTCGCATTTTATTTACCTCAATATCCGGGAACTTATCATAAGGTTTCTGTAATTCATTTCGAGTATTGGAGTATTGACTACGTTTATTGTGTGGAAAATTGATAAATCACCTCCAATGTACTAATATTGGACTGTATCAATCATCAAATAACAAGATTAATCCTATATTAAGGGTTAGGCTTAAAATTTCGTAACCCTAAAATGAGCATGATAAAATTATCGTGAATAGTGACCTACTTTCCATTTTCATTAACAAACGTTCCCAGGACATTGTATAACCTTAAAGGTTATACAATATCCCATAAATAGAAGTTTAACAACCCTTTTCAGCGACTACATAACCTCAAACTTTCTCTTCAACATACATTAGTGTCGGTTAACTAGTAACTATATTTATTTAGGTGTTTAATATTTTACACTAGCGTCCTTTATTAATACATGGCCACAGCTAATGTGTGTTGCAAACATATTGGTTTTCGAAAATTGAGTTACACAATGCTAATATATTACTTACTAGCTTTTGCCCGCGACTTCGTATGCGCAAAACGTTTTTTATACTCTTGTGGGAATTTCGGGATAAAAACTATTCTATGTCCATTCGCGGCACTCAAATTAATTTTGTACCAAATTTCAACCAAATCAGTTCAGTGGCTTAAGCGTGAAAAAGTAACAGACAGGCAGAATTACTTTCGCATTTATAATATTAGTAGGGATGGCTGGGTATTTTCGTTATTGTAATATGCACCATCAAAGATATACTTTTGGCTACATAATAGGAAAGCAGCAAGGGTATTCAAGGTTAAGCAAGGCTTGCCAAGGTCAAAAAAGGGATCGTCAATCTTTACATATCCAGTTTACTACGGGCTTTAAGCCGTTGGTTCCGGCCGTCATTTGAAGATCTTTGACGTTTTTTACAAACTGTTACTTGTTTGAAAGTCTCACAGTGGGTAATTTATGTCAGATAGGCAATCACTTCAAAAATGCTAGTATTCAGATGCGTCTAGCCGATTTTTAGGGTTAAAAGTACCTCGACAGTGGAAATTCAAAACACTGTGAGGGGTATTAGCACACTGTTGGATTGTGAACTTTCCGATCAGCTTCAAAAGGTGCAAAATTTAATAAAACCTCTTCATTCATCAAATACCAATGTGACTATTCACGTCAAAGTATAAAATTCCAAAAGTATCAAACGGACAGATGCATATTTCTATTGGTTTAATTGCACTAATTGGATACCCTTAACGTATTTGCGCATTTATAATTTCTATAGAAAAAAGGGGCCATGACTGTAGCCGTGCGTAACTTTGAAGTGGTATTACTGGTATTTATGAAGCCAACTGAGTAGCATTTCTGATGATATCGTCAAAGTACGAGACTGTTAAACGAATGATAGTTGTTTTTTTAAATAATAATATTACTTTTTTTATCGTGGTTAATCATCAATGAGTCCTCGGCAGGGCGGGAGGGACTGTCAGACTTGTACTGACCAAAATCCACGGTGACCTTCAATAGTCCTTTATGTTCCGGGGTCTCGGTGATGGAAATAAGTCCCGCGACCCCGGCAGGCTTAATATTACAATTTACGGGAAACCTCCAATACAAGAGGTTCTTTGACCAAAGTGCTTTATAACACAATATTCACGTATATGGAGTTAAAGGGTTTAGTTCCAAGGCAGAAGATCTTTCATAGTTAGCAGTTTGTGAGCAAAGAAAAAATACAAAACATAATTGATAACTTCAGCATTCATTTTCATTTGACCTTTATAGGTATTTTTTTAACTTTTTTGTATATACACATATTTATACATACGTATTTCAGTTTTTTTTTTGTCAGTCCTAAAGCATTATAGCATTTTAGCACCAGGTAAAGGCTGCATTGAATACACGAATGTACCAGGAAGGCAGAGGTGCGAGAGGAATGGCGGCGAATTGTGAAGCGAGCCACCTCCCCTGATGAGACGACCACGACTACTCTACTAAGACCAACGACGAAATATTACTAGACTCCGCATGCACGATCTAAGGAACAAAAACTATTCTGTCAACTCGCAGAGGTACTACGTAAGCGAGGGGGACGGGGTACTGCGTTTTGATTGGCTAACTCAAGGTCTGTTCTGTCTCAAGCTATGTTTACGGCTCACAGGAGTGGTCGAAATAAGACGGATATAAGACTTTTTTGCCTAATGCGTTGACAGACATCGGTCGCCTGTTATTAGTAGTCTAGTAATATATATCGACGGCTAAGACTGTATAGCGACTGAGAAGAGTCATTATAGCAAGTTATCCAGTGAAAACTGATACAAAATTATGATTATAGTCCATTTCAAGTAATCTATCAACTAATCACTCTGTATATAAACACTCAAATACCAAGAAAAATACATGTGGCACTCCCGAAACTGCCGCGTTGAAGCTATTGCATAACATTTTTTTTTATTTCCTAGGAAAAAAAACGCCTACCGCGTATATTTAACGAGAACATCATTTATTTAAAATGTTTATGGTGCACTACAGTAATAAAGAACTTCTTTGTTGTAGGAGAATTTTAAAAGTAGGTTTCATTGTGAAAACTCCTTTTGTAGCAGGCCGTTTACTCGTTTAGAATCAGTAAGAAAAAGTAAATTGTCTTAATGACGGATATTTTTATGATTGCCGAAGTCTCCCGAACTGAAACGACGTCAGACGATGTGTGGTGTCAGGTATTTTCGTTAGGTTTTGAGAAATTCTTGATTCGATCACCGCACAATCGCCGTAAAAGCTATGCAATAGCTTAATAACCGCAAAAACTATACCAATCCATTTAATGAAATAAAACACCCGCATGTTTTAGTTCGCTGAAACATCCCACTCGCGTCCGACCCGGCCATTGCCCCGGTTATCATAAAGCGGATTGGTCAAATAACCGTCGATTAAATAAACGATTTACTCATACTAACTTAGTCACAGATCACACGATGGATAAATATATCAAAAATCTAGCTATGTTGTAGCGTGATCATGTTCCTATAATTGGGAGACGGACGTTCTTTTAAATGAATAAACAGGGAATAAATAATAGACTTTCACCGTTCCAAAATTGATGGTCAACATCTGATTTGAAATGTTGGAAGTCAAAGTACTGTAGACTTTTTTTTTTTTTTAAGGTCAACCAACAAAGCATACACCATAATACATGTTTAGGATAAATTTTTGTTTACAATTTAGGTTATAATTTAGCTTAGAGCTAATAATAACTTGTAACAAGATATTATACCTTGTTACTGGACATCTAGCTTCATTATTTAGGAAAGCTATTCTAATTGAAATGACTTGTATCTATGAGTTTGATTTTCCTTTGACGATAAGAAGTTAGTTAAAAGTGTACAAGTAACTTCAGTTTAATTTAAATCTTTACTAAAACGTGAACGACTTCAAAAGCAATGATTTCAATTTCTAAACAATTGAATATCAAAAATATTTCGATATTCTTTTATATTGAAAACGTTTGTCTTTGAAGTTTACGATGCCACGTCACTTTGAAAAATCATTGATTCTTGCATTGAGCTATTACTACTACGTATAGAGACGACACCACGCATCACCACTGTGTCACATCCAGGGGCCTAAGTCTACTAATTTATAAACGTTACAATGTTCTCTCAATGGTGTGTTTTTGACAGTTTTTGTATGGCAAATCTGTCAAAAACTTACCATTGAGAGACCATTGTGACGTATATAAATTAGTAGACTTAGGCCCCTGGATGAGTGCGCGTGCCTAGAGCACGCCACAGAGCTGTCAAACAACTGAATGAACTTGAGCGCGCGCACTCATTCTGGATGTGACATAGTGGTGATATGTGGTGTCGTCTCTACACGTAGTAATGATAGCTCAATGGATTCTTGCTAGAAACAACTAACTATTCTCCCTTGAGTTATCATCATTAATTTACAGCGTGTACACTTATTGGAATAAATTTGAAGACTCTCACACGTTTATTTATTTTCCAGTGACGCATTTTACATCTAGATCTGTCTAAAAAATATTGTTTACCTACTAGGTAGGGTACCTAAAGGGTTAAATCTGAGAAATCTAAAACTCAAAGGTGACTGACTGACTGACATAGTGATCTATCAACGCACAGGCCAAACCACTGGACGGATCAGGCTGAAATTTGGCATGTAGGTAGATGTTATGACGTAGGCATCCGCTCAGGATTTTGATTAATTCTACCCCCAAGGGGACAAAATAGGGGATGAAAGACTGTTTAAAAAATCTTAGATTTTCGATTTTTACAGCCGCAAAAACTATACCTGATTAATAATAATACTTAACGCGAGCGAAGCCGCGAGCAAAAGCAAGTAGATGCATATAATGTAACTGACATGTTGTAATCTTTCTACATGTTTCCAATTTCGTCTTCCAATAAAATGAAAGCGTCTCAAAACGCGGTCGCTTCGATCCAGTTGGTCGTCGTACTTCGGAATTAAACGCAAACATTTTAAACTGATAAAGTTTAACGTAGTCTGTCGGAAGTATGGAATCGTTCCTCCATCCGATTACATTGGGGAATCAATCGGAAACATAACAGAAATGTTAATGAAGTTAGTATTTAAGTGGAGATTCTAGAGATAAATTAGTAAGGCTGGTCCAACGACGATATATTACTAGACTCCTAATAACAGGCGACCGATGTCTGTCAACACATTAGGCAAAAAAGTCGTATATCCGTCTTATTTCGACCACTCCTGTGAGCCGTAAACATACCTTCGGACAGAACAGACCTTGAGTTAGCCAATGACAACGCAGTACCCCGTCCCCCTCGCTTACGTAGTACCTCAGCAAGTTGACAGAATAGTTTTTGTTCCTTAGATCGTGCATGCGGAGTTTAGTAATATATCGTCGTTGGGCGTGTCACACAGGTGACCATAGCTTTGTAGTAGCTTTCAAATGCAAACCAATTTTTTTTACTTATGTAAATTTTAAACAACATAGAAACAAATCTATCTCTTGGTACACCAAACTTCATCGAAATCGTTTCAGCCGTTTTGATAAACTCAAATATCTAACGCCCGACATTAATGTTTTTTAATCTCAATCCTATATCCATTTCCTTGTTTTCCACAATTACCTCTGATTGGACATATTAAAACTCAGATAGTCTTAGATGCAGACAAAGTTCAAACCTAAGATAGTAACCGAGATAGGTTATTAATTTCCAGCTTGACTTTCTAATGAATATCACTCACTGACATCATCATCTGCTTATCCTTTTCCCAACTATTTTGGCTTTCAGTCAAACCAAATGCAGCTGAATATCAGTATTTTACATGGAGCGACTTTCTATCGGATCTTCACAACCCAGTAAACAGGTAAATTGCATAATATTAACTCCCATAAATCTGAAACCATATCACAGGCCTGTGGGGCTTTTTTTTATGTGAGATGGGTTTGCTCATGACCTTAGTCTAAGTCAGGAATGACTAAGAAAAGGTCGACGATGGAGCGAGCTGACCCAGAAGAAGCCTGTTCACTCTAACTTTGAAGAGATTAGGATTGTATGTGTTTTGAAACACAGACGCAGGCAGAGAGTTCTACTCCTTCGCTGTCCTCATTATAAGACGTTCGGAAAAGCTTAGTGCGAATTGGTGATATAGCAATAAAGTGGTCTCCCCTAAAGGACGCTTAATAAATACAGACAATCAGATGAAATAGAAGGAAAAATAAATCAAGGTACTAGGCAAGCATAACACAATGTTATGACTCAGCCACGAGTCCACTAATGCACTTTATTTTATTTCTTTTCAACTTTACGCGCTGGGGTATAAAGTTGAAAATGTATTGGTGACTGATGAACGATAACGATTGTCGTCTGCTGTTTGACTAAGGCTCAGGTCATTGTGCTAGACTGGATACACAACTTCATGTACTATACTAATAGATAAATCCGTAATAGCCACGTTTGGTTAGCGGCTCGGTTCCTGTCGTTCCGACATGCTTAATCCGAAGTCGGTTATTGCCAGAGTAACGGGCAACGATTGGTTGGTGTGTTATATGATATTGAAATAGTGAAATATTTTTTACCGTAGACTAGCACTCTGTTCTCGAATTTATCCGCTATGATTTTCAATTATTCCTTTATTGGGGTTGGGATTTTCAAAAATCTTGAAACACGTTCAATAATTTGGTTGATAAGTCTATATTTGATGTTTTAAGTTAATCAGAATAAACACAAAACTTTCATCCCCTTTTTAACCCACTTAGGGGATTATTTCTAAAATCCGTACTTAGTGCACACTTACGTCATTTATAAGGAACGTTTGTGCGAAAATGCATGCTTCTAGTAATTGTACTTAATTTCTAAAAATCCTGAAACACTAATCAAATCAGTAGTAAATCTTTCAGTCTTTCAGATACGAGTATATTTTGCTGGAAATGTCGTCATGTATAATGAAATTTTCTTTAAATGACTTAAGTCAGATTTTTTTTTGGTTTACTAAATGGCCTAGACGATAAGTCATTGTATTTGCGATGCCAATCAAAAAGAATATTAGTCAAAGCTCTATGCAATTGGATCAAACATAAGTAAGCATAAATTGAAATTACATTAGCTACCGATAATTATGTAGTTATGTGCTACAGATCGAAGAAACACGAAAAGCTTTTCCACTTTGTCAAAACTCCGCAAAATCTGCTCGAAACATTTCTTACTCCTAGCAAGAAACCACATTTCCAGTATAAAACCCTAATTTTCTTAGAATTCATTACGACTTCAGCTTACTATTAATTAAAAGAAATAATTATAACCTCAGAGCAACCCTTTCTCTAGTCTGGACTTTTTTTTTAACAAAAGAATAACGAGGAATATTACAGAGAGCTTTTTCTTCTTAAGCCGCGCCTCGACGCGTCGCAATAAAACACGTCTAGGCTAAGTCTGGCTAAGTTGTATGGCAATATAGTGCGTGTAGATATTATGTCAGCGTGCTTTTAATCTGTGGAGGTGAAATAGAGGGGCCTTACGCTTCGTCTGAACTTGGCTTTAGGATTACAATGAAGAATGTGTGTGCACGAGCACCGTACTCTCTTTATTTATTTCTTCATTTGCTTCTTTCAAAAATTGAAATATAGAGGGATCCTTCTTAATTATATATAAACCAAGAGCCCGTGAACGCCAGACCTACGGTATTTTATAAAAGCTGAAACTTTGTCAGCGAATGGTAATAGTATAGTAGATGATTTATGTGAAGTTTGCACAAAATCGGTGGAGCGGTTCTTCATTTATCACATTTCTTGTAAAAAATGATGTAGTAGTAGTGCTAGTAGTGTAGTAGTATTGATTCTGTAGCGTTACGAAAGGCGAACTTCGCTAGCAAAACATAATTATATTTTCTAACACACACCCCATATCAGTCAAGTAAATATAAAAACTATGACTCACACGTCATGTTACTCATAGCAGCCTATTTTTCCTTCAACCCCGTCTAGCCTTTAGGTCATAAAACATGTCTAGTGTTAGTCTGGCCGAGTTGTATGACAAGGGAGGTTAATACAGTGCGTGTAGATATTTCAACACGTTTATAATATACGAAGGTGAAACACGTAAGAACCTAGCTTTGCAGCCCTGTCTCAGTACCTATGCTATTCTCTAAGTCATTGCCAGGCCCGTTGACGAAACTATAGTTCGTCTTTAATGGATTTTCAACTTCATTTTCGACACTATAAAGTTGAAAGTCCGTTTACCAGTTTAGCTATTCTCTATAAACAGCCTTGTGACAGCGCGGTCGCAGCGCTCGCGCTATTCTTGGTCTAACGTTTTTGAGTCATGCGTGAGTCGCAGAATTTCGGTCACTTTCTTACAAAACAAAAGACGCGTCGCAAAATGTTCTGAAAGCGACCGAAATTCTGCGACTCATAACTCAAAAATTACGCTCGTTTGGCTTCACCCTAAGGTTTGCTATTCACTAAACTCAACTATTGACAGCGACACCAGCGCTCACCACTCGCGCTGCACGACCGCATTATTTCAAAGGCGGCTCGTCGTTGAGCACATCGTAGAATCCAGCGCTGAGATTTCTTAATAGCATAGCTGTAGTTTCAACACTGGGTCCTATCTGGTAACTATCTTTAAAGGCTGTGTGTTACATATCCATAGTAAATATTTTTTCTTCAGCACCGTCTAGCCTTTTCCGAATAGAAAACTGGCTTCAATATAAGCGAAATTGTAATGCAAAAAAGGTATTATTACTACGAGTGTATGTGTAGATAGGGCATGAATTCCTGTGACGCTAATATCAGTCGCGTATATTGGTCGCACGAACGAATTTAAATAGTGCTCTTTAGAGTACCATACAACCACTGCGTCGCTCACGTCAGCGGCGCGTACGTTGCTATGTATTTTCACGCTGACGTACGCCACCAACAAATCTTTTCTTATATGTATGAAATAGGAAAATAAAAAAGCCATCATTGATTAATACGAAAAAAGGTGCACGGTGGTTCACCGTAAAGTTTGTAGCAAAAATTCAGTTTAGTTATAAATGATCGCTTAAAACTATTTTAAAACTTACACGTCTTACTGTAAAAATAAATAATAAACCAAATTGTTTTCACGACGACGAACGAACTCTAATCGCACCCTATAAATTCCAGCAGTCAGGTAACGTACAAATTAAGAACGATAATTTGTAGTTAACACGTCTTGACGAAAACTAATTAGTTGTAAGCTCCCAGGGGTGAAATATACGCCCCTAAAAAGGCGTGCACAAGCTAAAACTTTCCAAAATCAATAAACTGTATAAACATTCTAAGCAGACATTAATGTTTCTTTCGACGGTACACACATACGCACGCGGTTACGTTCATTCGTAAATCGTATCGGACGTACACTCACACAACGGTAGGGCACGTACAAAAGGCGCGATGTCTGAAATCTAATCATCCCTTGCTAGTTTCAAAACTACTTATTACTATTAATTTACTTGCTAGTACTCACAATCGACTGATAGCTGGTATTATCCAGAAAAATCCAGTTTTCGTGTACTCTTCGCGTCCACCACGTTCAGACAGAAAAACACTGCGGCAACGCGCGTAGTAACTTAAGTTACTGTCACAATATCACTAAAACACAGATCGCAAATAAAATGTATATTGTTCTTTGATTTTTGAGGGTGTTCGAAAACGGTAATAGCTCGGGAGAAGGATACGCGCGACTTGGCGGCGTCAATACGCGGACTGAGCGGCCATGACAGTTTTGGCTGGGGTGCGCTGCGCCTGCGCGCTGCGACCACCACCTTAAGGTCATTCCCCATTGTTCACCTCGTGATGAGGGTACGAAATTGATGCCAGCTTCAATTCCAACTGAAGAAACCTTTTTAAGTTTCTAAATCCTGTTTCAAAATGGCTGATATAAAATGGCGGCCCTCGTAATGCGCTATATTCTGTTCTTTTATGATGTCAAATCGTTTCAAATGTCATCGTTGCATGTAAAAGCTCTTTAATGAATTTTATTAGGCTGTGTCGGCCATAGACTGGGGACTGTTTAATATTATGACATTACAGGGTGAACATTTTCTAAGGGCTATTATGTATTAATGCTTATACCGGCGTGGCGTGAAAATTTTTCACTCACTGGAAGATGAAGTTTAAGTGGCATTAATGCTTGATGCCTTCGTGTTTCTTGAAGCTACAAGTAGCACTGTTATGTTGGGATTAAAATGTAAAACAAACTTGAAAGATTTATGAGGTAGGTACTATTCGGAAATCTTGAGGCGCTAGTTTATTGGCAATTTGATGTAGAGAATTTTAAAATGCTACAGACGAAGTGAGTGTTTGAGGCTTAAGCACAAATTTTACGTATTAGGTCGTACTTCCTACTTGAAACAAGTACGAAATTAAATGGTATCGAAAATCAAAAAGCTCTTCTATTGTACGAACGAAGAACTTATTTCATCCATTGAAAATCGCGTTTACTTTTCGTCACAAGACCGTGAAAACTCGTGCTAAGACTTCTAAGGTTATACGGAAGCTATCTTTCTCTCACATCCCCAAAAACCTTTATATTTCCACATCCAATAACTTTTATGAAAAATAGGCCAAGAAAAGACCCAAAAAGAGATGTAACAGCGATCCACATAACTGTTGTAAGTCATGGCGTGACAAATAACGAGCGGCCCGAAGACGGGTGAACACAATCAATCAAACTCGGGTTCCTGCCAGCCTTGTTTGGTAGAACTACCTACTGGCATACGAGGGATTATTAATATACCTATGGACGATAGGAAAATTGGATCTTTGAATTTTAGAAAAGGCACAAAAATCCCTCTTTAACAGGGAAGAAGCCTGTGTCTCGGAATTGGGAATGTTAATGGGGTGATTATGCCATGTAATGAGGGAGATATCGTGAGCAAAGATGGAGTGTGAATAGTCAAAAGAGTGATAGAAGACCATAAATTAGAGTCAAGAACTGTGGAAAAGGTAATATGGCTAGAAAGGCAGTGACTATACTTTAGTTGACCAGTAAAAGAAGTTGTAGCTTGGTGTTCCAGTGGTAATGACCCCGATTCTGCTAAAACCCAGGTAGAGGCAATATTTTGTCTATCTATTACCACTGCTCTCAAAAACGGAAAAGAAATCGGTGGCATGTCACAAAACTTCGAAGACATGGCTCGCGTTTTAGGTTACAGTTCGACCTACCTCACAGAGAAAACGCCTGTTTCTCAGTAGTGGAAATATTAGAGCTTGATTATGCAAAAGTGACCGTAAATCATATAATAATACTCTGTATTTCCCGACAGCTATAACCTTGGGATCTTAAAGTGAAGAGTGAACAGGTTACTTCTAGGCAAATGAGCTTCACCGTTGACCACATGACCAATGGCCAAAAGTGGCCAAAAGTGAACCTATCTATAATAAAACATTAAACAAGGGCAGAAGATAAGATACATAGCTTACATACCTTTGTAACAAAGATTCAAAGATGACGCAATACAATGCCCAACTTTTCCCAAAATCCGATGAACCATAATTCACGACCGCGTAATATACAAGTTTTGTGTACAACCCCTTACAGTTCACCCGGTCACAACCGCCCACGAGTCGTCGAGGAGGCATGGAGACAGATACAATTGTAACATTCAATAGCCAAGATGAAGGTTATTGTATCTGTAGGCCACGCGCCGTAATTACACGGACAGCGCTGCCGAAGTAATTCTACCGAGGGATCCCCGTCTTTCAATACGTACACGAAATGGAATAAAACCCCCGAGGACAGCTACATTATTTTCTTTTGAATGATCTGAAAACAGAATCCTCATTTTACTTTTGTTACCCTCAAATTGGTGTTTGGAAATGAAAAATTGTTATAAAGAAATCTCCAATGAAATCGGACCCGATACAAACTTTCAGCTCATTTCGGCTCAACAGTTTCTTTATTACAGTTCATCGACAGGCTAAAGTGTTTGTAATTTTATATTATTCTGACCTTATGAACCCACGCAGCGCCCAACAAATGCCAGTATTCATTAGTTTCCATATAATTTGTAATATAATTTCATAAATCTCCACAATCCCTGGGGTAGTTGGTCGTCCGCTAGGTTTTTGTTGTTCTATTTAACTAACTTTTCAAGCCTGTGTTCTGTACTTTAAACCAGAAATAATTAATGTTAAAACTTGCGCGTGGTACGTTGTTATCAGTGAAACACAACTTGTGTAATGGTTCGGGCATGCCTAATACCTTGCTCAAGTGCTAAAGCCGTGTCTAGACTGTACCCTGACTCTCAGGCGGATAAAATTGTGCCGTCTGGGATCTTTTGTGCTTAAACAAAAGGCGGCTATGAGGCAAGGAGGCTTTGTTCCCTCTCGAGTAGTTTTAAGTATGTGAAATTACAACTATCTAAGTAAACCTACACATAAGCTTGATATACAGTTATGCATTCTTGGCATTCCAACTGAGGAAACTTAGTTGGGAAGTGTTGTTGTTAGTTTTGTTGTAGTTATTTGGTAGTACGTCGGAGTTCGTAAACCTGGTGTTAAATCTTAGACGCGTCACTTGCAGACGTCGTTTAATGTACCAAAATTAACAGCAATATTTCCTCTTCCTAGCTGTTAAATAAGACACGAAAACATCTCATAAATATGCAAATATGCAGCGCTTACTCAGATACAATCTGATGTTCACGGAATCTAAGCACGCAACGAATTCTGCATTCCATCGATTTTCACATAAAATAGTTAAATTATGTCAATTTCGGTACCAAAGTCGTCTGGGTCTGTAATTTAATGTAAATTAATTAAGGAGAAATTGTATAGTGGAGTCGTCAGCTGAACTACGATTGTTATCAAGGGTAGGTCAGCACTCAAGGGTGAGCTGAAACAAACGACGTCTGGGAAATGATGACCACTCAAAGATATTATTGTTGGGGGACAAAGTGGGGAACACTTAACATAACAACTTAGTACTTACGACGGCGTTGTATTCATTGGCTTTTGTTTTGTACAATAAATACAGTAGTGTCGTTTTTATACGACACTTGAGATAGTCAAGTGTTTATTATATTAGTTTATGTGTACTTTAGTACTTTTGGGATCGACTGAACTTGAAACGTTTTTACGTAAAATTATATTTAAGTGTAAAACGTCTATCTTAGATGTAGATTGTCAAAATTGTCATACCCAAGGTCTACTAAGCGGTGTACTCATGAAAGTACAATCAAATTATGCTAAAGGATAATAAAGGATTTCTTGGGGACCTACTGAATAATCCAATTTCCCTTATTTAATATACAGACTTACCTAGGTATCCCTTAGTAAGCCCTGTTACAATTGCCAATTAAATGCTCCAGGTAAAATACCTTCGGCTTCGCAACAATAAGCATTATTTCTTGGGGAATATGGGTGATAAAGTATCTGAGTCATCCTGCAACTGCGATATTTTATTTCTGGATAACAAATGAACGTCACTGCCTCTACGTTGACTCTCATTCTTTTGTTGGCAGTACGCTATTGCGGAGAGGGTGCGAGTCAAACAGTGTATGCAACCTTAGCATATTTTAGAAACATCTGAACATTGCACCCAACATTATGAACATCTTTTAGGGGGAATGCTCCAACTGCTCTAAATTGCAAAAAAAAAAACCTAAAAAAAATTGAATTTTGCGGATTGGTTGGAGCTTTCACCTTAAATTGGGTTTGACTGTAAAATCTGACAATTATGTCACCATGTTTTATTTTTGTAGAAAAGTCATCAGACTACTCCTCTCGCTCGCGTGGAACAGAAGGGACTATCAGATTCAAACTGACTGGCTTTAAATACAATTCATTTTCATTTACTATTTATCATAAAGTGCAACAGCTCGAAAAAGCCAATAACTTAGTCGTCTCCAAAAAATTTCGGACATTTTGATCCAAAGGGGAAAACACTGTAAGGCTTCATTTAAATATGGGATAATTTCCGTCCATAACGCGAGGAAAACCACGCACAAATACAAGCAATATAATATATTAATTAGATTAGAAATTGATACTCGCAAAGGTGTTCTAGAAACTGACTAAGCTTAGTCAGTTTTAGATGATGGTGATCGATATCCTCGCAACGGTGGTGTTACTAAAAATAGAAATTGGTATTTTAGTAGGCTCGTATATATGTACATACCTTGCCTTGCTTTAATATAATAGAACGTAGACAGATACGTAAATGTAAACAGTTAATTAATATTAATTATGACTAAAAATACATGTAATTGTTGAGCTTGGCTGGGCACACTGCCGTACATCTTCATACAACACTTCTCAAAACAATCAAAGTATTGTCATTAGTCAAAGCTTGACAAGAGCTCGTGGTTAAATAATAACAGCGGATTGATCTTCAAGGTTAAGCCGCACTTACCAAGGTCGATCCCTAGATAAGTGACCATCCATTACTGATTTTCTTCTGTGCTTCGGAAACCACGTTAAGCCGTTGGTCCTAGCACTCATTTGTAGACCTTTGACAGTCGTATCATGAGTAACTGACTGAGTTTACAGTCCCCAACGCTCCACCGGAGAACGAGGAAACTCATCTACGATAAAGATATTTTTACGAAACGAAAAATTGAGTTACGAGCAGGGTTCGAACCTGCATCTTCTGGATAGGTACTCCAGACGCCTTAACCAATTAGGGAGTCGCAACCACTAGACTCGAAGCTAAATTTCTCATTCGCTTTGTTTTATGAATGTTGTTGTTGTAATTGTTGTCTTGTCTGCTTTAAGAGATGGTCATACGCCAAAAGATCCTTGTCGCACTATATTTCGAAATTAAACATGAAAATCCAGCGAATGATTCACACAATGACCACAGTCTTAACACTTGGTTGTTCTGCCCCCACGAACCTGAACTATTAAGTAAATTAACCACTAATACTGCTATAAATCTGTCTGTGCACTCCCCGTGATGGGGGCAGGGGTGGTAACCCCTACGAATACTCACTACTAGTGATGTACGATACTATTAGATGCTTTGCGGTATCGATGCAACATGATACGATGAGCAGATGGTTTGGATCGATAGACACGAATGTAGGTGCGTTTAAGGGTGCGGAATCGGCTTAAGCCGAATCCGCGCCGAAACATTAGGTACTATACTTATCGCAATCATCTGAAGGCGAACGGCTCGTTTCGCCGTCGGCCAGCGTCGTACCGCGTCGTCCGAGCCGAACCGATGCGAACGGTACTAGTAACACTCTAATTATTACGTAGACAGTCATAATTTAAAGGCTTTCTTGACCGGTATTAGCCGATTCCGCGTCATTAGATGTGGGAGCACCCTAAACCGCTTGCACATCAACTTACCCCAATTTATAAAAATATTTAAGTATTTACTTTCTGCTTTTGTGATAATGTTAAATAGTAGATTATTAACCAAGGGGATAAAGCAGGGTCTTCTGTCGCGGGTGGCGAAGCAAGTGGTACGAAAAATCTATTAAATAACGACACATTGTGTGGTGACTTCTTCACAATATAGATAACAATACTAAAGTTCGGATGATGAATTTTTTCGTACCAAAATAGGCAGGGCAGATAAAAAAAGAGTAGGCATATAAAAGGTTAGACTGTACAACATGTACAAGCCAATTTTCAGTACACAGAAAAATTCCTCATGCAATTTTTTATGTCACTCGCTGTGTAACAGTAACGCTGTGCAAAAATAAAACAATAACGCACTCTGACGCTTGGTTGAAATGGGGAAGGCCGGTCAAAGCTAATTGTAGATGGCGCCACCATAGCTTAATCCTAATCCAACCAATGACGTAGTACCTACTATACTACTTAATTTCATTCAATGACGACGCTTGGAACAAGCTATACTAGCGCCATTAGTTCCCCAATTACCATCCCCATTGAACAACACAATATTTGGTGAATCGTCTATCTAAAAATGTCGATACGAATGTACCAATATCGTACATCTCTACTCACTGAGTACATCGAAGGTTGTACTCCTGCCCTAAATGTACAGTCATGTTCATTCTGCTTGCACGAAAATGTAAACAAAGGACTGGCTTTCTTTTTTCCTGTTTGATAATTGCTTGATTTTTTGGTGAACTGATTTCATTTGCGTTTGGTTATTTAATAAGAAGGGTTTGTTTGGAATACGGTGGCCTATAAATTGGGTGACGGTGTGGTTGGCGCAGTGGCCGGGTAATTGACTGCTGCGAAGCTTATCGCTGTTTGGATTCCAGCACGTAACAAATATTTCTATGATCGTCAATTAGTTAGGCCTAGCTGTTTAAATGTATGTCAGTTTAAATATTTGTAAAGACAACCACGATACTGGAATTATTACAAAATATGTGGGGAACAAAAAAACATACTTATAATTAATAGCCTTTGCCCCCTCAATATTGAGTTGTGACCTAATGGCACCGACTTGAGAAATCTAACAAGAATACCTATAGATCCAGACAATTCCCGTCCGTCTTTTGTCCTGGCTGGAAGCCTTAAATTCTTAAGGCATCGACAGAAAAGTCCGGTTGAGTAGTACACAATCTACTAGAGGTTAACCTGCGAGATGCCATTTACAATAAAATAACCTGTCTCTTTCCATCCTCTGTTTACATTTCCGAAAAACAGGAAAACACCGTACCGTACGACGTGGGTCATAAGTTATGATGATCGGCCCCCACACGGTGCACCTGTGATAAAGCACGCGGCCCATTTGTTGCGTTATTTGAGAACCCCTGCTTGCCGTGTCCCTTAGACCCCATCTTAAGGACCAAACGCCATGAACTTTGAGAAACCCTGGCTTCGCTATCACATGTAGTGGGTAGACTGACGATAATTTTTAATTCTTCTTCCTCGTGTTTTGATGGACTCAAATTGTATCGAACCAATACGTATAGTCATCCGCCGTCTAATGAAATAGTTGGCCATTTCCTCACCAGGGGCCTTAGTCAAACAGCAGACGACAATCGTTATCGTTCATCAGTCACCAATACATTTTCAACTTTATACCCCAGCGCGTATAGTTGAAAATCTATTAAAACTGCTGATCGATTACGAACGAAATAAACGAAAACGAACTGTGAACTTCAATAGATTTTCAGCTTTAAGCGCTGGGGTATAAAGTTGAAAATGTATTGGTGACTGATGAACGATAACGATTGTCGTATGCTACAGATTCTTTACAATCTGATGGAATTATTGGTTATTTATAACATTGAAATCTTGATGCTAACTCACACCCGTTTCTGCTACACCAACGATTGTGAGCCATAAACTTAGATACAGCATAGTACAAGCTAATTGGAGACCAGCACAAAGCCCAAATTTTCAAAAAGTCCGTAAAACTAAGTAATCATTCCTAAAATAACGATATTTTGTTCAAAAACATCACCGACAAATTCAAATCAAAGATCAAAGACTTCGTTTGCTTTAATTTACAAATTAGCACAAAATAATTAGTTTTTGATTCCAAATAAAACGTTTGAAACGTAAATTAAATACATTCGTACCTATTTTATAAGTAAAACAGTCGTTATTCGTCACCGAGCAACAGTTGGATCGATAGAAACACAAGTAGACGTGAGACACGACTTATATCGCGTCTGTCGGTCCTAGTAAGGTGAAAATAATAATAGTAAAGTGATAACATGGTTGGAGTACAAACGAATGTCAAGAAACATCAGACAATCTATTTTGGACATCCTTTTCAATTTTGGAAGGTGAGTTTCTTTTGTTTTTACTAAGTTCAACGGTTTATTCCACATTAGATAAAGTGAAATAAACCAGCACAACATCACAGTGATCAGTACCCCTAGCACGAATATTTGTACTCGCTGTCCGACCATAGACCATGCCCAAGTCGACGGCGCGTTGTTGTCCACGCGCGCCTCAAGAGCGTCAGCACGCTGACGGGGCCCCCCTATAGAGGGCCATAGACTTTCCGGGGCCTAACCGTAATTCCGGTACACAAGAGGCTACCGAAGGACACCGTGGAGATTAGTCAGTCAAGTCTGACACCTCCGACTCATTAAATGTTTTTTTTTTTTTTTTAATTGCCTTTTATGTCCCACTGCTGGGCAAAGGCCTATATGATTTTACCACGTAAAAAAAAAGCACGAATATTTGTAGATTTCGTATCGCAAACGTATCGATTCAGTAGTGCTATTCTACAAAGACTCAGCTCTAACGGATTTTCAACGTTATGCTGTAGTAGAGCATAAAGTCGAAAATCAATTATAGCTATTCGGTGAGCTCATTGTAGTCTCATACAGCAGCAGATACATAAGATGATGCTGCAGTAGTTGGCAATTTCATTGCTCAATCTGGTCTACTTATTTATATTTTTGCCTTGCCACGATCGACTGGACTAATAGTTACGCTGGACTGTAGGATAGCAGGACCCAAAATATTCGATGTTGATCCTGCCCTGTGTTTGTTCAAAGAAAATTCACCCCTTTTTCCATTCAAACGGGGTGAGTTTTCTCTCAAGCTTACTGTACGTATGCGGTGAGCTTTATCATACACGTGGCAGTGAAAACAACATAAGAAATGTATTTATTTTCCTTTTCCTAACACTTCATAAAATGCTAAATCATTTTGTCTGTCTGTCCATTATAACTCTAATTATTTTGTTTGTTTGGTTGTGTTACGTAATCTTTTCTCTCGTTTCCTAAATATGTGGGAGTTACAGAAAAGCCGGGGTAGCACGCGCTATTTTGATTTAGGGCTGATTTTTCAAAAGTCTGATGACTTTTCTGAGGAACAAACAAATAGATATTTGACATATTTTTTACAGATAAGCTGTCAAACCGCCATTTTTATTCTTCAGATGAAAGTTATCCGACCATTGAAAAATCAGCCCTTAACCAGTACCCTTAGCACGAGTTTTCAGTTTCGTTCAATTTTTAACCGACTTCAAAAAGAAGGAGGTTATCAATTCGACGGTATGTTTTTTTTTTTTTTGTGTGTTTGTTACGCGATTTCTCCGGCGATTGTGGACCGATTTTCAAAATTCTTGTTTTGTTCGAAAGGAGATGCTTCCGGAGTGGTCCCATATTCAACAAGTCAAGATCTGATGATTGGATCTTGGAGAAATCGAGGGCAACCCTCAAATTTTATAGGCCCATATATAGTTTTTCGCAAATATTATGAAGTAATTTAAGTATTTGCGTATGGTAATCATAATCTTATGAAGCTGAGCTGATGATGGAAGGTACAACTCCTTAACAGTAAGGAGTAGGCATCGACTGATTTAGTTTGTGTTCGCTTATCCCTGGAACTACAAGTCCAATTTAAGTCATTCTTTTTTTGTTATACTAGGTATTGTTCAACTGAGGGAACACTGCAAGTTTTATCAAAATCGGTTCAGTAGTTTTTGAGATAGGGAATTTTATTGGCTAATTTTGTACATGAGCAATGTTATTAGCGGTGCTACGGATTACAAAATTCTAGTGCACATGTAAGAAAATGATTTACCTATTTGACAAGAATTTGGGTTGAATATTTAAACTAAAAAGAGTAAAATAAAAGCTTTTTCAAAAAAAAATGTAACCGCCTTCAAAACCAACCACTAAAAAAGGGTAAAATAACTTTTCTTTCGGAAGTCGGTGGCAAAAATGACAATGAAAAAAAAACCACTGACTTCCGAAAGAAAAGTTATTTTACCCTTTTTTAGTGGTTGGTTTTGAAGGCGGTTACATTTTTTTTTGAAAAAGCTTTTATTTTCATACAAGAAACGTTTGTACATACTGGAAAGACGCTGTAAAGTAAAAGAGTGAAAACTCGTGCTAAGGGTATAGTCCATCCTGCCGGGGTCGCGGTACTTATACCATCACCGTGACCCCGGAACATAAAGGGCTATTGAAGGACACCGTGGATTTTAGTCAGTACAAGTCTGACAGTAGGGGGTTGGGAGGACTCATCTGATGATTTTACCACGTAAAAAAAAAAGGGTATAGTCCAGTCTAAGCGATTCATAACGATAATCTATTATCTTGTTAAAATTATCTACATCGTAGTCGCATAGTATAAACGGTATAAACAGAGTGAAATCTAAAATCCTTTCCATTTGGCTTAGCTTTAGTGGAGTGCCTAAAACCTCACAAACCACGGTATTGTTTAGGTAACTAGGTACATAGTTAAATCCACGTGTAAAAGCCGCTGCCAAAAGCTTTTACAACATTCATGATTCAATAGTTTGGAATTCTAAATCAATATCTCACTATGTATAGAGCAGTAATAAATAGTCCGTATTGGGCATTGAGCTATTATTACTACGTATAGAGACGACATCACGCATCGCCACTGTGTCCCATCCAGGATGAGTGCGCGCGCCTATAGCACGCCACAGAGCTCTCAAACAAATGAATAAACTTGTGCGCGTGCACTCATCCTGGATCCTGGATGGGATACAGTGGTGTGGTGATACGTGGTGTCGTCTCTATACGTAGTCATGAAATCTCAATGGTATTGGGCATATGTGGAAAACAGATAGCATTCATAATATTTCACGCAAGGAAACAATTAATTGATGATTTTAAGCTTGAAGTCATCTCGAAGGCGCGTTCATTGCGTTGACACGACTATGCAATCTAAAAATAGTTCAACCATTGAGTTCATAAATTAGTTACGTCCCAGGTTATAAAATGTGGGAATATCGTTTTGATCCATAAAGGTAAGCGTCCACAGGTCCGCATCGAACGTATCGGACGTATCGTACGTAACGGGCTGATCCGCATCAAAGTCAAAGTCAAAGTCAAATCATTTATTTCAATTAGGCCATCAAGGAGGCACTTTTAAACGTCGATTATTAAAATTATAGGAATTGGGATAGGATGGGAATGATTCTACACCCATTCGCAAAGGTAGGTTGTATGAAGAAGAATGGGCAAGAAACTCCATACTTACTCTTTTTAAAAATGTTTTACAATATTTTTATAACATAATTTGCGTTATATAATGTGAAAACAATGTACCCTGAAAATCCAAACCAAATATTATTAGAACAAAAAAATAATAAAATATAAATAAAAAAATGTAAATAAAAAGGTACATCGGTGTTCACATTTTCACAAAATATTGCAATTACAGCTATTATACAAATTAAATATAAACAGTGTGTGAGCATTTAAATTGCAACCAGTTTGATTCTGTTTAAGCCCTACATTGTACTATGGAGCAGGACCAGCATGTTTCCAAGCATTTTTATCTTGAATATAATCTTCTAATTTATAATATGCTTGTTTACTAAGTGTACTTTTTATGCAACTTTTAAATTTTCTTTCATTTAGTTTTATAATCTCACTAGGTATTTTGTTGTAACATTTAACACAGAACCCCATAAAAGATTTTTGGACTTTAGACAATCTAAAATATGGCTGATATATTTTATCTTTATTTCTAGTATTAAAATTATGTCTATCACTTATTTTATTAAATCGTACGGACGGCTCATCGGCAATGCCTAAATGCGATGCGTACCGATGACGTCATACGGAATGCCGATTGTACGCGCCCCGTACATTTACTGAACCATTTTGTTTTTTCTTGCATTCCTCTTCTGCTAATAAACAAGCAATAACGATATCTGCATCGCTTTCCTCCTTTCTCACAAACACTTTCTGAATATACAATCACAAAAAAATCTAAATGAAGGTGGCATCGGCAATCCGATTGCTGATGCTTGCGTCGGCAATCCAATCGCTGCCGATACTAATTAATCCGTTTGATGCGATGCGTCCGATACATACTATGCGGACCTATGGACGCTTACCTTAAAAGTATATCAATTGATTGGTGTGTCCACTGTCGAAAATACCAGCAATGTTTGCGGTTGTCGTCCGTTGCAATTTGGAATTTTATCGTCAACGACTTTCTTATCAAGCCCCTGCACAAAACTAACAGACGTGACCTTATAATGGCGACTAATAAGTCTGCAAGTTACCGTGTAAAGTGCACATAAAAGGTACAGCTAACTTTCTAAAGGGCAGACGAAAGACGAAAGTAACCTAAGCCATTTCAATAAATTATACTTATTTATTCACTTACAATATGTCATCTGGCTCACGTCTGGAAAGTAACAAAAACAAGCCGAAAATGTGATGATAATTTCATAAAGTTTTCAACTATTAGGTACCTAACTATATGCGTAGTATTCACAAATTCCTCTAAGGTTTTGTAAGTCAATTTAACTTATCAATATATTTACATCTAAAGGGAAAACTTTTACCGCTTTTTACGAAAATTCCGCGGTCTGGGGTTCTAAAATTTGGCATAATTAAAGTTTATGTATAGAAGTGAAGAAAGCGTATATTTTCATACAATATGCCTTTTACAATACATTACATTAACAAAAAAAACAACATTACCTACACACACTCCTTACATAAGTGTGAAACACCGAATAACAAATGTCTCACTAAAGCGAAACACTGATTATAAATAAACCTTATTTTCTTTGACATTAGGTAAAACCTTTGGGTAAAACCTCATTAATGTTCCAATCTAGAATTTATTAAAATAAGTTAAGGTCGAATTTCTGTCATAGACATCGACCTCTTCCTTAAATATACCCAAA
The DNA here is from genome assembly GCA_028554685.1 of Agrotis ipsilon. Lineage (NCBI taxonomy): Eukaryota > Metazoa > Arthropoda > Insecta > Lepidoptera > Noctuidae > Agrotis > Agrotis ipsilon. Next base: position 3,772,689 of record CM052978.1, read on the forward strand.
ACACACAAATATGATACCTAAATGAACCTTTTAAACCTAACACATGTGTGTTAGTGAACTTAAAATACTTGTGTACTAAACGTACTACGTATTAGCTTGCCATGAAGAAGATTAATGAATTTTCTAAATTAATTCTATGTTCACGAATTTTAATGACTCTTAATACTAATTAATATCGGTCTCATATTTTAACGAATCATTTTTCATTTTGTGCGCGTCATCGTGGTATCGATCCCTGTATGTAAAACGCTGGGAGGTGGAATTTTCTGATGGGTGTTTTTTCGCAATTTGTGCGTAGAAACGATGGGATTTTCCATCAGCAATAACAAGAACAAACTTGCACTAGATTACCAAGAGTAGAAAACGGTTCTCGATTTCATTAAAGATGTTTCACCCGTCATACTTAAACAATATTGTGAAAAACAATCATGTTTCTAGATAAATCGGGCTATAGGTATTTTTTTAAATAAAACGTTGCATCGCGCTATTAATTTCTCCCTCTTATCCTAGGTGTACTTCCAAAAATACAAAAACACCCAGACACAGAAAATTTACTAGTAGATCATATAAATATTTGTCAGATAAGACTGTCCTAGGTTCACATTATTAATTAATCCGTCTTTCTCCATCTTTACAGGAACGACAGAGAAAAGAAATGAAGACTCTGGTCGATGTAGAGGACATGAAAAAGATGACAGACGTCGTGGATTACGATCTAGTACATCTACAAAAGTAACTATTTATCTTGTTGCATGATTAGAGCTATTAATCCAACTATCTAGAGTTGAATTTACAATGACGATGCACCTTTACAAAGTCTAGACTCAACTATTAATGAGTTTTATGACAAGCTATTTCTTTAATGGACGAAAGACATGAAAATGCAAAATATGCGAATTTATTTGTAGTAATATTTTAAAAGGGTATTATAAAGTATGTAACTTTAGTAAGAGGTACAAGCTAAATGATTTGGATGGGTGAAAATCTGATTGCTATTGGGAAGCAAATAATAATACCCATCCTTTAAATAATACATGTAAAGACGGACCAGAGACGTGGAATAATCTCCGACTATAACACGAGAAAAGCCGCGAGCAAAGCTAGTTTAATACTTAGTATAGAAGTAATTCTAGATAGCGATCTAACACTGACTTATCATGTAATACTTTTCAGACTTGTAATCAATAGAACTGGCGAAAAAGTCAAAGAGTTGTTAGACCAAGACGAAATGAACCTCTGACACAGAAGACAGAAGCTCAAAAGTCTGCTAGAAGAGGAAGAAGAAGCATTCATACAGGAACTGGCGATGAAACAAGAGATGGCAGAATGTGGGTACTGTGAGGAAAAAGAGAAGAAACACAAGGGATACCTGGAAGAGATTGAGAAAGAGAAGATAAGAGAATGTCAGAAGGCTTTGGAGAGGGAGAAAATGTGAGTGCTAATGTTATGTGTATGTGTCCTGAGGACGTATTTATGGTTGGCTGCCACATTATTCATTATTGACGTCGCGGCCCGCATAGTTATTGATTTTGAAGAAACTTGTACCTTTTCTTTATTGACTTTACATGGAGATCGTTGTTTTTTTCAAGTCTCTTATTTGTTCAACTTGCCATCTCCAAAAACAAAACAAATTTTATTTTGTTGCATCGTCTAACTTTCCCTCAGCTATGAAATTTATATATACAAGCAATACCAAGTCCTAGGATTTCAAATAAAACGTTTTCAGTATTAGTTTCATTACGTAAATCACAAAATACACCATTTACTGTAACAGCTAAGCAGAGCAAACAACGGGCCGAGCTGTTGGCTCCGTGCCCAGTACGTTTGGCAATAACGTATTTATTGTAAAGAACTATGCCGGAATACTTTCATGTAATCTAGATTTCTGCGAAATGCTTCGCTTTTATGCAGATTTTGGGGAAATAGAAACGCAATAACGATTTTGTTGTGCTCCAAGCCGCATTGAGCCCGCCTTGTAGATTATGACTCAGTCCTTGGTTGTATTACAATAGTTGAAATGCTAAAGACTGAAAACTTTAAGTATTATAGTTTTGAGAAACCCAGGTGGTTTTAGCCGCGATGTACGGATTCTTACACAGGTGATCGTGGGTTTGAACCCAAACAAGCACCTTGTGAAATTTATTTCATTAGCACTGCTCTCAAAAAGTTAAAGGAAAATATTGTCATGCAACCGGTACTTAATAGAACCATAGACTTGAGATATTAATTTGTCATTTCGCCTGCGGACTAACTCAGAAGAAATAGGATAACTATTAAACTTATGTTATTATGGAAAATTTAGGCTCTAGCTGAGACACAAAATAATAAACCTTCCTTGGCTGTTGCAGATTTCTAAAGAGGATTTATTCTTTCAGAGCCAAAGGCATGAGATCTACAAAAGCCGACGAAAGACGTCTCAAGGAGCTGCAGAGAATGCAAATGGAAGAAAAGAGATGTATCCAGAGAGAAGAAGAAGACAGGGAAATGATGTGGCATCATGTTTTAATGGACGATTATAATAGAAAGGTATTCAGAGAAAAAGTAGCTTTATTACTGAGCTATTAGGGCAAATTATCATAGCTGTAGTAACTCTTTCATTTGCCACCTGCTACATACATTAATATAGTCTTAATTTCTTGTGAATTTTGTTACTCATAGAAAATTGAATTGTGACGATAAACTAATGTATCAATAATGTTAAAAAAATACTTGTAGGAACATCTAGAAAGATTAGCAGCTCAAAGAAGATGGCGAGAAACATTGGAAAGACGCAGATGTTACGACGAGCAAATAGCGAGCGCCAACAAGAAGAGACAGGAACTCATACGGCAGGAGAGGGAGAAAGAAAACAGGAAGCTTGATAAGATGAAGAAGAAGATGGAACAGGATCATTATGAAGGTAGACTTATGCTAGCGTCCTGTGTAAAGGTCACAGCTCATTAGAGCCACCCGGCACCCACTCCGGACCACCTCGCTTCCTGCGGCCAGGGCTGGGCAAAATACATGCTCTGCTTTAATTGAAATACAAATTACAAAATACAGGATCGCAAGTAATCTATCTATATATATAAAATTCAAAACTGACTGACTGATCTGACAACGCACAGCCCAAACCGCTAGGCCTAGAAACTTGAAATTTGGCATAAACCTTCCTTATACCACGTAGGTGAGCACTAAGAACGGATTTTGCGAAATTCGGCCCCTAAGGGGTTGTTTCTGGGGTTGATAGTTTGTATGAAACTTCGCTACTACAGGTGCTAGGAATTCCAAATTTTGCATAAGGTGTCTTTTTAGAACGTAGATGCTAACTATGACGGGATTTTGCGAAATTCGACCCCTAAGGGGTTTGTTTTTGGGGTCGATAGTTTGTATGAAACTTCGTTACTGCAAGTGTTAGGCGTCTCAAATCTTGCGTGCTGGTTCATTTTAAGACGTAAATGCTCAACAAGGTAAAATTTTGTGAAATTCGACCCCTAAGGGGTTGTTTTTGGGGTTGATAGTTTTGATACTTAATTTTTACATATAGGTTCTTTTTTGGACGTAAGTGATACTAAAGACGGGATTTTGCGAAATTCGACCCCCAAGGGGTTGTTTTTGGGGTTGATAGTTTGTATGAAACTTTGTTACTACAAGTGCTAGGAGTCTCGAGACGTAAGTGATAGATAAAACGGGATTGATGTATTGACAGTTAGAGGTATCAAATTTTACAGGAGGTTCTACTTTAGACATAGGTTCTCACTAAGTGATCTTGCGAAATTCAACCCCTTAAGAGTAGTTTTGGGGTTGTTAGCAAGGAATCCCAATATATCCATTGGGGTTATTTTAAGAACGTAGGTACCACCCAAGACGGGATACTGCGAGTAGATAGAAATTTTGTTGAATATTGATTTAAATTTTCGAAAAGTATCCCTTAAAGAGAGGGTGACTGGGAGTAAAAATTCACAAAAACAAAGTTCGAAAATCACGCGGACGAAGTCGCGGGCGAAGTGCTCGTTAAAATATAAAATACAAAATACCTTTAAGTAAAGTATTTAAAATATAAAATACAAAATACTGTATTTTAGCTTTTTTTAATTGAAATACAAAATACTTGGGGTTTTTAAATTTTTGGGGTTGAAACTATGGGGCCATGGGGTCCGAGTGCTCACAGCCTCTTCAGAGACCTTTCCAAAAGGCTAGTTGACGCTTCCCGTGACCCAAGGGCTGGCTTTTACCTTGGTCAGAGGCTAAGCTTAGCAATTCAAAGAGGCAACGCCGCCAGTCTCTTGGGCACTTTACCGGCTGACAGCGTTGAGGAGGAATTTTTCGATGCTTTGTAATATTGTAATTTAGTTTTTGGTTTATGTACAGTGTATTTTTTTTTTCTTTTCTTGTTTTTTTTTTTAAATTAATTAGGTATAATTAGTTATTTATATAAATAAAAAACCATGAAATAATTAAAAAAAAAAAAAAAAATACTAATTACAAATTACATTTTACTAAATATGTAATCTAGACCAGCGTGGGCTGAGTGGCCTGGAATGTTCTCAAGTCGACGTTAATTTTTTTTGCGTGTTTCGCCATGTTTGACGTACAGTGTAAAGACGCCAGCAGGTCCACAAGCCCGAATCTGTCAATTTTTACCAATCAAAAAATAACTTTCCATTAAGTATTGTAATAAGGTTAAAAATCTATTAATGTTTGACAGATTGTGGTAGTAGTACATAACAGGTGCAGTATTGCCAACTCTAATTAGCTGCTTTACCATCATTGCAGAGAGTGCAATTACAGTAAATTAAGTTTAAATGTATTTTGTTAAACTGTATTTTGGAGTTTCATGTATTTGAAATACTAATTACAAAATACTTCGTCGTCAGGTATTTGAAATACGAATTACAAATTACATTTTAAGGAAGTAATTGAAATACAAATACAAAATACGTATTTGTATTTCAATTACTTATTTCAAATACAAGTAATTCAAATACTGCCCAACCCTGCCTGCGGCTAGTATTCTTTGCATGGACTTGTATGGGTATACGCTGACTATATCAACTCCGTAGCGTCACCGGATCGCCTCTGCGGTAAGCCCTCCACGCGTGGACGGCGGGTGGACCACTCGATGACAACTCGCTCTTCGCTTGCTTGCCTTGCGTTAACTGCTTATTGACAACGCGCGGGTCCCGAGTCGACCTCGCGCTGCCCGCGAATATTTTACTCGAACATTCGCGGTGCAAGCGACGTCTACTCGTTGACTACGAGGCGTCCACCCGTGGACCACCCATCGACTACGACTGAACGCCTTGCGACGAGGATGTGCGGAGTGGGTGCCGGGTGGCTCTAATGAACTGTGACCTTTATACTGTTGCCCACGCGTTTACAATTTTAACGATCTAAATTGCAGCAATCAAAAAGAAGAAAGACCAACAGGAGTTGAACAGAAAGAACTTCATAGAAGGACATGAACAGAAACTGATGCGGATAAGAAACGAAAAGATGACTGCGAGGGAGATAGACAATGGCACCATAAGAGTAGCACTGGAAGAACTGCGGAAGGAAAGAGAGAGGAATAGGAAGCAAATGGTAAATAAAACGGTTTCATTATTATCCTAAATCTGTGTTTATAAACAACATTTAAAGTATAGTAGGTATTCTTGTCTATTGCAAATGTCGAGTGCTGAAAATGCGTTCTCACTTCCAATACTAGTTCCGCAGTAGACAGTAAATTAAAAGACATACAAGGTCTGATGATTATTGTATTTTTTACGACGAAATTGACTGCCCAAAGACTGCTGATCAATCGGGTTCTACTATAATATTGACACTAGCGAGAACAAATACCGCGGTACATGAAAACATCCAGGCATTGATGCTAGTCGCATACATTATAACTACTCTCATTTTATTTTTATTTTACAAGGTAACATCATCAAATGAGTCCTTCCACCCCGTGGAGGGCGGGGGAGACTGTCAGACTATTACTGACTAAAATCCACGGTGTCCTTCGGTAGCCCTTTGTGTACCGGAGTCGTGGTATATGTGTGTCCCGCGACACCTACTCTCAACTTAATGCTAACGACCATATTCACTTTCACAGAAAAACTTACAACTTGAAAAACAAATCTGCATTGAAAATTACAATCGGGAGAAAAGAATAAGGTCAGCGATGCAGCAGGAAGCAGAGATCATAGCAGACGAATGGCAAAAAGAAGCGCATAACAAAACAGATGAACATATCCGACAGGTTGAACAAGAGCAGCGAGCGCGAAAGGAGGTAAGATACCTATACTTTTACTATACCCATAAACAATGGCAGCAGTGTAGGAAGTAGTCCAGATAATAGTGAACGATTAGCAGAAGGTGATGTGCAACAAAATAGATGAGCTCCTGAGGTAGGGTGTACTGGAGCAACGAGCGCGTAAGGAGGTAAGATATACAATGACAGCTGTGCAGTTAGTAACCGAGGTGATAGGTGATAGTAGGAGATGCATAAAAAAACATGGGCTTCCGAGGTAGGTTGAGCAGGAGCAACGAGTGCGTAAGGAGGTAAGATACCTATTATAAGACAATGGCAGCTGTGCAGGAAGTAGCCGAGATGATACCTTAGCTAACGAATAGCAGAAGGAAATACATAACAAAACAGATGAGCTACTGCGGCAGGTTGAGTAGGAACAACGATTTTATAAGAAGGTGAAGAAGTACCGCTACTTAGATTCCAAAGATCCCTGATTGGTTATGGTTGTTAACGAGTCTGGCAATGTGTAAGTAGTGTGTACCTAGTAAGTATTTGTTGCTACGGACGGAAAGAGATATGATTTTCCTATGTTTATCAAGCCCAAACTACACACTCCGAGGCATTTTATTATAAATTTTTTGCTTTTGAGGCGCCGAAATAATTTGCAAAGTATACGTAGGTACCTCAAAAACCTAAATGTCAATTCACTTGTCTGCCAACTCTATCTGACACAGTGCATTCCACCTATAAAAAACTACACAGTTATGTGCGCCTAAATAAAATGATATTTCAGAAAGCCAACGAAGAATACAAACGCTACATTCAAACCAGGAAACAAGAATTGGAACGAGCAAAATTAGAGAGGAACGAGCGAATGGAACGAGTGAAGAGAACGGCCCTGAGTGAACTACAGCGCAAGATCGACAACGCCAACCAGGAGTTGATGAAGCAGATGGACTATCGACATAGTTTGAGCTGTCAGATCAGGGAGAATGAAAGGCATTTGGTGAGTTAGGGGGCTACTACTACTTACCTGGCTACAATTGAGTAATAATATACTGCGTACTAGAGAAGACACCTCAACGGGATTGTTTATAACACGAGTTAAAGCGCGCGCACTCCAACTCATTTAGTCTGTGTCGAACGCTTGCTGCAGTGTGACAAATAGGCCAGCAGAAGTCAGGTGATCTCGTTAAAGTTGGAAAAACTGAATGACGCAAAGTGGAAAGATTCTAAACAGACCTACACTCAGCATTGGGTGGCTTAAGGTTGAAGAGAATCTAACCGAAGGATTAGCGTTGTCCACCTTCGATAACGATTTTTTGGGACAGTAGGAATTAACCTTAATAGCCATAGGGACCATCATTGATAGTGGGCGTCTCTCGCGGCGGCAGGGTCGTTAGATGGATGCTGTCCTCTCCCTTTACGCTTCCCGCCTACTCCTACGCTAGCTTGACTGCTTCGCAGAAGGAGGTAACTACTTCCCATTCCGTCTCGACCCGCAGCATGACCTCAACTAATACCGGGCACGAGAGGTCTACGCCGCCTATCGTCTAAGTGAGGACAAAGCGCGGTTTTCAGCCCAAGCGGGATTAACTTGCACCGTGTCTTTCAGGCGATCACAGTATAGTGAAATCCAGGTGTTTTCTTCAGGGTTCTTTAGTTAATGAGCTCGCGTCTGTACAGTCGCCAGCATGTCACCCAACCCGAATCTGTAAACATTAACCTTCCTCTATTGTGATAAGGTTGAAAATCTAGAAATTTGAGAGATTGAGTTAGGTTGATGTGCTGGCGTCTGTACCTTAACTATTCAAAGCGTTGCATTGTTGTAAGATCTTCTTAAAAAGTAAGTTTTCTTTTCAGGAATCCGAATTAAGAAACATTGAAAATAAAGATAGGACTTACACGAAGAAGGCAGCAATGTTCAAAGATGTTATGGCGTCTAGATACGCGAGCTCTCCAGCCAGAACTAGGTATTCTTCCGAATTAAGTAACTCTTGAAACACCATAGTCATTAACACTATTTAGAACTTCCAACGGTATATTTGATACCTATGTTTATTTACCATGTTTTTTTTTTGTTTCCGATATTTCGGCGCTGTTGCAAACGCCATGATCACGAATAAACTAAAATAATTGCGGGTGGATGTCTATGAACAGACCAAACGGTCGTCTACCCTCTTTCTTGATCTTTTCTTGCGTTCGATACAACTACGTTAGTACCTACGTATAGTTTTGACCCCTCACCCCGGTTAAAAACTCAAAAGAAAAACATGGTCATTAATTTGTTTTAAATTCAAATACCTACCTACGAGTATAGCAACGTACGACTGTATACCTACAAAAACCACTGTTCCAAACTGAAATATTTTTTTATGAGACCACACAACAGGAATACCTACCTACTAAATCGAACAAAAAAAGAATCATGGAAACCATGGAAATCGGACCAGAAACCTCGGAATTTTCGCACTAATACTGGTGTACCTATACAATAAAAAAATGAATTGAGAACCTCCGTTTTGAAAACGGATAAAAATAATAAAACAATGATAACTAAACCTCTCCCATTTGTTTCCAGTACAAATCCTGTTCATCCTTTCCGAAGACTAATGGAGACACAAGACAAGAAGACTGTTCACTTGCCGTCAATAAGATAATCATTTTTGTTATGTACATTTTTGTAGATAAATAGAATAAATAAAAACCTGTACCTTGACATTTTCTCGATTTATTACTCGGCCGCCATCTAGTGCCTTCATTTTGAAATAAACAGTGCCAAAGCAATGGTGCCATCTCTCTATTAGTAGTGGTACTAACACGCCGGTTGGTATTCCAAAGGCAGTCTGTGTGAGGAATTTTTTACGTTATACGCAGCAAGATGGCTCATTCATACCTTTGAAAAAAAACTGATCCACTAATTTAACTTCTAAAAGTCAAAAAAAAATACCTGTTAATATAAAATGTAAAATTTTAAACACTATTATTAAAAGTTCAAATTACATTTTATCAAATAATTTTCAAAATACTTAGAGTTTACTAAAAACCATAAGAAAAATGGAACGTGAATTCTTATAATTTTCCGGCAACCGAAAAGTTAGACTTTTCAAACTGCAAACTCAAAGTTTTCGAAAAAAATGTCTTTTTCAATCAATGAAGGTATTTTAACAAACTTATGAGATGTGAATAATCTCGGCCTTTAAATGTGAATAAATAGTGGGTGATTGTAAAACATCTCGCAACGTGTTATAATGATACTGAGTGCAATGCTGTGTGCACGGAAATTCGCAAACATGAGGGATGAAGAGCAAATCTTCCAAACAAACTTAGAACGATGCTCATACCGGTTTTTGCAACAAACAGCAAAAGCTATGGGCTTGCCGTCCAATGTTAAGGTATGTAAAACATGTATGTTATATGGTTTTTCAAAGTTAGCACATGTCGGAAAAGTTCGCCAAAACAATTCCAATTTGTTTTTCTCACACAACAAATCAGACTTGTTTTAGGAATAAAACCTCGTTTATTTTTTACAAAACTTGAATAAATAAAAAAGTCTCAGCACTTGAATTTATATAACTATTCTCATCTTATTCAGGCCTAAAATTAAAAGTGGAGGTGCTGGAGGCATAACATTCACACATAATAAAATGTATGTTTTTAGTAAAGTGTTTGTTGTGTTGTAGTCTTTCTTAAACCACCAAAAGTAATGGATAATGCCTTATAAAGGCATGAATCATTTTAGTTTGTTTTCAATTCACTGAGTTATTTATGTTATTTTAATTGTTAATTTAGAACATCAATAGAATATATTAAATAGTTGAGATATAATTAAAAAAAAACGTTAAACATTGAAATTAAAATTTAAAGGATCGCCTTACAAATTATAAGTTGCTGTTCAAGTAATCAGAAACTATAAACAAATTCTTAGAACTAATATTTAGTCATATTCTATCTCATTTATTTCTTTTAAAAGCAGACAAAGCTTTTTTTTTATATTTTCATAAAAAATCTTAATGTTACAGAAAGTGTACCTGATCCAGTTAATAAACACAAAGAATTATGGTACTCCAAGTGATCTCAATTCATTGGTGGTACACATACGTGAAGAACAACATCAACATGCGCTGGTACGCAAAAAGGTACCTAAGATCCGCAAGAGGAAATATGAACAGGTGACTTGATTGCAAGCTAAAACAGGGGATCAAACACAGCCTGTCCTGCCTGTTGTCCTTTAGTTTACGTTTCAGGCGCACAAAGTCCTTTGAGGACAATCCGGGGACCTGGGAAGGTATCAGATCCTTTATTACCCTTTAGTTTGCTGACAGCGCCTGGAGGTATGGGTGTAACGCTACGTGATGTTTACTTAGGCCTGGACTTTGCTCAGACAAGATGAGTGAAATGATGGTGGGCTACCCATTACTCGCTGTCCGCAAGCTCGTTACTATGGTGGCCGAAAATGGCTCCTCGAAATTATTAACTGTTTTTATGTGAAAGAGTATTTTTAGTAATGGTGAATAAATTTTCTTTTATTTTCAGCAGAGCCCAGAGATCTCATCAACCAGCAATGGCCAGTCTCCACCAATCACTAGAACACCAAAGCGAGTCAACCACTTCATCATACAATACAATTCTGCAATAAATTCTCCAATAAAGTACCCTCAGACAGTGACATCTAGACGTATCCCAGTTTCTAGCAGTGACCGAGTACTACGCAGCTCCAATCGTCTTACTAAGCCAAGCTACTTATTGAATAATACTCTAATGAGTTTGCTAAAAGGTTCAGATTTGGATGAACGGAATGAGACTAAGGTTAAAATAATTAGTACTGAAGAAAACAAGAGGAAGGCTGGTAGGATTTATGCTAAGCAGATTATTCAGAGCTTGAAGGATGAGGGTACACTGGTGCCAGTACCTAGGAGTGCGGTGAGTGAGAGAGTCATGTTTTATTTTTGTATCCAGATTAAAAATTCGTTTTGTTTACTTGAATGCACTAATCTCAGGAACTACCAGTTTGATAATCCATTTATATATGTTCTTTTATCAATTCATTCCCAGCACCAAAAATTGAATATCACTTAATCATGTTTCTTTTACAGAATGTGTCCCCTCTAGGCAAGCAACCACGCAGACTCAGTGGTGTGTACCCCCTTCAACCAGAAGACATAAGACTGCCAAACGTTGCAGTAAGACGGGCAGATGGTAGTATCTCAAAACTCAAAGCTATCATTCAGAAGCCACTTCCAAACTTTAACGACAGACAAACACAAACGGAGAATATGAATCGGTCCTTGTTGAAGAAATGTAGTGCTACAACAACGGTCATGGCTTTACAAAGCTATAGCTCATCGAATATCAGTGAAACTAACTCCAATTTGAATTATAAACCTTCTATCAACGATTTAAGTTCCAATTTTACATTTAGATCTTCGAATGGAAGCAACATGACCCCAAGTTTCTTTGGCAGACCATCTACAACACCAAATATTGTTGTCAGAAGCCCAAATGTTTCAGAAAATGCTCAGAATCTTGCTTACAGAAAATGTAACGTGACTATTACGGAACTGTCACCAACGGACACTTTTCTACCAACAAACTGTTCAACACAAGGATTACAATACAATTTCAACTCTAGCAGTAGTTGTGATGAAACAACGTTATCAAACATTTCTAAAGAGAACAATTCAGCGGATGGGGAGTATTACCACAAGAAGATAAGAGCCGAACAGGTGAGGTGTTTGCGGAGAAGCAGGGAGACGGGCAAGTCCATTGATAATGATGCTGGGGAAACTAGGCTGCCGAAGATAAATGAGGTGTTCAGCAGGTTTGGTGGCGTTTATAATGAAGATGCGACTCAGCCGCTGTACGTGCAAGTTCACAATGAACCTGAAATTGGTGAGTTTTTCTTTAAATTACTGAGACTACACCTCTGCTTTAACCATTTTGGGATTACAAGTGGGCTATGTGATGTTTTGCTGTTGGTAAACTGCTAAACAGTAAATGACTGATGGTTTCTAAATGTCTCCAAAACTCAATTTAAACAAAGTCATTGGCGTGTCGTCTTTCACACGCGCCTAAAAGAGCTGTCAGCAATCTAACGAGGCCCAATTTGGCTGATTCTGGTTTTGAATTATTTTGGGTAGTCCAGGGAAGGTTCAAAAGGTTTTTTTTCCTTTCTGAGGCAGTACATAATTTGCCCGTTCAGCTATTTATGATATACATTTTGACGGAACCCAGGGCGGAACTAGAGAGACTGCTAAGACTCATACTGACTAAAATCCATGGTTTCCTTCCATAGCCCTTTATATTTCCGAGTGACGGTCACCTAAAAAGACAGTCCTGCGACCTCGGCAGGCTTTTATGGGGCCCCGTCAGATTGCTGAATGCTCCTTGAAGCGCGCGTGGAACACAATGCGCCGTCGACCCGGGCATGGTCCATGATCGAACGGCGAGTCACCCATAACTCGCCGCCCGCATGACCGCGCAAACTCAAGACTTCTTGCTCAATAGTTGTCCTTACAATTTCTAAACAGTCTACTTCACCATAACCACAAATATAAATGTTTTATTTTCAGCTCCAATCCCGCCCTACATCCCAGACCCGCGCGTCCAGTACCAGGGCAGCAGCAGTCTGGAGATGATATACAACTTGAAGATGCAGCACCAGCCAACATTACAGATATGCACTACGACTAACACTCGTACTGTTTACTGTACCCCTATTATTTCTACTGCGTGAGTAATATCTTGTTATAGTTTTTTATTTTATTTTATCGTAGTAAAATCATCACATGAGTCCTCCTACCCAGGGCAGGGTGGGAGGGACTGTCAGACTTGTATTGACTAAAATCTACGGTGTCCTTTGGTATCTCTTTGTGTACCGGAGTCGCGGTAAACGTGTGTCCCCGTTAAAATACCTACCACCTAGTCAGTATCAACCCTTATTTTTTGGCCATATTCTTACTAAAAGTGGATATTGTGGTACCATTTTAAAAAGCTAATGAGACAGCAGTGTTTTTGCTGCAATCTGCATATCTAGTACCGAACACTTATTTTGAGAAATTTGGCCTGAAAGACAAGGAGAGATCCAAAAAAAAAAACAATGTTTGAACTTTACAGCCATTTATTTCCCAAGGTTTGAGTAATTTATCAAATAAATTCAATAGAATGTGTCGTTCGTAAGCTATCGAAAAAGTATCACTTTAGCGTCCTAAACGTCGCAGAATTCTAACTTTAACCAGTTTATGACGCAGAGGTGGAATATTTTTGAAAAAAATCAAAAGTCTAATAACTCAAAAACGGTAAGGATAGGATAGGGGTTGCCATAGTAAAATCAGTCAAGAATAAGGTCTACTTTAACCCCTTAAAGGGACTAGGTCGACTTAACCAGTAACCCTGTATAGCAATGAGCGATTGTAGGCCAAACCTCAGTCAAGTCTGACAGTCCCTTCTGCTCCATAAAATTTTATCATTTTCGAATCTACAAAAAAAAACAATAGCTTAATGCTTTCTTGGGTGAACCTAAGGGAAAGGAATAATAAGCTAGTTGCGGCTTCATATATCGTTATCTCTGTCGCACGATGCACTAATCAACCACAATGAACAGATGCGTGCGACAGAGATAACCTGCCAGTACCTCTTCTTTTCTTAATTAACTCTACGAAGCTTCTATTAAAAAAAAATGTGCAGTATTTATCACCGGTGCCTTTTATTTGGGAATACTTGTGCTTTATGACTCCTTACGTTTTCCAAGGAATTTTAAAATTACTGCATGCACTTGTAAGCTTACAAAGTTGTGGTGAGTTATAAGGCATAACTTGCAGTCTTACTCTTGTATATTTCTGAATTCACAACAAACATTAACAACTTAATTTAACATTCCTAACTAATAAGCATTAAGTTATTTAACGCGCTGTGTGTTCCGGCGCATACTCTTGTTGTTCAGCTTCTATATGATAAAATCTAAAGTAAATTACAAAGAAACAGTAATGCACTCATCTTAAAAATCGTCATAAACATCCATGCATTTACTAGATCACTCTCCAATCGTCAACTAAACCACTAGCACAATGTAAACTTCATTGCAACTCGCACGGCTTTCTACCAGGCTATCATAAGTCTCAGCTGGGTGTTGTGTGAGGCTTACAGCTTGCATGTTGCTTCCAGCATGGCGCAGCCCTCCACCGCCGTGCACAACCTGTTTAATGTCGCTTGTGAGTTACGCTTCTTTTATACTAACACACATCGTTTACATGCTTCCAGTGTTATAAGTAGAGAGACCAGTGTTTAGAAGTACCACTGACTGCATCACTGTGAAAATAACACTGATCTTTAGCTCTGTAATAATAAGGTTTTTATTAGAGTGTAGTTTTTAGAGGTAAATTAAATGTTTATGGTTGAAAAAAAAAGACTGGAGGCATGTGAATTATATTCTGATCTCATCTACCATTATTTGCCCTTGGATTTTCAATAGGTACAGCTTTTGTGTAATGTAAGTACATACTAAGGATCAATTTGGCTTGAAACAAAATGAAGTGATGCGGGGACCGGAAAAAATAGTAGATAATAAATAATTTGGAGCAGTCTCCCAAAGCGACGTATTTTTTTTTATTATTATTAATACATACTTATTACTTTAAAATTGAGTTGTTTTTATTACTATTTACTTTTTAAAGGGAACTTGGTTTTTGTGTCGGAGGTTTCTTAAATGGTCAAGAACTTTCGTTCCTAATCGTGCAACGACATTTTTTAGTCAAGAGATTTGTTTACAGCAATCCTACTTGATATTTTTGAAGCAGGAATAAATAATAATATTATGTAGATATCTTCAATGAGCATTATATGTTCCAGCACCGCCGCATGAGGGTCAGCCATTCTTTATGAATGACGACGAGATGCAAGCTCGAGCTAACGACTTCTTCAGCAACTTTCACTACCACGAGCGTGGTAATAGAGGTAAGAATCATAGTACATTATGATATAAGTGCGGTAAGTTGAAAATTACAACTGAGGCGATATTGCTCGCCCGAGCCGTATGGCGAGGGCTGACAGAGGCTGTAATTATCAAAACGCTGTAATTATTCCGCGTGCTTTTTCTTTTCGCTGTATAAATGTGTGATTTTGTTAAAAAATGTCGTCAAGTAATGATGAATTTATTCGTTTAAAAAAGTCTTAAACGTCGTAAGAGTATTAAACGTCGTATGACATACGTGCGGTTTGATAATTATGGCCTCTGCTTTCTTATAGCCCTCGCCCCGTAGGGCCCCGAGCCGTAGCTCGGGTGACCAATATCGCCTGAGCTGTAATTTTCAACTTACCGCGCTTACATCATAATGTACTATTACGATTCATTATTAAACGTAGGGAGTATAACAACACTGGGTGGTCAAAATATGTCTGTAGTAGCGCGAACTCTAAGGAGATATCTTTCAAATTGTTACATCATTCGTTCCTAGTTCCAGCTTGATGTCACGGAGCGTAGAAAACGTCCGTAACTATGGCCGAAAACACGAACTTCATGCTTAGAGATTAGACCCCCAGATAGGGCCCTTAATTTAAAATTTATATTGTAAAGCACACACAAAAGCTATTTTTAACCGACTTCAAAAAGAAGGAGGTTATCAATTCGACGGTATGTTTTTTTTTTTTTTTTTTTTTTGTGTGTTTGTTACGCGATTTCTCCGGCGATTGTGGACCGATTTTCAAAATTCTTGTTTTGTTCGAAAGGAGATGCTTCCGGAGTGGTCCCATATTCACCAAGTCAAGATCTGATGATTGGATCCTGGAGAAATCGAGGGCAACCTTCAAATTTTATAGGCCTACATGTAGTTTTTCGCAAATATTATGAAGTAATTTAAGTATTTGCGTATGGTAATCATAATCTTATGAAGCTGAGCTGCTGATGGAAGGTACAACTCCTTAACAGTAAGGAGTAGGCATCGACTGATTTAGTTTGTGTTCGCTTATCTCTGGAACTACAAGTCCGATTTAAGTCATTCTTTTTTTGTTATACTAGGTATTGTTCAACTGAGGGAACACTGCAAGTTTTATCAAAATCGGTTCAGTAGTTTTTGAGATAGGGAATTTTATTAGCTAATTTTGTACATGAGCGATGTTATTACCGGTGCTACGGATTACAAAATTCTAGTGCACATGTAAGAAAATGATGTACCTATTTGACAAGAATTTTGGTTGAATATTTAAACTAAAAAGAGTAAAATAAAAGCTTTTTCAAAAAAAAATGTAACCACCTTCAAAACCAACCACTAAAAACCGAAAAGTTATTTTGTAGGTTATTTTACCCTTTTTTAGTGGTTGGTTTTGAAGGTGGTTACATTTTTTTTTGAAAAAGCTTTTATTCAGGCGTAGATTTAGACTTCCGACGATCCTGTTCGTCGGTAGAGACGGTGACATCACAGGAGCAGGAGTTAGGCGCTAACGTCACCATACCTGAGATGGTGGAGGATGCACTGGAGTTGATCAGCCAGGATGGGGTAAGAACATTTATTTTTTTTTTTTTAAATGTAGAATGCTAGACCTCAAGATTTTTTTCTGTCAATAAATAACGTAATATCATTTGTCATCACACTTCACGACATGAATTTTGTCAGAAATATAAAGAAAAAAAGTAAGTAGTAGAGGAAAATGTATAGCTTGCCTGTTTCGTTACTTACTTCAGAAACTAAATATTCGCATCCCCCCACGACGGTGGCGAAACGGCGAACTCATACATTTTTACCGATCTATAGAATTTGTGAAGTTAGGTTCGGTAGGGTTGGGCCTTGTAGATTCAGAAGCTTGGCTTTACATGAGATCTGATAGATTTTTCACAAAGCAAACCTTATGTGGTCGTCTTGGTGACATTTTTAGTGAAATGGTTCCTTTCTGCAATTTACGATTTTTTATATTTTTTAAGACTTCTAAAACCGTTTCAGGACTACATGGAGCGTATGGGAATGGACATAAGGATGCAGTGCATACTATGTAACTGGGCAGGACCCAAGATTATTCTCGAGTACCATATTAGAAAGGTTTGTGATACGTTACTATAAAGAAAATTCTTGCTATTGGTTTTTTACCAACTTAAGATAGATGACAACAATGATGGAAATGAAGGCGGCTACCGAAAACCTCGCGTCAGCACTATTGAAAGTTGTTGTACTTCGACAAAGCATTTTCACAACGATGGTACAATGTGCTGGGGTCACACTAACGAAAACTGTGAGCTATCGCAATGTTGGCCATTTATATGGACATTTCAAGTCCATTTTTTGATCGTAGTAAAATCATCAAATAAGTCCTCCTAACCAGGGCGGTGACTGTCAGAGTTGTACTGACTAAAATGTATGGTGATCCTTCAATAGCCCTTTACTTTCCAAGGTCTCCTTGGGTTACCTGATGAGACAGTCCCGCGAATTTGTGATGTGTGACATGCTCGAATGCGGAATATATCAAAGCATGCCACGACACGAATCATATTAAGCCTCCATTCGCCCAAGCGTTTTTTACGGTTACTCGTTTTAAAAAAGCTCTGAGTTGCAACAAAAAGATAAATTGAACTTAAATGGCACCGCCCAGCATTTAAAATCAAATGCAGTTCGAAAACGCTGGCATCTGAACAGAAATATGGGATTGCATTTTGTTTTATTTCAGCGCTTTTTTAACGCCCATTAAAAAAGCGCTCGTGCGAATGGTAGCTAAGGAAAAAAGTGACGCACGTACGATTTACTTGACGCAAGTCATATCGCTCGACCGGTGGCTCAAGGTGCTTGTACACGGTGCATGTAACCCGCGCCAGTGCCTCAACATGTACCGTGTACAACGACGATATATTACTAGACTCTTAAAAGGCGACCGATGTCTGTCAACACATTAGGCAAAAGAGTCTTATATCCGTCTTATTTCGACCACTCCTGTGAGCCGTAAACATACCTTGAGACAGAACAGACCTTGAGTTAGCCAATCACAACGCAGTACCCCGTCCCCCTCTCTTATGTAGTACCTCAGTTGACAGAATAGTTTTTGTTCCTTGGATCGTGCATGCGGAGTCTAGTAATATATCGTCGTTGACCGTGCACAAGCACCCATGCATACAGCTTGCGCAAGTAGCCCGCGTCTTTACTTGCTCCAGTCATTTGAAACATGTACAATCACAAGCGAGTAACTTGATCAAGTAGCTTGCGCATGTTATTCGCGCGGTTAACTGGCGCCTTTACTTGCTCCAGTTACATGCACAAGCACCCTTATAGAAGAAATTCATGCATTTTTTTTTTCTCAACGATGACATTCCAGGACCATTCCTCAGAGATAGTAGAATGTTCGTCGAACGAGTTCAGTGCGTCGTACTCACTGGGCGGACTGACCGCGCGACGACTGTGGCTCAGTCACGTGCTGCAGCATGACGGAGCCTTGTATGTGATCAGTGCCAAGTACGAGGACCCCGACTACTTCATGGCGACACTGTCGGTTAGTACCCTATCTCTGTAAAAAAAAAGCCTCGCATTACCTTGAACATTTTTTTTTTTGGCTCAGTATTCTAAAAGCGCCTTCATACTAGCGTTTGTCCAGGGTAGGCTCGATAAAGTCTCTCTTGAGTCTGGAATCAATTGAACACTGGACTAACGCGGCGCAGTCGTCACACGGAACAGCGTGTGTGACGTATGCAACACTTTTTTTTTTGAAGGCCCACACGGAACATGCAAACGAAACGGCGTGTGTGAAGTACGCGTCACCTTTTTTTTTGAACTCCATCAATTAAAGCGTAAAACTTTGCATTCAGGAGGTCCTCTTTTTTGAAGTCGGTTTAAAAATATTTCTAAAATACTCGTAACGAGAATTTGAATAATTTTACCTTGGCTAACTTGGTTTCGATGCCGCGCCGCGGTCACTAGGGTTGCTCACTTAGAAGCCATTTTCATCTCATTTCGTAACGTTTACGGGAAAATAGTCCTAAGGCATCCATGCACACTTATTCGGTTTTAGCAGTATGCCCTCGATGTTTTTCCCCCTATGAAACATTCTGGAATACCATAGTTTTATTTATGGCGGAGCATATTATCCAAGATTTTGAACTACCCAAGCACTGCTCAATTTTTTCCCTCCACAGACAATATCATACGACCCGGACGATCCTAAAACCGGCAGCATGACGATCTACAACAAAGTGACGGGAGAACCATTAACGTGGACCGGCGTAGTAACAGACCTACCTCCCTGCATGCCATACGAAAATAACCCTAATTGCTTCAAGCTACAACTGTCACAAATAGATTTATTGCCTAACAGCGCCAATTTAAAATTGTTAAACAGGGAGTTGGTCATACGATCGCCGACTAAAGTCGTTGTTGGCCAGCCTGAGTTGGATAGCATACTTATCACTTTGTCGGTGAAGATTTTTAATTGAGATTTTGTTTGTCTCAGCTATAATTTATGGATTTTCTCTCTGCCAACCTGATGGCTCATCATGACGTCTTATGGCGAGTGCTCCAACCAGCCCGCGAAACACAAAATTTCTTGCGTTTTTTGCAATTTGCAGACCATTGCTAGGTTTCATGTTGATTAAAGTATAATTCGCGGCTATAAAGCTCTAGGAATTACTTTTTCAACACACTTGCTCATAAAATGGCTCTAATTTCACCGCAATTAGGCACATAATGACACCTGTTATCGAACTGTGACTTTTTCTTTACTATTATTCACAAGTGAGTTATAGGTTTTTTTTTAAAGTGTCAACCAATTTAAAAAAAAACCTATAACTCACTAGTGAATAATGGTAAAGAAAAAGTCACAGTTTGATAACAGGTGTTGCTTTGTTTTTAAAAAAGTTTCGAAACAAAAAAAGATCGTGTTCAATAGTACAATAGTTATTTGTTATACAAGAGTGCAAAGTTGATTTTTAACCGCGTGCTCAATTTTGATGACCGAGCAAGCGAATGATTCTAAAATTGAATCACGAGTGCAACGAGTGATTCAAAATTAGAATCATGAGCGATAGCGAGGGAATCAAAAGAGCACAAGGTGAAAAATCTTTGCACTCGAGTGCAACACGTAACTTTTCATCCCACCTCAGCGAGGAAATTACCAAATGCAAAAAAAATAATCAGGTGTACATTGTACTATCACAAGATAGGTATTTCAGTTTCGGTATTAACTAGGAGTACTACATTATGTATATAAAATACAGAATAATTTTTAAAATCTAAGAATCCTTCGTGTAGGTAGCGAGGGATTCAAGATAGCCCAAGGCAACGCAGCTTTACTCCCGAAAAGTGTACTCTGCTTTTCACACCTACTTCGAGGAAATGAATTCGATTTTTGAAATTTGATGTGGTACGATAACCTTCGAACGTGAAGTAGGCACCACAGCAAAGATCAGCTGTTGCGGTCACCGGCCGCCATTTTTACTGCTACAACTCTTTAATGCACACGATGTTCTTAATTCAAATTTACTTTATTCACTAGAGGATAAAAACGGCTTTTACTCACTTGAGGATAAAAACGGCTTTTACGGTCAGATATCGAAGAGCAAAAGTACCCTTTCCGAGGTGGGGGGATGAAAATAAATTTAACCAACTGCACGTTAACTAATTGTTTCTCTAAACAAACTTTTTACTCATTAAATAAAATGGCTTTTAAGTATTATTTTCTTCACAAGTGTGTTGAAAAACGTCGTATGATACACGTGTGTATTGATGATTACCGTCCTCGGCTCTCTTAAGACCCTCACCTAACGGCTCGGGTCTCAATGGCGCCTCAGCGGTAATCACCAACATTACACACTTGTACCATAATGTACTATTTCAACACACTTGCTCATAAAATGGCTCTAATTTCACCGCAATTAGGCACATAATGACACCTGTTATCAAACTGTGACTTTTTCTTTACTATTATTCACAAGTGAGTTATAGGTTTTTTTTTAAAGTGTCAACCAATTAAAAAAAAAACCTATAACTCACTTGTGAATAATGGTAAAGAAAAAGTCACAGTTTGATACTGTTATCAAACTGTGACTTTTTCTTTGTTGTTGTTGTTTTTTTTTGTGTTTTTTTTTTTTAAAGGTGATTCGTTTATTTATATAAATAACTAATTATACCTAATTAATTTTAAAAAAAACAAGAAAAGAAAAAAAAATACACTGTACATAAACCAAAAACTAAATTACAATATTACAAAGCATCGAAAAATTCCTCCTCAACGCTGTCAGCCGGTAAAGTGCCCAAGAGACTGGCGGCGTTGCCTCTTTGAATTGCTAAGCTTAGCCTCTGACCAAGGTAAAAGCCAGCTCTTGGGTCACGGGAAGCGTCAACGTTTTTTTTGTGTTGCTTTGTTTTTAAAATAGTTTCGAAACAAAAAATATCGTGTTCAATAGTAGATACAAATAAATTTTACCAACTGCACGTTAACTAATTGTTTCTTTAAACAAACTTTTTAATCATTCAATAAAATGGCTTTTAAGTATTATTTTCTTCACAAGTGTGTTGAAAAACGTCGTATGATACACGTGTGTGTATTGATGATTACCGTCCTCGGCTCTCTTCCTCACCTAACGGCTCGGGTCTCAATGGCGCCTCAGCGGTAATCACCAACATTACACACTTGTACCATAATGTACTATTAATCAACATAAAACCTAGCAATGGCCTGCAAATTGAAAAAAACGCAAGAAATTTTGAATTTCGCGGGCTGGTTGGAGCATTGCCCTTAAAGCGTGTGTATTTCAGCTGAGAGAAAACGACAGAGCTATACAAGTCGTCTAGCGCCATCTCGTTCCCACAGCTGAACTACTCGCGTTTTAAATGGTAGGCCACCTGTGGAACAAAGTGGACGACTATATTTTTATACATCCCACGTTGTTTTACTATCGATTGTTTTAAAAGAGTGGAATTATCCAATGTTTTATTTTTAAGTTACTTCCATGATGACTAAAATATTAGGCATACGTTGACATTTTGTATTTAACCAACTCTAAATAATTTCAAGTTTATTGGCTGGCCAACTTATCGGAGTGATCAGCAATCTTGGTATCGTATTTTATGTTTTATATTTAGTGTATTTTTTTTGTAGATTTTTTCTTCTTTCTTATTTTTTTTTTGTAGCTACACGCCTTAAGATGCTGAAACATGAAACATGATGTTAGAATGATTGACTGTCATAGAAAATTCAAAATGGCGGATAGCGGCCATTTTGATTGCATCATGAGTGAGATATTTTCTGTGTTTTTTTTTGTTTAATGTTTTTTCATTTGTTCTTATAATGTAAAGTTCCTAAAATCGTGTGCCATAGTATAGGTTATATTTACAAATGTTTAGTTTTAAGTCATCTCATAAATGTAGGATTGTGTGATTTTTGTGCTTTTCCGTCCTTAGACGATAGAATAAGTTATCTTAGTTCTAGAAAATGTTAGTTTGTGTCCTGAAAACTGTTCCTATTTTTACATAAATAATGTTGATTAAGACTTAGAGTTTATTCAGATTATTTTTATTGAACCGCCTGTTATGTTATTTCTATAAGAATCTCAAACTTAGTATAAGAAGGCTGACTTTTTTAAGAAGCATTATAAGTTACGAGCACTTCGCCCGCGACTTCGTCCGCGTGATTTACGAACTTTGTTTTTGTGAATTTTTACTCCCAGTCACCCTCTCTGTAAGGGATACTTTTCGAAAATTTAAATCAATATTCAACACAATTTCTATCTACTCGCAGTATCCCGTTTTGGGTGGTACCTACGTTTTTAAAATAACCCCAATGAATATATTGGGATTCCTTGCTAACAACCCCAAAACTACTCTTAAGGGGTTGAATTTCGCAAGATCACTTTGTGAGAACCTATGTCTAAAGTAGAACCTCCTGTAAAATTTGATACCTCTAACTGTCAATACATCAATCCCGTTTTAACTATCACTTACGTCTTGAGACTCCTAGCACTTGTAGTAACAAAGTTTCATACAAACTATCAACCCCAAAAACAACCCCTTGGGGGTCGAATTTCACAAAATCCCGTCTTTAGTATCACTTACGTCCAACAAAGAATCCATATGTAAAAAATTAAATCTTAAAACTATCAACCCCAAAAACAACCCCTTAGGAGTCGAATTTCACAAAAATTTTATTCCTCGTTGAGCATTTACGTCTTAAAATGAACCAGCATGCAAGATTTGAGACGCCTAACACTTGCAGTAACAAAGTTTCATACAAACTATCGACCCCAAAAACAAACCCCTTAGGGGTCGAATTACGCAAAATCCCGTCATAGTTAGCATCTACGTTCTAAAAAGACACCTTATGCAAAATTTGGAATTCCTAGCACCTGTAGTAGCGAAGTTTCATACAAACTATCAACCCCAGAAACAACCCCTTAGGGGCCGAATTTCGCAAAATCCGTTCTTAGTGCTCATCTACGTGGTATAAGGAAGGTTTATGCCAAATTTCATATTTCTAGGCCCAGCGGTTTGGGCTGTGCGTTGTCAGATCAGTCAGTCAGTTTTGAATTTTATATATATAGATTACAAAAGACTTGATTTTTGAATTTGAAATACTTATAAACTTAAGTAGTTGATTCTTCAGATTTTATAAATTCTTCTTCTCTTCAGATTTAACGATTTTCTTTTGTTTTTAAACTTTTATAATGGACATTATAAAAGTGCTTTTCAATTTTTTTATTTTTTCTATGTTTTTAATGTTTTGTATACCGACAGTGCTACGGCGAAATCATTGCCAATGCATTGTGGTAACTAATTGTTAAATTTTAAGGTTGATTTATCAAAATAAAGAACTGAAATCGAGATCTAAGTGTTTATTATTTAGTTCGGAATCAGCTCTTTTCCCGAATATTTTCATGCAATACATAGTTTTTGTATTAATACTAGCTCATATTCAACAGTATGCCCATTCATACACAACGCGACGCGAATCTCCGATCATTAGGACTTTGGTTTCCATTGACGCGTGCCTGTGTACGAACCTCTGGATTTAGGGTACGTTCATATCTGACGGAACATCCGTCGAGCGGATCATGAATGTTCTATGACGCACTAACGGATCATCCGATGAGTGTGAACGGTCAATTGTTGCTCCATATATTTTTTTCTGTTCTGGCGTTCCGCGACGGATATTCCGTCAGATATGAACCCACCCTTATATTGCGATAGTCACGTGGATACCGCAGTCGTTAAGTATCGGAGTCTTGCGTCGCTTAATGTACGACGGGTCTTATATAAATTCGTGGTTAAGTAGATTAATGGCGCATTTTCATTAGTTGTTAGGGTCCGCATGCCGGGTGCGAGAGATTTCTGTAACGCATGCCACAGGCCTCGCATTCGGGTAACCGTTTTTATTAGTCGATGGTTCGCGTGCGGTGTGTAGGAAAACCTCCATGTTCGTCGACATTTATTGACAGACTCGCATGCTGTTAATCGACCGATGAATTTCTTTGGTCGATAACACTGCGAGGACTCTCTGGATGCTGTGTACCGAACGAGTTAACGACCTATGAAGCTGCACCATTAATCGCACGGAGTACTTAGAAGTTTGTATATGAAGAAAATTGACATTTTGACACTCAGTAACTTAGACTATGGAAAAGAGTAGACATGAAATACCTTCGAAAAAAACGTGCCTGCCTACTAATGTGTCTGGCACAAAGATGGCGGCTTGCCGTAGAGCTGCGCGCATTTTATTATCGATAGTTGAATTGCACGGTGTTTTTCGACAATGAGTTTCTAATAGCTTTCTATCGGCTTTTTCCTACTCCGATATTTTCAACTTTATCACAAAAGAAGAAGGTTTATGTTGGATTGGGAAAAATGACAGCATTATGAAAATGAAACCAGAAAAACATTTTACACAAATTTAATAAAAATTATAATGGCCGTTGGTTCCGGTTAAAGTCGAGTTCTAAAAATGCGTTCTTTGAATAAGTATTTTTTCACAATAATCAAATGTGAGTTCATTTAACCGTCGATCTCAATATTCAAAACGTGATGTTATCATGTTCATTTATCTTCAAAATGTAGGGAACAAATAAAAATATGCTTGGTAGCATACAAATTTTCAGTCCCAAGTATGCCACTGTTCTTTTCTTTTTTTACATGTTGGCAATCTGAAATCACAAAAAAACAAATCGTGTTTAAATAATATCCACCTATCGATATATTGTCGATAAATTGAAAATGTCGAACCGAAACTCTATTTATTAGGGACAACTGATTTTCTTAAAAAACACTTAGTATTAATAGTAAAACAGTAAATGATTACAGAAAAGCAAGTATATCCTTATGAACTTCCTCGCAAATAGCAAAATCTTTTAAAATAGTAGAAAAAAACAAGATATTTTGAATGAATTCGGTTACTAACCTGTGCAACGTTATATTGGCATGTTTTTTGTCGCTTTTCATGCGGCAGCCTGACACACTGCACCTACCCATAATAAATACAGTATTATGCAAGTTCAAACACTATAAACAAGCACAATTTTCGCTTAATATCACTAAATTTTCTTCAAAACACCTAAACGAACAAGTTGCGATGACAACTGATGTACTTGTTGTTGGCTTTGACCACAGATTAAAAAGCCGTGACAAAACATGGCGACCGGCCGCGGGAGGCCGCTGCATTTTGTTCGTATAGATTGTTTACGCCGAGTCCATTCTTTTTTCCATAGTCTAAGCTCAGTAATAACGGGGCGGTAGGACAACGAAAAAAGAATCTGTCAATGTTTTGACACAAGACAAAAATAAACAAGGCTGTCAGTTTAATTTGTGAATATTTTACATTATTATTCGATTGATATCGCTGTGATAAATGGCGACGTCTTGTAACGCATCGGAAATGGTTCCAGCGAAACAGAACCCGCCCAAGGATGGGTGGGGACCTCGCGGAGCGGGTGAATGCTACTATGTAAGTAAAACAACATTGTTACACATACCACCACACACACTTATTTTACTGGGCCATATCTTTCGTTGAGCAAGAAGAATTAAACAACATTTTACTGGTACAGTTCAGGTCATCATCATCGGCTTTATGACGTCCACTGCTGAACATAGGCCTCCCCCTTAGACAGTGCCGAATGACATTTCGCCCCTTGCATCCATCTGTTACCCGCGAGTTTGGCAATACCTACACAATAATTACAGAAAAAAGATAATTTTCTAGATATAATTTTATTAGTCACACGGCTGCGCCAAATAGGCCCAGCACAATTGTCAGACAACTTTATATTCAACTGAACCTGGTTCATTAGGGACTAAGGTACGTGCCCAGACACCGCGAGCTCCTATACACTACATGGGTCTTCAAAAGATCCTCACAAGACCCACGATCTCAGGGTAAAAGAAGAATGCCCAAAAAAAACCCAGAGTCGATTAAAATAATTTATGAACATCTAAATAGACCTTAAATAAGAGGTCATAAATACGCTATTAGTTTCGCGGAAAACCATAACCAAACAAGACAGGAGCATAATAACAATTTCTTTGTAGGAACTAGGAAGGCACACGCCTTGCTTTATAGAATTGTTATATTCTGCTCGCCTATTTGGTTAATGTTGTAATAACTGGCAGAATATCTGATATATTGCCTGCAGCAATGTAAATAATAAAAAGAAACATATTTTTTTAGACTTTTTTTATCGTGGTAAAATCATCAAATGAGGCTTCCCACCCCGGACAGGGCACGGAGGCTGTCAGTTGTACTGATTAAAATCCACGGTGTTCTTCGATATCACGGTGATGGAAATAAGTCCCTCTACCCCGGCAGGCTTTGGCCCTCTGAGAGGGGGGGGGGCCCGTCATTTTGTCGACGCTCTTTGAGGCGCGCGTGGAACACGACGCGCTGTCGACCCGGCATGTTCCATGGGCGGATAGCGAGTTGCCCTTTACTCGCTGTCCGCATGCCCGCGCCTACGGTGGCCGGAGGTCATCTGCCGACGTTCGACGCCGTGGGCGTCTACCACTGTGGTTGGGGCGGAGGGAGGACGCTGTCCTCTCCCTCTCACGGTCCGCCTCCTCCTTCACGAGCATTACTGCTTCGCAGAAGAAGCCGACCGCTTCCCACTCCACTATTTTTTAGATTTAGAAAATATTTAACATTTTTATAATCAACTAGCGGCCCGGCCCGGCTTCGCGCGGGTGAACACGATGATTTTCGTCCTCTAAAACCCGGTCCCAATGGTTACAGACACAACAAAAAAATAATTATCCGAGTCGTTCCAGGCGTTTTCGAGTTATGAGTTTAGCAACACATTTTGTGATCCATTTTTATATTATAGAAGATAGATAGAAGATAAAAGAACGTAGCATGTATTATGTTGTTTTTATTTATTAAGTAAATAGCCCTATAATAATCCGTGATCACTTTTAAATGTACACTAGCTACCTTGCCGGCTCCGCACGGGTGCAATCTCTATTATATCATGCATGTTATATACATTAAAACTTTCCTCTTGAATAACCCTATCTATAAAAAAACCGCATCAAAATCCGTTGTGGAGTTTTGAAGACATAAGCATACATAGGGACAGGCAGAGGGAAGCGACTTTGTTTTATACTATGTAGTGATGCGATAGTGATGGTAAATAATATTTATATAGATTTAAATATAATCAGTAGATACGTAAATGTTCTTTACTCTCAAATCTCTCTCAATATTAAGCACAATTCATAACAATATCGCTTGTAAAACCGCTTTAAACAAGCCATAGATTTTCAAAAGTTTAGTCAATTAGTTACGTTTTTTTTTACTTGGTGATGGTTTAATCGAAAACTATCATTGAATTTGGGTTATAGTAGGTATACTCTACCTTGCCACATATAAGCCGTTTTAATCGATTCTGGGTTTTTGCTCCATATATTTTTGGGCATTCCTCTTTAGTTAGGAAAGTTGACTTTAGCTTGGCTTACCCAATAGTTCACATAATTATGTGATATTTTTTAAAATACCGCGGAAGTGGGTAATAACAGCCACACGACCAACATTCGAGGATAATCAGAGGTTAGGCTCGTCCATCGGTGGATGACCATATTCATAGCATACCAATTTTTCATCCATATGTCAATAATCAAGTTACTTAATTGTTTGCTCCGGGCTGTCATGTAAAATTTTTGGAAAGTATTGTTGTACCCTTGACCTTCCCCAGACATCTCGCGTGCTGGACTCGACGGCTCGCTACGTCAAGTTCGTGAAGAAACTGCGAGCTCTAGAGGAGGAGCAAGCGAAAGGCGCCGCCAACACGCTGAAGGAATTGAAGGACAAACAGAACAGCGACTTCTTTATTCGATGCGATCGCAGGTGCGACTGACTATTACATTATACTTAAAAGATGATAAGTGCACATGGAGATCCTTGGCATATTTGACTGGCCTGTTGGTCTAGTGGTTAGTGACCCTGACTGCTATGCCGGGGGTCGTGGGTTCGATTCCCACCCAGGACAAATGACGCAGGCAGAGAGTTCCACTACTTCGCTGTCCGCATTATAAAAGACGTTTGGAAACGCTTAGTGCGAATTGGTGGTATAGAAATAAGGTAAGGATGGTAATTCCGTGCGTCTAGAAGGGATGTGCGATGATAGAAGGGGGCTGGTGGGATGAGCCATCCCAAAGGTGGCTACAGTACTGCATGCAGGATCGGACTTGTGCTTTGTAAAGTGTTAAAAGCTGTCCAGGCGTGGAGTACCGCTTCACTCTATTTAGGATGCCCAACTTATTGGCCGCAAGTTGGGCTTTGAATTCAATGGTGGTGCCAAAGTTAAGCCTAGAAGTCAACTCCATGTCCTGGAGCTCGAGTAGACGTAAATTCGTAGCGATGTTTGACTGTGCTTCTAGGCTCTGTCCTTTCGCTTGATTAGCAGGGTTAACTCTATAATTCTAGAATGAAATGAAAACTATGCTTTTTCCAGATCTTTGATTAACAACGTGGCCAGACGGGTCGACCTCTGCTTGTCGTCTTACGTGGAAGATCTGAAGGTGAAAAAAGCCAAGTACGTACACTTTAGTTCAGTCTATACTAATAATATAAAGCTGAAGAATTTATTTGTGTTGAATATTCAATTTATCTAAGAGGTTTTTCCACCGGTGTACGGCAGAAATGTTCGATCTGACGGACTCACGAACAGATTGTACGGTGCATAATTTGTCCATATTTACTGGACATACGCACCTTGAAACTTCTTTACGCGCACACTTGAGCAGCGGACTTACTATTTGTACGCGCAAATTGCCTATCTTAGTTCAGTGAAAATGCTCAGACGCTAAACGCGATAACAGCTTAGTACGCCCACTGTTCAAATGTGTGAAAAAGTGTGCGGCACACAATATTGTTCTTTAAGTTTTACAGTTTAAAGTATATTTTCCTCTCCAACAGATTAATAAAGCTCCTATCTCAAGAAGAAGAGATGAACATCCGCAAGTTCGTGGAGCAGGCGCAGGCGGGGGCCGAGGCTCTGTGGCAGGACAAGAAGGACCGGCTGGCCTTTCTGCTCGCCAAGCGGAAGAAGGAACACGACGACAAGTACAGGGATATACCCATGTGAGTTAGTTCCGCTCAGGGAACTGCTACGCTGAAGAAGGTGACTGCTTTCCATTCCGTCTTGCCCCGCAACATGACCCCCTCGATGCAAGGGGTGAGAGGTCGCCACTATCGCCTCGCCTCTATGAACACAAAAACCCTTTGTACGCAAAAATATGTCCCCTAACAATTATATTGTATTCAGATCTAAATGCGTCCACGTGCACCCGTGCATAGTGGACCTGCACGCCGGCCAGGCTCAGAGGAGCCAGCTGTACCAGATGAAGGAGAAGCAAGCGCGCAAGATGGCGGAGAGGGAGATCGACAACATGTGGCATGAGGTCGCGCTCAAGGAGTCCGAGGCTCTGGTGAGGAAACTCATGTACTTTACTTTTGTAGGGTCCCGTACCTCAAAAGAAAAAATGGGAACCTTGTAGGATCACTTTGTCGTCTGTCTGTCAAGACTCTTTTTAAAAACGCGTGTAGGTATCAAACTGAAATTAAAATACTGAACTTAAAATGTCACTTACGGGATATCTTCCGTGATTATTTATTTGTTTGAGTTCCCGATATTTCGACGCTGTCGCATGCGTCATGATCACGGGTTTATCGGGAACTCAAACAAATCAATAATCACGGAAGATATCCCGTAAGTGACATTTTAAGTTATGAAGCAAACCGTGATAGTTTAAAAAAGTGTTTAAAATACTGAAGTCTACAATACCTTTTTATGTCGTGGTAAAATCATCAATCGGGGGACTGTCAGACTCGTACTAAAATCTACGGTATCCTTGAAAAGTCCTTTGCGTTGCGAATTCACGTTTACCTTATAGGACAGTCCCGCGACCCAAAAAGCCTTTGGCTAGCATCACTACCTCACAGAAGGAGGCGACCGCTTCCCACTCCGTCTCGCCCCGCAGTATCATTGGCCTCGACCAATGTCTGAGGTATCCGCCTATCGCCTGCGTGAGGACACGGCGGTGCTCTGCCCAATCAGGCAGTCCTGCACCGGTATTTGTTTAAGAGCTGTGTGTGTGTGTACGGAGAGCGACTTCCTTGCTATTGAAGTCCCGGGAAAAAAAACTAGTCTTATACCAAACATTTTGCACCCCATATCAGGCAGCCCGCATGGAACAAGACGCGATCGAGCGTCTCCGCCGCGATCAGGAATGTGTCCGCTACTGCAACGAGCAGGTGCGCCAGCAGGAGGAGAGGCGGAAGGAGGAGCAGGAGATGCTCAAGATGGAGACGCTACGCATGATGGCCATGATCGAGAAGGCGAACGCGAAGGAAGACGAAGGTATGGAGATACACCGTTTCGCAGCATATGTAGTAGTAGGAAACTAATATTATAAACGTGAAAGTTTGTTTGGATGGATGTATGTTTGTTACTCTTTCACGCAAAAACCACTGAACGGATTTGGTTGAAATTTGGTACACAGATAGTTTATAACCTGGATTAAGACATAGGATAGTTTTTATACCGATTTTATGTTCCCACTGGCTGATTTTCGAATTGCAGCTTTTGCCCGCGACTTCGTACGCGCAAAACGTTTTTTATCGTTCCTGTGGATACCCACATCGGGATAAAAACTATCATATGTCCATTCTCGGCACTCAAACTAACTTTGTACCAAATTTCATCCAAATCGGTTCAGTGGTTTAAACGTGGAAAAGTTACTTTCGCATTTATAATATTAGTAGGGATTGTAGGGATTAAGTATGGATTACTTTCATAAACTCCACAGAGGCACGTCTACGCGAACAAAAACGCATGGAGAACGGTCGCGACCGCCAGCAAATGATAAAGGAACGTAAGGAGACGCTCGCGAGGCAGGCCGCCGCTGAGAAACTGATCGGCGACACGTGGGACTCACTCGCTGGGATGGGACTTAAAGATGAAGAGGCTAAAAAGGCAGCCATTAGGCAGAAACGGGTATGTTTTGAATTTGGAGGTAGACAAAATTTAGTAAAGAAAAAACATTTTTTGGCGCAAAGGGACCACGATAGAGACACTTCAATAAAAATAAAATAAACATGCATGTAGCGAGTCCGATTGCCGCACGCCCGCATTAACAAATATTTTGTAAGTTATACAAGTAGTTGTTTCGGGTCTGACTTTTCGTGCATGTGAGTTTCAATTCAATGAGAAAAATTCCTAGTTTTTAGAATCCAAGGGATTTTTTTAAAGTTTCAAGTGAATTATGTTAGTAATTCCGAAAAATAAGAATTTTGTTATACTTCATTTTCGATTTCAATTTATCAGAGAAAACTTAATTTTCTTATTTTTAAAACGACAAATTGGAAATCTCTCTTTCTACAGAAAAAAATATAATAAAACAGACTCGTTAAAAATCCAAACGAAATAAATAACTTATTTTGGTTGGTATCTCCAACCAAAATAGTTGGTGTCTCCAACCAAAATAGGTTATCAATTTCCAGCGTAAACGGGGTTTCACAATCAACTACCTTACTGCCATTCCCAAAAATAATAATTCCATTTTTAAATCCAGATGGAGACAGATATATGTAACCAGAAAATCGGCAAGTTGATGGTGAGCAGGCAGGCCGTGGAGGAGGCCGACAACGAGGCCATCGCCGAGGAGGCGCGCCGGCTGAGGGACATCGACGACCAGAAGAGATGCGAGTATCTCAAGAAAAGCAGAAAGTCGCGACAGGTAAAGATGTTTTGGAAATAATAATATATTCCACAACTATTACACAACAACATCTAGTTCCAAGCTAAGCAGATCTTGTGTTATGGGTACTAGACAACTGATAAACATACTTGTACATATATTTCTAAATATATACATTATTATACCCAGACACAGAACAATGATCGTGCTCATCACACAAACATTTGTCCAGGGTGGGAATCAAACCCACGATCCCCGAAAAGCAGTCAAGGTCACTAACCACTAGACCAACAGGCCAGTCGTCTATGAAATTCACGTCGGGCATGCGGGCGGCGAGTCATGGGTGACTTGCTGTCTGACTATGAACCATGCCCAGGTGGAAGACGGGTTGTGTACCACGCGCCCCTCATACGAGTATCATTGTGAATTATGACGGGGCATCTATAGAGGGCCAAAGCCTGCCGGGATCGCGGGACTAACGAATACCGTGACCCCGGAACGTAAAGGGCTACTGAAGGACACCGTTCGAGACTGACAGTCACTGCGGTCTGCCTTGGGTGGGAGGACTCATTTGACGATTTTACCACGCTAAAATAAAAATGACGCGATTCGACGCAAATCGACCAATTCCAACCGGTCCTATTGGAAGTCTGTAGGGGAGGCTTATGTTCAACAGTGGACGTCTTACGGCTCGCTCAGGCTCAGAATGTCCACTTCCCAAAATGTCCACCGGTTGCAAAACGTCCATTTCCTTGAATGTCCACCTGAGACTGGATTCTGGAAAATGGACATTTGAGCGTAACGGGTGATGTCATAATGATGATGATAATGAATCTTCTCAGGAATGCGCTGACGGTGTAAAAGAACAAATGCGAGAGAACGCAGAGCTCCGCGCTCTCAAGTCGAGGGAGAATGATGACAACGACGAGTACCAGAGACAACTGGGCAGGCAGCTCGAACAGCTCGTGAAACATAAGGAGCTCACTGAGGCACAGGCCAGGAAGTTACATCAGAAACACTTGCAGCAGCAGATCGATTATAATGCAGTGCTTAAGGTTAGTAGTTGTATACGTTGAGTACAAACGCTATCCTTGCCGGAATTGCGGGACATACGTATACCGCGACTCCGGTACTCAAAGGGCCGAAGGACACCGTGGATTTTAGTCAGTCAAGTCTGACAGTCCCTCCCTCCCGCCCTGCCCGTGTTGGGAGGACACATTTAATGATTAGGAAAAAAATAGGGTACAAACGCTATCACAGTATGTCGAATTGCTTTATTAGATTTTCAACTTTAATATCACAAAAGAGCCTGGAGCCTGGGCCTGTTGGCGTCTGTACATGATGACAAGCATACGTTTTGTATTTTATTTCATCACCCGTACCCTCAAAACGGTGAAGGAAAACATCGTGAGGAAACCGGCATGTCCTAGAACCAAAAATCCGAAGACATGTGATCCACCAACCAACCCGCACTGGGCCCGCGTGGTGGATTATGGTCCACTTGTCCAAAAGAGGAGGTCTGTCTCCCAGCAGTGGAAACATGATAGGCAGATGATGATGATGATCAGAATACTATAACTATTAATTGGTAATTGTTGTTAGGAAGAAAAAGATAGAATATGGTTATGTAAAAGAAGGAGATCAATTTCCTCTTCATTACATGTCTGTTGTTTATTTATGTTTTAACTACATTCTTCATAAATTACACAGATGCGGCAAAAAGAAGAGGAGATAGCGCAGAGGGAGAAATACAAGCTAGCGGCAGAAGAGTACCAGCATAATATCACTAAGATTATGAGTCGGTGAGCAGATATCAACATTTTATATAGGATATTTTCACAGTATCGTAGTTGTCTTAATAGGGTACTAGCTGTCCGACCATCGACAGCGCGTTGTGTTCCACGCGCGCCTCAAAGAGTGTCAGCACAATGACGGTCAGTAAGAGTCTGACAGTCCCTTCCATCCCACCCTGGGCGGGAAGACTCATTTGATAACTTTACCACGATAAAAAAAAACCTTGCCTGGCACGATAAAAAAAATCCTAGTGGGGGAGGGGGGGTGGGCACTAACAATTTTTCCTGTATCGTGGGTGCGTTTACAAAAATTTACAACTCAACAACTACACTACAGCGGAGGTAAGGCCGTGGTAGCTAGAACAATGCTTATGTCTCAAGAGCAGTGGTATCGGCCCCGACTTACGAGTTGTAGGCCGTGGGTTCGAACCCAGCCTGGCATATTACTTTGTATAATTTATTTCATCACCACTGCTCTCAAAACAGTGAAAGAAATCGTGAGTAAACAGGCATGTCCTAGAACCATCAAATTCGAAGACTTCATCTGACATCTGCCAACCCGCACTGGGCCCGCGTTGTAGATTATGGCCCACTCCCTCTCACAAGAGTAGAGGCCTGTGTCCCAACAGTGGGAACGTTATAGGATGAAGATGATGACGTCTCAAGTTTACAAATCTGTGTTTTTTTTCACGAAAAATTACTGAAGCGATTTAGATGAATTTTCGTAGAGATAGATAACCTAAGGGATTACTTACAACAGCTGATATATCTTTTTTTTCCGAACAGGGTATACTTCAGCGACGAAGTCCATCCGTTTGCAAAACCGATGCATGCTGGTCTGAAGATGCCGGAGAAGTGTCCGTGCTCGAAGCCCGACTACTGCGCTGTGCCCGTGTTGGATCCTAAGGGGACTCTGGGACCCAACCCTGGGGCTTCGTCGTCCAAATAATAGGTACTGTCAGGGAAATTATTGATCAGCTAAGAAACAGAGTTCGTGGCAGGACTGAAGTCTTGCGGGAAATTCGTGGTGCTTTTGCAATTTAATGTAATGACATAGATACTAGCGCCGTGTCAAAAAATATATAGGGTGAATTTTTCAACTGGGCGTGGTTGGCTACTTTCGAAACTATGAGGAATATCGAAAAACGTTGAAAGGAGTCTCGAGGCCGATTTTGACGAAAATTAAAACTGCATCATTGGATTTTAGAAAAATCTAAAATCCTGGCCAGGAATCGAACCCGCTGATTTTGGAAAAAAAACACACATCCTATATTATTACACCGTTCGATAGTGTTGCTAATAAGGATCAAATTCTGGGAAGTAATCATATACGGCAAACTTACTTATTTACAATCACAGTAGAGACCGCGCCAGGATTGAAAGTCCTTTTGACGCGGCGCTAGTGTCTATATCATTACATCACATTGCTTTAAAGAATGTAGTATCTACCACAACTTTCCGCGGGTCTTCTTTCGTGACCCACACACTATAGTCCCCGCCAGATAAGTCTAGAATAAAGGTCATTGATCCTAGTACTGCATCGTTCGAATTTCATAATACCATCGTTCGAATTTCAAAATAAAATATAAGGCCAAAGTTACCTCTTACCACGATACATTTGTTTTGATCGTGTTTACGACACTTTTTTTACATTTTTTCTTATAGTTTGGAAATATTGGAATACATTGGTACACGGGGTCAACGAATTTTATTCCAGACGTATCTGGCTGACGCTATAGTAATAATATGCTTTCACAGACAAGTTTGACAAAATGACAGTGAACAGCAGTGCAATTCTGATACAGCCTACAGCTTATGTGAAGCGCTGCCGCAGCGTCGAAGCTACAGCTACTACATAACTAGTTTTTCGCTGATCCAGCGCTGAACACAATGCTTGATATTAATTTCCTTGACTTTTTTAAAATTAATGTATGTTGGATAATAATATTGTACCTTATGCATGTGGAATAAAATTCATGTTTTGATTCGGCTCCGTATCATTCGAGATTTATCTGTACGTATTATCTGCCATCGGATGATAACGGTCACTTTGTCGAAGATCTCAGTGTTACACAAACGCACAGACAGACCTTGATAACCTCCTTCTTTTTGGAGTCGGTTAAAAATAATTGTCACTTTTCGTTGTATCTTTATAATTCAAGACCAGGCTGACTTATCTAAACCATTAGGCATTTTTCGGACCATTTAGTTAGTAGATTATTAATGTGAAGTTTGCACAAAATCGGTCGAGCCGTTCTTTATTTATTACTTTTTAGGAACACGTAGCGAAGCACGGGGCGGGCCGCTAGACACACATATTTTGTATTGTGTCTGATATTTGCGTGCGGTAGAAAATTATGACGTTTGCAATTACATTTTTATTCCATGAGGGTTTAGGTGCATCAGTGCTTTTCTCTAAGCACACAGCCTTGGCATGCGGACAGAGAGTACCGGGCAACCCGCTGTCCGACCATGGACCATGCCCGGGTCGACGGCGCGTCGTGCTCCACGCGCGCCTCAAAGAGCGTTAGCAAAATGACGGGGCCCCCTCACAGAGGGCCAAAACCTGCCGGGGTCGCGGGACTTATTTCCAACACCGTGACACCGGAACATAAAGGGCTATTGAAGGACACCGTGATTTTAGTCAGTACAAGTCCGACAGTCAGTCCCGCCCTGCCCGGGGTGGGAGGACTCATTTAATGATTTTACCACGATATAAAAAAAGCACACAGCCTTGTGTGAGCTGTGTTAGCGTCTGAAACTAGTTTTGGTATTCACTATTAGACAAAGAATTTCGGATCCACACGGAACAAGACTAATTGTCTCGCGTCATGGAGACATCCCTACGGCGTTTGACAGTTGACTCTGTGGTGTAGATTCCCGCGCCTCGGCTTATGGAATGTGCAATGATGTTGGCGAAGAGTTTATATTGTGTGAAAAATAAATCCTTGGAGTTAATAAGTCGTGTTTAATATCACTAAGTACTGACAGCGACATTGCCTTAATGAATGTTTGTCTAGACGACGAGTTCGCCGTAGCGTACAGTCTAAAAATTGTCTTATAAAGAATAGGATAGCTGTAACATGCAGATGGCCTTTTAGGGCATTTCCTACAAGTGTTCGCACTCACGTCTGCCTTGTAAATGACTAAGTCAAAAACATGGAAATACGTTTTAACACTTACGACCTTGACCGGTGACCTCATCATAACTAAACCGTAGTTGAGTACAATTCGCCATACAAGGTTACATGAAACCGAAAAGAAGTTTTGCGTAGTACTCATTTCCTATGGGTGGTTTAGTCCGTATGACACTGCCACTTTTTTTTGAAAGTATAAAAGCTATCCTGTTGAAACTTGGTATGTATTATTTGAACCGCATTAGGATCTTCACTCAAAAATTAAATAATACAAATACTTAGAATGAAAACTCAAAAAAAAATTTTTCACCAAACCATTCATAGATAGTATGTGTGGGGTATCTATCTATTTTAGCCTGTACCGCCCCACTGCTGAGAAAGTCCCCCTCCCCGTATCCTCCAATGAGCATGAATTTTGGCAGATTTGCCAAACCAAAAAAAACACCAGTAGCGGTTTGTAGCGCTAGTTAGAAATCATTAAACAAATGATTTCTTCCCTTCTATGCAACGACGATATATTACTAGACTCCGCATGCACGATCTAAGGAACAAAAACTATTCTGTCAACTCGCTGAGCGAGGGGGACGGGGTACTGCGTTGTGATTGGCTAACTCAAGGTCTGTTCTGTCTCAAGGTATGTTTACGGCTCACAGGAGTGGTCGAAAAAGGACGGATATAAGACTTTTTTTAGGAGTCAAGTAATATATCGTCGTTGCTTTTATGTATCTTAGTCTCAATAGTAGCCGTAGTGTTAACCTATTTAAAAAAACGGGAGTTATTCCTTTGTATTCAGCAGGCAAAACTTTGAAACTAGTCTAATTTCAAAGGAGCTACAGCTAAGGAATCCCTGACGGAAAAACATATCACCACGTTGCCTAGGGAGATAACTAATCAACTTTGTTTATCACAATAACATAGCTGACTCATTGATTACTCTAGATAAATTTAGTTGAGTGATGCCATAGTTCAAGGTTTTTGTGTTTTTAACTAATTTCTCATACTGTTATCGTTTGGTAATTAGTTGCAGTAAAAACGTGGGAATAAATGTGGGTTTGGGTTCTATTTCGGAGCCGTCAATGTGTAAGCTGTCAGAATTGGCACCCTTTAAGGACTTAGTGGCAGTTGTCAACCCTTGCTGGGCTCTAATGATGCATGCTTTAGGTGCGGTTTTCATCAAAGTGAAGAGGAGCGGTGACGACGGAAGATGTGTTTTGATAAAACCAATCGGTGGAAATCTGATTGGTTGTTCAAAACACATCTCTTGTCTTGGCCTCTCTCCGCTTTGGCGGAAACTGGGCCATAATGCACATTATATTTTGGCAAATAACACGGTTTTCTATAGCCTAGGAATATTATTGGCTGGTTTATTTTATTTATTAACCTTTTGGCAACAGATTTGCCGTCACCCTAAATGTTTGATGTAAAGGGTACAAAAAAACGGTTTACCACTTTGAGGCATATAGTCGTAACGTTGTCTGCTGATTTTGTTTCTAATGGTTATGAATTAAGTTTAGTGCTCATGCAGCAACAAGGCAAATTAGAATGAACAAATATATGGACCCCCTTAGCAATGATGATGGTCATGGAATATTATTTATACTACACCTGCTTGGAAAGTACCTTGTTACTTTATCAAATTTACGGTAGAAAGTACTTCATTGCATATCGACCAAATATGCGGGGAGAAAACGCATCTGAGCGGGAGAGAAAAGTGTATGAAAATCCATTTCTAACGTGTTTTTTCTTTTTTAATTTTGGGTAAGACTATGCGCCGGTAACCTAAATATCAAAAGCCAAAAAGTTTTTACAGTAAGTTTTTATCTCCAAGTTCGCAAAATGACACTGGGCACTAGCTGTATGTTGGATGGTGTCGGGCTGGCAGTGCGACCCTGCGGCGGCAGGATAAACAATTTGAATGTGAAAATTGCAGACGCCATTGGCGCCATTTTCAATTTGTGTGTTGTTTGAGGATTCAGTTTTCGTAGAAAGTAATTTATTTTCCTCGTAGGTGTAGTATAAAGCACTATGTATCACTCGAGAGAAAGTGCGATTCCCGATCTCGGGTATTTTAAAGTCCTCGGCTACGCCTCGTCCTTTAAACGATACCCTCGATGGTAATCGTTCACTTTCTCCTCTCGGTGAACAATGTACTATTCTCCATAATTATAAAAATAAACACAATGCACCAGATTAATAATTATTGTGAAATCGTAGTAAATGATGACGCGTTCTGCTTTAAACACTTATCTCTACTATTTAGATAGGAACCACAAATATTTATTGGTTGAGAGTATTGCTATCTACTGTAAAACTTCGCTGGTGGCTCAGCAGTACACCGATATCATCGTTTTCGAACTTCGCATATGTATACAGGTCAGTGAATCAGTCGGCCGCTATTATACTAGCGCCGCGAAGTCGACAACTAAATTGATCGCATGATGTGGGCATGCTTTCAAATTGAAATGTACTGAAATACCTTACTTTTTCGTCAAAATCCGATGAATTTCGATTTGACTAAATATGTTCGAGGCAAAGGTATATTTTAGCAGCGTGTTTTTCAGGTACAAAGCCACCTGAAAAAAAAGAATAGAAAATACGAAACAAAAACGAAGATCACTTTTTCTTTTATTTATGTACCAATCATTAAGATGAAAAATATTACCCTGTTCGGTGGATCACTTGGCTCGCGGGTCGATGAAGAACGCAGTTAAATGCGCGTCATAGTGTGAACTGCAGGACACATTTGAACATCGACATTTCGAACGCACATTGCGGTCCGTGGAGACACATCCAGGACCACTCCTGTCTGAGGGCTGGCTGTACAAAATACAAATGCCACATCGCAGTTATAAACGAGCACGAACGTCTCCTCCTGCAACAAGGTGTGAGATGACCGAGCTTGATAAACTGCTGATGACGGTTCTATGACGCGGACGCCTGACTCGTCCGTGTTTCAGTCCGTTTAAAAATGTAACTGAGTGCATACAATAAGACATAGTCACACTATGTGACGTGGTCAAAAGTGGTGTGTGTGTGTGTGCAGAGCGGTCTTCACTGCGTATTGTCGTCAACGCAACGGCAAGGACACGCATTGATGTCAGCTTAACACACGTACGACGGGACTCTTAGATCAGTTGCAATGACGCAATTCCGAGGGCAGCGTATATCACCTACCACTTTTATTCTGCTTCCTTCGTGGTTCACAAATGAACCGCAGGATGTCCAGGGTGGCTGAAAATGTCCCTTTGTATGTGGCAAGTAAGTAGTCTCCTGAAAAGTAGTCTACTTCTTTATCGTTGGCCTCAGATCAGGGAGGATCACCCGCCGAATTTAAGCATATTAGTAAGCGGAGGAAAAGAAACTAACCAGGATTTCCTTAGTAGCGGCGAGCGAACAGGAATGAAGCCCAGCACTGAATCCCGCCGTTGTTCAGGCGGCGGGAGATGTGGTGTTCGGGAGGTTCCGCTTTCTCGTCGCGATCACTCCTGTCCAAGTTCGTCTTGAACGGGGCCGTTTTCCCGTAGAGGGTGCCAGGCCCGTAGCGACGGAGGATCGCGGCGAGAGGGACTCTCCTTAGAGTCGGGTTGCTTGAGAGTGCAGCCCTAAGTGGGTGGTAAACTCCATCTAAGGCTAAATATTACCGCGAGACCGATAGCGAACAAGTACCGTGAGGGAAAGTTGAAAAGAACTTTGAAGAGAGAGTTCAAGAGTACGTGAAACCGTTCAGGGGTAAACCTGCGAAACTCGAATGAACGAACGGAGAGATTCATCGTCATTCCGCGGCGTACGGACGCGCGCCTCGATGCCGTCGGCCTCGGCCGGTAGGCACGGGTCGCGTACGTCGACGTCCGCGGACGGCGTGCACTTCTCTCTTAGTAAATACATCGCGACCCGTTCGATGTCGGTCTAAGCGCCGTACGGGAGCCCCGTTGCCCCTTCACGGGGGTAGTGGGACCGCGACGGTGGCCGACCGGCCGTCGGACGGTAGTTTTGACGAATCGCGCACGCGTTTTACACGCGTCCGGCCCGACGCAAGTCAACGTCGTATCCTATGTCTACGCCTAAGTGCGGACGCAGGTGCGGCGCGTCTGTAGTCGCAGCCGTGCTGTCTCGGACTGTGCGCGTCTCTGTCTGCGATGATTCAGTTTCGGGCACTCGCAGGACCCGTCTTGAAACACGGACCAAGGAGTCTAGCATGTATGCGAGTCATTGAGATAATTAAACTGAAAGGCGCAACGAAAGTGAAGGCGCGCGCTAGCCGCGCGCTCAGGGAGGATGGAGCGTCGATCTAGGTCGATCTCTCGCACTCCCGAGGCGTCTCGTTTCCAATCCGTGAATGCAGGCGCGCTCTGAGCATAAATGCTGGGACCCGAAAGATGGTGAACTATGCCTGGTCAGGTCGAAGTCAGGGGAAACCCTGATGGAGGACCGTAGCGATTCTGACGTGCAAATCGATCGTCGGAACTGGGTATAGGGGCGAAAGACTAATCGAACCATCTAGTAGCTGGTTCCGTCCGAAGTTTCCCTCAGGATAGCTGGCGTCGATTTGAACAGTCTCATCCGGTAAAGCGAATGATTAGAGGCATTGGGGCCGAAACGACCTCAACCTATTCTCAAACTTTAAATGGGTGAGTACTCCGGCTTACTCGAAC